>CM069906.1:69700842-70033492 GCA_036172215.1 Camellia granthamiana
AGGAGCAAGAAGAAAATGAGCCAACATACACAAGCAGAGGGCATGTTTCCGAAAACCTTGCCAGAGACGATCGCCACGGTTGTCGGCGTCAGAAAACCGATGAATCAAGCTAGGAATGTCCAACTCCCCATTGTGAACCAGAGATCGGGCATCGTGTAAAGTGAGCCCATACATCCATCCTAAAGCTTGGATGTAGCCAAAACGAGACTGGGGTAAGATTTCCTCGCCACGTCGGGATTCTATTAAAGCTTGGAACTCTTCAATTGTTGGGCACATCTCTTGCCCCTCGAAGCTAAACATTTGCGTAACCAGGTTCCAACATTTAGCCGAGGCGTGAAGGAACGAAAAACACAGCGGAGTATGACTTAGCGGGAATAGTGCATTTATCCCGAAATCCCGAAAATTTAGCTTTTCCGAGCCATCTAAAGTTGCAATCCAAGTCGAGAGTTTTTGGGCAAAGAATGGCTCAATTTGTGGCAAAAATAGAGCTGATTTGAAGAAACTACGAAGCTGGAGCTTTTATAGGAGCTAAGGTGTTGAGTGGAAGACAGGTGGCAACAATCTGGAGGTTCCTTACACTAGTGGCCGACCAGTCAGTGTTGGTGGCCGACCGGCCACTTTTGTAGCCGACCGGCCAGTACTAGTGGCTGACAACCATTTTTAATGGCGGACAGCATCTTTTCATGGCCAGTGGCCTTCTATTTTGTCCTCTGGTCCTTTTATGTGTTGAAAATGCCAAGAACCTATGTTTGGTTCCACTCTTGGTACATGTCTTCCACCTCTCTTTAAGAATTTTGTTGTTTTGCTTATCAAGTTGTTGTTTTGCTTATCGAGTTATTGTTTTACTTGTCGAGTTGTTGTTTTGTTCATTGAGTTGTTTTACTCTGTTAGTTACGTGTTGGTTGGTTCATTACCTGATTAAGTAGTTGCGCAGTTGCCAATACAATTTCCAATTTTCATCAAATCCGTTTTTGTGCAAAATAGTGTGATACAATGAATGCTTAGAATACAAAATACAACACTTTTGAATCAAAAAGCTATTTTTCATTCCAATCATGGTTTCTTTTTACAAAGAGTACAAGTTTTCAAGAAAATAAAACTACCTAAGGCTGTACAATGTGCTAAAACAACTAGCAAAAAGAAAAACTAAGCAAAAAACATCTGAATCAGCGCCAGCCACCTTAGGATCGAGAGGCCCTCTTCATCCTCTTCCTGGGTATGGACTCGGAGCTATCGCCATCAGCACCGTTTATCTGAATTTAAGCCGGGGCCCTCCTCAGCATCTCTGCTCCCCTCCCCGGAGCCATCCTCAGCATCGCCACCATCCTCAGAATCTGAGCTGGTACCATCGCCTCCACCCTCAGATGACTCTGACTGCGGACTCACTGCCTCCTCGTCCTCATCTGTTTCATCATCATCAGGGACAGGCTCTGGTAGACCGCTCTCGACATGAGTACGTCTAGCTCCGCCTCGGCTGTGAGCCGGAGTCCCTCGTCTCTCTCTCCCTACTGTCGGGAGAGGCACTAAAGGTCCTGCTACAGCTCCTGCTGGGGCGCCTGATGGGACTAGCCGCCCGATGGGACTAGCATCTAAAAAGGGACCTGAAAAGAATAGTTTGTCAAATGCATCAGTTATGGTATGCAAAGATGAGTATAGTGTTGAATGCAGTGTACGGGAGCAGTGTATCAATGCAGTGTTGTTAATGTACTGTGTTCAAATCAGTATGTGGCAAATTGCAGTTGAAATGCTAATGTATCAGCAGAAATTTCATGATATAAAGTGCAAACTGAAGGAAAACTTACTGGAATCCTGTACAGACTGAGGAGGTTCAGGCTCGTGTGAACCATCCCCATCAGAGAAGTCGCCAGCTCGAGAGCTTGCCCGGTGTACTCTATGGATGCTTGTAAATATGTTGAGAGGATCAGTGGTCTACAAAGCATAACTGAAATAAACTGAATGCGCAAAATCAAAAGTATGGAACATGCCGCGGTTAGGCCTCGAACTCTGACAAGCTCGTGGAATCTGATAAGTCTCCCCTCTAGATCCTCAGCAGGTCAGTGTAGTGGGGAGCTCTAGCCACCCCGCCCTCTATCTCGTCTGGGAACCTCTCTTATCATGAGCTCGGGATGCCCTGGATCCTCCTGTTCTCTCCCTCGCTGCTGGAGCTCTGGCTCTCTCACCTCAATGGGCCCCAGTCAGAGGCGGCATGAGGTATGTCTGGATAAAGGCAGTGTAATCGCCCTCAAGCCTGAAGAAGTCAGCATCCTAACCTCTGGTGAAGTCGATCATCTCTTACGTGGTGTACCTCTCTATGATCCTCATGTATGTGGGAGGCGGCATCGGAACCACCGGCTTAGGCAAGCCAAGGCTTTGTCACAGGAATCACTCCCCTAGGAACCATGCTCGACAAACTAGGCCCTCGAGCAAGATCCGAAATCGGGAAGCCTTCCGAGCGCCAGCAAATTGACCTCTGACCCCGTCAAGCATCACTGCCCATGGCTGCCAGGTGATCTGCAAATAGAAAATATACAAACTATTAGCTGCCATTGTATATGCAATATGAAATAAAGCTGGAATGATTGTAAGGCTTGAGTTACCTCTGCTGCGGTCACAGTGTCAAAGAATTGACGGAAGAATGAGAAAGACTCTCGGGGCCTTCGCTGGCATCTCTCGTCATATCTGTGTGAGTATGGCACCATGGGTGGTATCTCTACCTCTGGCTCTGGGGCGAGCCTCGGGAAATAGGCATACACCTATAGCTGCAGAAAGTGGAAGGATAACAGTGAGTATATATCAGCGTACAGTGTGTGCAGTGTAAAGCAGAAGGCAGACAGTGTGTGCAGTGTAAAGCAGAAAGCAAACTGTGTGCAAAAAGTGTACAATGTGTGCAGTGTATAGGTAATGTAAAGTAGAAAGCAGATTATTTGCAGTGCAGTGTGCAGTGTGTGTAATATACAGGAAATACAAAGAAAAAAAGTAAAGCAGAAGGGTAGGGTGTACCTCCCAGGCTCTCCAGTAGCCCTCTTAGCAGATGCCCGCTCCGGCGAGAAGTGGAGCTCATGTACCCATATAGTGTGGCCAAGCTTGCGCCGCCCCAGTCGTAGAATCGGACGCGAGACAAGTCCACCAAAGCGCTCATGAGGTATGAGCCCGACAGTGTTCGCCCGGTGGGCAAACAGAGTAGTACCAAACAGGAACATGAGAAATCCCCGGCCGTAGTACTCGGTCTTCTCGCGGGTTGTCGGCATCGTCTCTTTGAAATGGTCGGCGAACTATGTATATCGCACCATCCCTGATCAGGAGATGGGTGGGCGAATCCCCAGCAGGTAGATCTGGGCGGCCTCCCACTCACCCATGTCGGTGTCATAAGGAATCGGATGAGGCCCTTCTGCTATGCCGGTGAGCATAGAGAAGTCAAAGGGAGTTATCGTCATCTCCCCTGCTGTAGAGAAATGGAGGGAATCGATGGTATCCCACCACCTCTCTACTAAAGCGCCCAGTAGAGACCAGCTCGCGATGAGACGTGAGAGCCCCATGCAAAATGCGCCGAAGCCAGCCTCGTCGACTATATGAAGGATGGCGTCTGGAAACTCCATATACCACTCCCTCGCAGAGGTAGTCCCGTATCCGCGAAATGCATGTGAATCCCCCTGTAAGCAGGACAAGCAGATGCAAGGCAGTGTAAGAGATACAGTGCGCAAGTGTGTTTCGGATGAATAGATGAAAAGCAGTGTGAGCCATACAAGAACTGTAACCTACATTGCAGAAAATAAAGAGAAAGTGTATACCTCAGAAGCACCATGGGGTAAGTGTGACTCCGACTTGTGTAGCAAGAAGTCCTCCGGTGCACCTCGCACAAACCCACTGAACTAGCGGATGCCATCAGGAGGCAGCACGTGTACCTCGGGATGGCACATCACTGGGTCGAATAGCCGGATGCTGAGCGGCAATGGCTCGAACTCGGGATCCATCTCCATCCCCGGAGGAGTTTCGTTGTGTGGGATGTCGTCCGTCATCTCGAGGAAGGATAAGAGAATGGTCAAAAATGTGAAAAACGGGCGGGAATGCCAAAAGTCGACAAAAAGTCAACTCCGAGGGAGGAAAAATGAAAGAAAAGGTCTGGGCTCGGAAGAGGGCATGGAAATCAAGGGTAACTCGGAGGAAACAAACCCCGAGTGATGGAAATCAAGAAGAGAACACCGAAATCCACTTTTCAATTGTGAGGGCTTATCGAATCGAACGTTTGTGGGACGTTGGAAAATGTGTTTGAAGCTCGGATCGGAAGGGGAAAATGGTCTAGAGCAAAGGAGAAGTGATTTTCGGCAAGGGATAAGTGAAGAAATAGGGTTTGGAACCCTATATTTAAAGGCCCAAGGTGAAATCTCCAATTTGCCCCAAATCTGTCATCGGTGGCCGATGAGTTTAATTTGTGGCCGGCAGTACCTATGGGTGGGCGATGGGTGGTTGGCACCCCTCCCTTGTGGTCTTCCGGTCCCTAAGGTCCTTATCTTGGTGTTTTCTCACTGATTTGGTCTTTGATTCCTGAGTGATGCAAGGGAAAGTTACCGTTGAGCCTGGTTTCTCTTTGCAGAGACTTGAATAGTGTTATGGGTGATCCTAGTTTGCCTCTATATTGGACAAAGTGTATCCTTTTCGTATCCTTTCGTATATCGCAAGATCGGAGAGTCACTTTTGAACATGTTGCATTATAGCGTTTTTGTTATACGCAACACTTGCATCGTTATGCACTTCTCATGCTTGCATTGCATATGCACTTCGATGTCTCGCATGAGACATGCATTTTTTACTCCCGTATGGAACATACATTCATTAATCTCGTATAGAATATGCATCTCGATGTTGCATGGAGCATGCATTCGCCACGTTTACGTAAGATACGTACTTCTCACGCTTGTATAGAATGTGCATTTCTTTGTTGAGACATGGAACATGCAGTTTGTATCGTTGCATAAGACATGCATCCCCATGTTTGCATAGAATATGCATGTTGCAGTAAATATGAATTGTTATCATTGAGCATAGAATATGCACTTCTCACTGGCGTAGAGCATGTGATTTTTTAATCTTGCATGGATCAATGCACTTGTCACCTTTGCCTAGAATACGCACTTACTACGCTTGCATAGAATATGCTGTCATTCGCACGGAACATGCATTCCTATCTTGTTGTATCTGTTAAGTCTCTTTCTTATACAGGCTCGATATTGTATGTACGGTTCATTCAAAGCTGGTGCAACCAGACAATATTGTATGTACGGTTCACTCAGAGGAATTTTGGGTAAGCTCATTCCTGTCCTTTGAACACCTTGTTTTGGTTAGAAACATTCGGGTACGCCCGGTGTTTACACCGCTCCTTGTTGCTTAGAAACACTCGGGTACGCCCGATGTTTATACCGCGCCTTTGGTTAAAAACGTTTGGACTGTGTGCCCGACGCTTATACCTCTCTTGTGGTTAAAAGCGTTTGAACTATGTGCCCGACGCTTATACCTCTCTTGTTGGTTAGAAGCGTTTGGACTGTGTGCCCGACGCTCATACTTCTCTTGTTGGTTAGAAGCGTTTGGACTGTATGCCCGACGCTTATACCTCTCTTGTTGGTTAGAAGCGTTTGGACTGTGTGCCCGACGCTCATACCTCTCTTGTTGGTTAGAAGCGTTTGGACTGTGTGCCTGACGCTTATACCTCTCTTGTTGGTTAGAAGCGTTTGGACTATGTGTCCGACGTTTATACCACCTCATTGGGTAGAAGCATTGGGTTGTGTGCCTAATGTTTATGCCTCCCCTCGGTTAGAAGAATTTGGACTGTGTGTCCGACGCTTATACCGCATCTTTGGTTAGAAGCATTTGGAACGTGTTTTGACACTTATACCACTCTCTGTTTTGGTTAGAAACATTGGAACGTGCTCTGATGTTTATACCACCCTCTAGTGTTTGCACCGCTCTCTTTTCCCTCTCGCACGCGGCGCGTTAGGATGCTTTGGTTAAATGCATCTGGACAGGCTCCGATGCTTATATTGCTCTTTGCTGTGATTGCATAATGGTTAGATGTCTTTCACCTGTTATTGTTGTTTTTTGTGGCTCGGAATCTTAGGGTGTGTCCTTAGGTTCGCACCATTTTTTTCCTCGCGTGTACCACGCGTTGGGATCTTGTTCACAGCCTCAGGTGCGCTTGACGGTTGTTGCTTTTTATCTTTCCTGCGTGAGGCGCAGTTAAGATTGCATAATTTTCTTACATCCTTTCTGCATGAAATGTGGTTTGGTTCGTGATAACTTGCTTATGTATAAGTTTGCTGTAGCATTTCTTTGCATAACATTTGCATCTAGATGTTTCATTACAGCCCTCATTGCATGATCATAAGTTATGTTCTGTATCATGCATATCATTTGCATCTTGCCCTAGAACTACGCTGGTTTGATTCCTTGCAAAGGGATACGTAGGCAGCCTGTGGGCGCAACTGTTTTTTGTTTTGATTGCTTGTTTGTCTAAGTCTTCGGCCTTGTCAAAAATGAGTCGTCTCTGGGCTTTGACATTCACTCCCGTTATTTCATGACTTCCGAGTTCTGTCAAAGAGGGGCAACAGTAGACACCTCATTTTTGACCGTCCTCAAGACTTGGACATCATCGTTTGAACACCTGATGATTTCGTAAGGTTTCGGCTGAGCGCCTTGCCTCGGAGCCTCTCAACTTGTCTGCTTTGTGCTTGGTTGTGGACCAAGAGCATGTTGCTTTGAATCTGGAGGAGAGGATGGCTTGTCGGCCATCCACAATGTCCATCGGCGACGGCTTGTTCCTGCTGGCCATTAGTGGTGGCCGATTGCCCACATTGATGGTCGGTCGGCTACATGTGTGGCCGGTCGGCCACTTATGATGGCCGACGGCCATTTTTTCTCCTTTTTAAGGTATTTATTTGCCAGTTGTGCCAACTATTAATCAGTGAAGCTCATCTCCATACATGTGTATGGAGGGATGAAGGCAAGCTTTTTGCTTGTTTTTCTATATAATGGGAGGTCTCTCCCGCATTTTGAGGGTTAGAAAATTTTCTGAGCAAATTTTCTCCCTCTCTCTCTAGAATTCTCTCTCTCTTCCTATTTTGTGCTTGAAAGTGAGTTTTCTCTATACATTTGCACTAGGACCCTTAGCCAACACCTTCACCTTGGAGCTGAGGTTCTTGGAGGTCTTGTTTGAGCTTTCAAAGCTGGTTTTGGCTCAGAATTGTTGCTGTTTGTGGTTGTGCTTCAAGGGTATAAGGCTCACCCCTTTTAAGCTTTATTTAGTTGCTTGTTTGGCTACCTTTGCATGCTGTTTTTGGCCTAGTTTGCATGCTGTTTACCCACCATATTTTTCTTACTCAATTTTGTTTATTTTATACTCAATTTATATTTCGTTGTATACGGGCAATAAACTAAATGCCACCGTATCTTGGAAAACTACCCATTTGTCTCGGTGCGGATGTAACTACTTGTCTTATCCCGTAACAAGAATTAAATATTTTTTGTTTTATTTTGTCTGCTGGACATGTGGGTATTAAATCTTTTACTCATACCAGTATTCCTGTGTACTGACCCGTTTTGTTTCTTGGCAACTCGGGTGCGTTCTATTTGAGCGCAGCCGAGCTTCCTTTGTAGGATTTGTCATGACCCAAACCCGGTATCCAAAGGTTCGGTGTCACGACAAGATAATAACTGAAGTCATAACAAATTAATAGTGCAGCGGAGTAAAATAAAAGGGTACCCAAATTTTTATTTAAGTATAATAAAAACATATACATTGGAGCTTCTGTTCGATTGCAATACCAAGGCTGTACTATGACTACAAGTGCCTTGTGCCTACCCCATGCATTGGTCTTGACACGTTACCTGAAAGTGGTTAACAACTATAAGCACATAGCAGAGTGAGAAATATTATACAGTGAGCATGAGGGTACAAAAATTACCATGGATAATTATTTGGCTAAATAGAGATTAGTTTGGTAACTGAAATACATAGCTAATTTTAAATAATAGAAGCAAAATGCAGAAATTACATAAGCAAATAATCACGACCACGGTATCGAACAGAACAGAACAAAGGTCACCAAAGTGACAATCAGAACAGAGGTCAATGGATCCATGACAAATAGAGGACCACAAAGTGGCCAAACACAGATCAATGGTTTTTTAAGTCTCCCAAGACATGGGACTCCCGTGGTGGTACTTACAAAACATAATTGTTTATAAAACCATTGTCAAATAATTTCTAAAAGTTAAACAAATATATCCATGGGTTTTAATTTAAGCAAATAGAGTTCAGAAAATAAATTATATAAATATAAATTGTAAATATAAATATAAGTTATAAAACATAACTTATGTAAAATAAATTATGATAGTTCAAAACATACGTAAAATATATAATGATGACTCAAGGTATAATATAACTCACCTTAATATTAATCCCTACAATTTCTCTTATATTTACGCTGGCTTCTCGAGACTATTTTCTTTCTCCTTTCTATCTTTCTTTTTTTTTTTCTTTGGTTTTGGACTTCATATTCACTTTTTTATACTCGAGCCTACAATGGTGACTCACCCCATAATTAATCACTCTAATTGATGATTCATGCCACCTATTTTATAGGCTTTACAGATGGCCTATCTTATATGGGTCTAACTGATGGCACACCTTTCACTATATTACCATTTGGCCCAACTATTCTTATAATCTCATAGTTGTATTCATTTGGTCTCAAATAATATATTAACCACATATTTGTTAACCTAATGTCAAATTAGATTACATTTAGCACATATAGCTATGTAATTGGATATATTATTTTATATATTTATTTTATTGTTATTATTATTTATTTATTATATATATATTGTTTTCTTTTTATTTATTGAGAATTCCACAATTAAATCAGAATAAGAATTAATTAAATGTAAAATATTATACATGGCAGGATCGTCACAGGATTAATTGGGACTATGGTGGCGACAAGAAATAACTATGATCGTAGGACATGTCGTTTGGACTTCTTTTGTTTTCTTGCGCTTAGGATTGATATTAGTTTATGTATTTATTTATTTATTTATTTATGACCTTAGTATTTTGATAATTTGACATGGTTTGTAATAAGTCAATGACATAATTGTCTATGCGGCTTTTAATATGTTGGACATGTTGGGGGTAGGCTCATTTCTTTACAACTTTGCTTAGGATTGTTTGCCTCTCGTACCACAAAATTTCTAAATATCTTCTTTTATTCTCTTGTTAATTCCACATTTAACATTTTCTTTTGATCCTTTCCGTTTCTCATGACATGTTTGCATAGGTTTCATTATATTTTCTAATACTTCTTCCACTTTGTGTATTTTCCAACAGAGATTCAACAACTTCTACATCATTTATACTTCTCATCATCTTTTCCTTAAGTCACAAGGCAAAAGGGGATAATACTTGGAGTAATATTAGTTAACTCAAAGCATAACACGACATATTCAACCATAAGTCAAATACTTATACAATTTCATCGATAGGGCAACCTATTCATTTCCATGAAGTTGACCGAGAATTTCAGATATGAAGCTACGCCGGTCGAACATGATTTCAATCGGACTTTTAAGGTCACTCAACAAAAGTATGAGAACCTATAGCTCAGACATTAGGTCCCGCCCAAAAACAACATACCTTCTTCATATTAAATAATTTCCTAGGGCCCAATCACCATAGTTCCATGCACTTCATTAATCATCAGATATTTCAACTTCCTGAAATGTTCTCATAGCTTACCTTCACATGTAACCATGTAGCTTTCATCACTTCCATCAAAAATTTAATTCCTTATAACACTGTATTCATACGAATCAATATGCTTGTATTCCCCAATGTGAAAGTCAAAAATTACGTTTTCCTTATCGCATTATAGATTTCACAATAGCTCCTCACTTCAACACTAACTTATTAAACAAACACATCCCAGTCTCTTTTCATTGTCAAAGTTCCGTAATAATCGTTAATTCCTATAAGCCTATAGTTTCACAAATCATCATTTTTGTACTCCCTAATATGCTAGTTAACAATTCTAATGTCTTTATAACATTAGACATTCCTCAATAGCTCTTAGCTCTTGGCCTCAATACCCCACTTACTAAACATCGCATTTTAGTTTCCTCCTAATTATCAACATTTAATAACAGCTCTAAATTTTTAGACCCAATGCTTACGCGATTTACCAAACACGTCTCGGTCTTTATATAATCCTCAAAGTTCCCTGTAGCTCATAGGTTTTAACCTTAATACTTACATATGTACACATTCTTGAATACACAATTTATCACTTACTTACTAGATGCATACAGCTTCTGTATGTAAGATCACACAAAACTATAATGCCAAACACATGATTAACCACCTATCCTTTCCATCCTTAAATATAAAATAGCAAATTTCTCAAACTCCTGGGGCCAAAATGAAAATTACCAAGAATCCCGTGACCGAATTATAATTTTTGAAAACTTCAGGGACCAAATTGCAATCTTCAGAATATTTTGTTGATACTAACAGAATATTCTGTGATAATGTCTACCTAAACATTTAAATCCTTGAACGCTGTTAAGGGGATTCGAACTCTTGACTACATCGTCAGCACCATAAGCCTTAATCACTAAGCCAAACTCACTCTTGTGATTCCTTTGTCCCAAATAAATATTTAAAGTATCTAGATTGGGTACCAAATGGTCATCTTCAACTTCTGGCTGTGCGTGGCTTTCTAATTTCATGTTGACTTTACGTGCAAAGATTTGACCAGCGCGTGTAGTCCACCCCGACCATCGCTTTGCTTATTCTTTCTGGGTCTAGCCTCCTCTTGTCGAGACCTACCTCCTGTATGCTCGAAACTTGATTTTGAGCAACTTAAAATCTGACAGTTTCTGAAACCCTTTTAATTTTCTTTTCCTATACCTGCCATCCACTCTTGCCAATTAATCTTTTTCTTTTTTTTTCTGTTTTTTTTAAACCCACGTGATGGGTTTGTTTGTTTGCTGGTTTTTTTTTTTTTTTTGCCTATTCTTTCTCTTTCTCTATTTAGATACGGACCTCTTTCTCTATTTAGATATGGACCAAACACGGAGACCAAACACACAAAGTGCTCAACACTTATTCTTTCTTACTCATCACTGGCAGCATCCGACACTATTCATTTTTGTTTTCCTGTTATGTTTATATCAAATTTGGTACAAAATCACACAAACTTATCATGTATACCCTTATCCCACTACATAATTGTGAGTGTGTCCTATACTCCAATATTTTTGTTTTGAAAAAACCATTGCTCTGATACCATTTTGTCATGACCCAAACCCGGTACCCAGAGGTTCAGCGTCGCGACAAGATAATAACTGAAGTCATAACAAATTAATAGTGCAACAGAGTAAAATAAAAGGGTACCCAAATCTTTATTTAAGTATAACAAAAACATACATATTGGAGCTTCTGTTCGATTGCAATACCAAGGCTGTACTATGACTACAAAGTGCCTTGTGCCTACCCCATGCATTGGTCTTGACACGTTACCTGAAAGTGGTTAACAACTATAAGTACATGGAAGAGTGAGAAATATTATACAATGAGCATGAGGGTACAAAAATTACCATGGATAATTATTTGGCTAAATAGAGATTAGTTTGGTAACTGAAATGCATAGTTAATTTTAAATAATAGAAGCAGAATGTAGAAATTAC
Source organism: Camellia granthamiana (assembly GCA_036172215.1). Classification (NCBI taxonomy): domain Eukaryota; kingdom Viridiplantae; phylum Streptophyta; class Magnoliopsida; order Ericales; family Theaceae; genus Camellia; species Camellia granthamiana. The sequence goes on from CM069906.1 coordinate 69,712,582, forward strand.
ATAAGCAAATAATCATAACCACGGTACCGAACAGAGGTCACTAAAGTGACAATCAGATAGAGGTCAATGGATCCATGACAAACAGAGGACCACAAAGTGACCAAACAGAGACCAATGGTTTTTTAAGTCTCCCAAGACATGGGACTCCCGTGGTGGTGCTTACAAAATGTAATTGTTTATAAAATCATTGTCAAATAATTTCTAAAAGTTAAACAAACATATCCATGAGTTTCAATTTAAACAAATAGAGTTCAGAAAATAAATTATATAAATATAAATTGTAAATATAAATATAAGTTATAAAACATAACTTATGTAAAATAAATTATGATAGTTCAAAACATATGTAAAATATATAATGGTGACTCAAGGTATAATATAACTCACCTTAATATTAATCCCTACAATTTCTCTCATATTTATGCTGGCTTCTCGAGACTATTTTCTTTCTTCTTTCTGTCTTTTTTTTTTCTTTCTTTGGTTTTAGGCTTCATATTCACCTTTTTATACTCGAGCCTACAGTGGTGACTCACCCCATAATTAATCACTCTAATTGATGATTCATGCCACCTATTTCATAGGCTTTACAGATGGCCTATCTTAGATGGGTCTAACTCATGGCACACCTGTCACTATATTACCATTTGGCCTAACTATTCTCATAATCTCATAGTTGTATTCATTTGGCCTCAAATAATATATTAATCACATATTTGATAACCCAATGTCAAATTAGATTACATTTAGCACATATAGCTATGTAATTGGATATATTATTTTATATATTTATTTTATTATTATTATTATTATTTATTTATTTATTATATATATATTGTTTTCTTTTTATTTATTGAGAATTCCACAATTAAATCAGAATAAGAATTAACTAAATGTAAAATATTATACGTGGCGGGATCGTCACAGGATTAGTTGGGACTATGGTGGTGACAAGAAATAACTATGATCGTAGGACATATCGTTTGGACTTCTTTTGTTTTCTTGCGCTTAGGATTGATATTAGTTTATGTATATTTTTTTTTATGACCTTAGTATTTTGATAATTTGGCATGGTTTGTAACTTTATATTATTTAAGTTATTTTGACTATTTATTGTTACTTTAACGTTGGAGGTATTGGTTAGTTATAAAATTATAGGGGATGGTTTGGTTGGCGTTTTGTTAGGTTTTTTTTTTTAAATCCCTTGTTATCTTTTGAGCATGAGTATTTACTTAAACCCCTTTGGAGACGTGAATGTTTAGATTTGGTTTCACCTCTAGGATTTGGATGATAGAATATTGATTGGGGTTTAGTCCTAATTTAATATTTAATTATCCAAATTTTGGGGGGTGACAGTTTGGTATCAGTGCTCTAAGTTACCCTAGACTTGTGAAAGTCTAGGTGATCCTCAGATTGTGAAGACATGGGTTAGCTGGTTTAGTTTGGTGGTTGAGTTTATTCCAAGTATTTCTGAACGAATTCTTTTTGTGCGTTTAACTTGAAAGTGATGGCTGGAAAGTATCTTTAATCTTTTTCAAGAACCCATTAGAGTACTTTTTGATACTAGTGTCTCTCATTGTTTCATATCTAGGCAGTTTGTAGAAAGAGAACATATTGTAACTACCTTCTTGTCTAGACCTATTTGTGTTGAGACCTCTTTAGGAGGGGCAGTTACTCTTTATGAGATGTGTAAAGATTTTGAGATTGACTTTGCGGGTAAAGTCTTGTATGCAAACCTAATTGTTTTAGGGTTTGAGGGGTTTACAACTATTTCGGGTATGGATTGGCTGCGAAAACACTTTGTGACTCTAAATTGTGCTGGAAGGACTGTAAATATAGATATTCTCGGTATGCCACGGCTCACCCACACTTCTAGCAATGGAGAAGAGTCGGTGATGACGAGTTTTCTATGCTCGACAGAAATCCCTAAGCAGGATATTAGTGAGGTAGATGTGGTGCGTGAGTTTGAAGATGTATTCCAGGAGATACCTAGACCTCCTCATCGATGGGTAGTAGAATTTCGCATTGACTTAATACCAGGAACTGCACCAATTTCTAAGGCGGCATACAGAATAGCGCCTAAAGAGCTTGTAGAGATGAAGAAGCAGCTGGAAGAGATGCTTCAAAGAGGGTTCATTCGTTCAAGTAACTCCCCGTGGAGAGCACGGGCGATCTTTGTCTCCAAGAAAAATGGCACTCTCTGTATGTGCATTGATTACATAGAGCTAAACAAGGTGACTATCAAGAACAAGTATTCGCTACCTAGAATTGATGACTTGTTTGATCAGTTGAAGAGGGCAGTCATGTTTTCTCAATTTGGTCTCAGAATGGGTTACCATCATATGGGTATGTTAGAAGAAAGTATACCGCTTACTAGTTTTTGGACCCGGTATGGGTTGTACGAATTTCCTGTAATGCCTTTTGGTTTGACAAATGCTCCTGCCTATTTCATGGGTTTGATGAATACAATTTTTTAACCGTATCTAGATAAGTTTGTGATTATTTTCATAGATGATATCCTGGTGTATTCTAAGAATGAGGAGGAACACAGAGAACACTTGAAAGTTATATTGCAGACTTTGAGGGAGCAGCAGTTATACACTAAGTTCAGTAAGTGTCATTTTTGGGAGAAAAAAGTTTGATTTTTGGGACATGTTGTATCCAATCAAGGGATAGCGGTAGATCCTGAAAAAGTTGTTGCAGTCAAAGAATGGAAGCAGCCCACGAACCCTACAGAGGTGAGAAGTTTTTTAGGACTAGCCGGTTATTATAGGAGATTTATAGAGACGTTTTCCACTATTGCAGTACCCATGAACAAGTTGACCCGCAAGAATGTGAAGTTCTTATGGACAGATGATTGTGAGAAAGCTTTCCAGGAGTTAAAGTAGCGGTTAACTATAGCTATGTTGTTAACTACACCGGTACAAGGGGAAAAGTTAGTAGTGTTTACTGATGCGAGTGGAACTAGGTTTGGATGTGTGTTGATGCAGTATCAGAAGGTTGCATCTTATGCTTCTCGACAGTTAAAACCTCATGAGAGACGATACCCTACTCATGACTTAGAGTTGGTAGCAGTTGTTTTTGTGTTGAAAGTGTGGCCACACTACTTGTTTGGGAAGTGCTTTGAGTTGTACACAGATCACAAGAGTCTCAAATATCTTTTTTCTAAAAAAGAGTTGAACATGAGGCAACAGAGATGGGTTGAATTCGTCAGTAGTTACGATTTTGAGATCCTTTACCACCCGAAGAAAGGAAATGTGATCGCAGATGCACTTAGTCAACAACATGGGATTATAGTTTCTATGATGATTCAGGAATGGAAGTTCTTGGAGTTAATTTCGATGCATGATGTTCAACCAATAAAGAGTGTTGAGAGGGCATACATTGGTAGTTTGACCGTGCAGCCGACGTTACTAGGTAAAGTTTGTCAGATGTAGAATTTAGATGGGTTTCTCATCAGCAAACTTAGTGACCTTGTAGTGGATTTGATCGATGATTGTCCTACTAATTGGTCTGTGGACTCAGATAGGGGATTGTGATTCAAGGGCAGGTTGTGTGTACCTAACATTATTGAATTGAGGAAAAAGATTATGGATGATGTCCATAGGTCCCGATATACTATTCACCCTGGTGGGACTAAGATGTATCATGACCTGAAGAGGACGTTTTGGTGGAAATGAATGAAGAAGGACGCATGAGAGTATGTTTCTCGATGTTATATGTGCTAGCAGGTTAAGGCAGAACACCAACGATCGTTTGGACTTTTGCAGCCTCTCGAGATCCCTACTTCGAAATGGGAGTACATCTCTATGAATTTCGTGGATGGATTGTCGCGCTCTAAGCGAGGCAATGAATCCATTTGGATAATAGTGGATCGACTCACCAAGTCTGCTTATTTTATTCCTATCAGTGTTCACTGAACTGTGGATAAACTAGCTAGGTTGTATATTCGGGAGGTGGTGTGACTTCATAGTGCACCAGTTTCTGTAGTTTTGGATCGTGATTCATTGTTTATGGCAGAGTTTTGGGAGAGTTTTCAGCATACTTTGGGTGCTAGGTTAGACTTGAGTATGGCTTATCATCCTCAGACAGATGGGCAAACTGAGCAAGTAAATCAAATCTTAGAGGATATGTTGAGAGCTTGTGTTCTCAATCTTAGTGGTAGTTGGGAAGAACACTTACCATTGGTGGAGTTTGCTTATAATAATAGCTATCACTCCAGTATCGAGATGGCACCTTTTGAGGCTTTGTATGGGAGGCCATGTCAATCACCTGCTTGTTAGATGGAGGTAAGAGATGCATCGTTGTTAGGGCCAGAGTTGGTGAGAGAGACCACGGAGAAGGTGAACATTGTTCGGGAACGTATTAAGACTGCATAGAGTCGTTAGAAGAGTTACGCTGATAGAAAACGTAAGGGGGTTGAGTTGAATGTTGGAGATTTTGTGTTTTTGAAGGTCTCGCCAATGAAGGGTATCATGCAATTCGGAAAGAAGGGAAAGTTGGCACCTAGATTTGTGGGACCATATGAGATCACTGAGAGGATTGGTAATGTGGCTTACAAACTAGCTCTACCACCTGCTTTAGCTATGATTCACAACATGTTCCACGTATCTTTATTGCGGAAGTGTATGCAAGACCCTTCCCAAGTCGCATCACCAGAAGTGTTGGAGATTAGTGACAAACTAACGTATGTGGTGCGACTGGTTACTATTCTTGACCAAGATGTAAAACAGTTGCGATGCAAGAAAGTGAACTTGGTGAAAGTGCAATGGAGCGAGGATGAGAACCATAACGATATCACTTGGGAATTAGAAGAGAAAATTCGGTATATGCACCCAGAACTTTTTGTTTAGTACTCTCTCCTATCGAATCTTGAGACGAGATTCTTTTGAGGTGTGTATATTGTAGTGACCCTGATTTTTCGTAAATCTTTATTTATTTATTATTAGTTGATTTTATTTTTGGTTTTATTAATTGCGTAATTATATAAGAATTTAATATGGTATTTAATTAATTTAATTTATTAGTTAATTATATATAATTAATCTGAATATTTATATTTATATAGTTATATAAAAGAAATTATTGATATAGATTTTATATAAGATATTTATATTTATATATGTTATATTTGTGATTTATTTGTATAATATAGTATAATAGGAAATTAGGTTATTATAGATTTAGACTTAGGTTTATACATATAGTATAATATAATAGTCAATTAGATATAACATTCACTTAGGTTTAATCACTTTTTGTGGAAGAATTTTCAGAGAGAGCCGAGAGAGAGAGAGAGAGAGAGAGAGAGAGAGAGAGAGTGCTGTGTGTGGCGTGAAAAGGGACGACGAAAGAGGAGAAAAGAAAAGAAAGAAAAGGGTTAGGGTTTTGTTTTGGTGGCTCCATTAATCTTTCAAATATTTTTTTGATCTTCAAAAAAAAAAAATTTATTGTGAGTACAAAACCACTTCCCTTGATTTATGTTTAATTCATTATTTTTATTTATTTGTTTTTATTGATTTGATGTTAGTTTGAGAGAGAGAGAGAGAGAGTGCTGTGTGTGGCGTGAAAAGGGACGACGAAAGAGGAGAAAAGAAAAGAAAGAAAAGGGTTAGGGTTTTGTTTTGGTGGCTCCATTAATCTTTCAAATATTTTTTTGATCTTCAAAAAAAAAAAAAATTATTGTGAGTACAAAACCACTTCCCTTGATTTATGTTTAATTCATTATTTTTATTTATTTGTTTTTATTGATTTGATGTTAGTTTGATTTTGTATTTGTATGTAGATAATGAATTGATTTCATGATTTGATTAGATGTGTATGTAAGGTTTAGGGTTTTTGTATATGTTTATTTTGTGGATGAAATCACACTTATAGACATATGAAATTAAAATAAATTAGGAACCCATAGATAAATTCCTTACGCTCCACCAAGACTCTATGGATTGTTGTTTTATTTGAGTGTTGGTGAGAAAGAGTAGATGGTTTGGTTGGCGTTTTGTTAGTTTTTTTTTTTTAAAATCCCTTGTTATCTTTTGAGCATGAGTATTTACTTAAACGTCCCAATTTAATATTTAATTGTCCAAATTTTGGGACGTGACACATACATGCAAACAGACGTTGAGAAGTACGTCATAAAATACGAGAAATGTCAGAAGTTCGCACATCAAATCCATCAGCCAGCAAGAGAGCTCCCATCTTTGACCAGCCCTTAGCCTTTTGCAATGTGGGGCTTAAACATTATAGGACCACTCCCAACTGCGTTGGGCAATCAAAAGTTCTTTATTACGGCAATAGACTACTTCACCAAATGGGTGGAAGTAGAGGCACTCGCCTCCATTAAAGAGAAAGATGTTAAGATGTTTGTCTGGCAGAACATCATAACTTAGTTCAGAATTCCCAAGGCCTTGATATCTGACAATGACACTCAATTTGACGGACGAATCTTCAGGGGTTTTTACGAAGAGCACAAGATCGAATTCTACAACTCTACGCCAGCATACCCCCAAGCTAATGGCCAGGCCGAGGCCTCCAACAAAGTAGTCTTAGATGGTTTGAAAAAGAGGCTGGAAAAGGCAAAAGGAAAATGGGCAGAAGAACTCCCCCACGTCTTATGGGTTTACCGAACTACACCTAGGTGGTCAATTGGCGAAATACTTTTTGCCTTAGCCTATGGCATGGAGGCAGTAATCCCCCTGGAAGTTGGCCTCCCTACTATTAGAAGTGAAAATTTTGATTCGGACCTGAATGGAGAGGTCATAGCCTTGGAACTAGACCTGGCTAAAAAAAGAAAAGAAACGGTATTGGTCCACATCGCCTCGTATCAACAAGAATTGTCTCAAAAATACAATAAAGCTGTGCAACTAAGGAAATTCAAGATTGGAGATTAGGTGCCACGCAAAGTGATGGGAAATAATTTGGTACCTGGGGATGGCTAATTGTGACCTAACTTGGAAAGGCCATACAAAGTGATTTGTCTAGCAGGAAAAAGAGCATACTGCCTCGAAGACTTGGACGGCTGAGCTATCCCAAGGCCTTAGAACACTGCCAATCACAAATGATTTTATTTTTAGCTCTTTCAAAACTTGTAATTTTATTTGACATTTAATAAAACAAGTAGATATTTTTTTTCATATAATTTCTTTCAATACTTGTAATTCTATATTTGTAAAACTTTTTTGTACTCTTTGCCCGACTGGGGGACAAAGACGGTTAGCAAGTTTGACCAACACAATTTTTTACACTTTTTAGCCGAGATAAGGATCTAGGCTAAAGAAGGTTGGCAAGTTTGACCAATATAATTTTTTACACTCTTTAGCCGAGATAAGGATTTAGGCTAAAGAAGGTTGGCAAGTTTGACCAACACAATTTTTTTGCACTCTTTAGCCGAGATAAAAATCTAGGCTAAAGAAGGTTGATAGGTTTGACCAACATATTTTTTGCACTCTTTAGCCAAGATAAGGATCTAGTCTAAAGAAGGTTGGCAGGTTTGACCAACACAATTTTTTGAACCCTTTAGCCGAGATAAGGATCTAGGCTAAAGATGGTTGGCAGGTTTGACCAACTCAATTTCTTGCACTTTTTAGTCAAGATAAGGATCTAGGCTAAAGAGGAGTGGCAGGTTTAACCAACACATTTTACACTCTTTAGCCAAGATAATGATCTAGGCTAAAGAAAGCTAGCAGGTTTAAACAGAACAACTTTTTTACACCCCTTGACTGAGATGTTTATCTCGGCCAAAGGCGGTTGGCAGGAACATGTAAGGCCGAGCTAGTTAGTTTGGCTAGATAGGCAGCCAAAAATGATGCATAAATAATGAAGAAAAGATAGAGTAACCGAGCATTAATTGGAAAATGATTACAAAAGGTGGGGCGTATGGCCCGATTACATAGCAAAGAGAAACAGAAACAGGGAAACAAAAACAAGCCATATTCCGGTCAAGCCAATAGATCTTCCATCTCAGCGTCAACACCATCACTGACTTCACCGCCTGCCAGGTCCTTTCCAGAACCACCCTCTACAGTCAAGTCAGTGATACCTTCTTCAACTACCAGACTTGGTTCGGTCTGGTCAGGTCCCTCCGACCGAACAGGAGGATCCAGCAGAATATTATTTTGTGCTGGACTCTCCTCCTCCACCACCAAGAGCTTCTGTTGAACGGCATTGTAGACACCCCATATTTGACCGCCCTTAAGATTTGGGCGCTTTATACAAAACACCCGATAATGAAAGTTACGCTGTGCAATCTTTTAAATTCTCGGCGAAGAAATTTGGATTCAAGTTCTAATCCCAAACCTTGCACCCCATTTTGGCCAAGCTATTTTAGACCTTAAAAACCCTCCTTTTCAAAATATTTTTTTTAAATGCTTCTACGATGTTCCGAGGCTCGCATTCCGTTTAAAATATTACACTTTTTGGTAAACCGAGTAAGGACAAAGTGGAAATAAATGAAAGGGAGGTGAACTTTTTCAAAAATATTTAAAAACATCTTATTTATAGGTTTGGTGTTGAAGAAAATAGGAGGGGAGGAAAGAAAACTAGTTAGGGAAGAAGTTGAGCATCAATCCATTAGAATAAAAATGAGCAGTCTTCACTAAAATAGGAATATCTCTTTGCACACTTAGAATTTAAATGTGAAGCCACCACCATTGGAAAGTAGACTTCTGGGGCTTCAATTTAGAATGAAGAATCATCTAAAACCGAATCCGGATGAGGGAGATATACCCGTTTGAAGTCGAGCCTAAAGTGCAAAGTTTGAGGCCCGGCCGGGCCTCAATGAAAACTTTTCATGGGTTGCTTTTTAGGCCCGGCTGTGTGTTTTGAGGCCCGACCGTGGGTTTTGAGGCCTGCCAGGTCTCAATGGCGCCAGACAGACAATTGGCGGGAATTGAACAAATATCTTTGTTTGAAGATATTTTTGGCCATTTTGGCTCAAACTCTATAACTAGGACCTCTTCCTTCAGAATTCAAGGTTAGCAAAATTTCTAAAAGCTTTGAAGAGCTAAATAGACCCCCTTCCATCTTCCTTCCTCCTTTGACCCTCTTTAGCTATACATACGCAATACATACACCATTAGAGCTTGTTCTTGAAGCTTTTGTTAAATTTTCAAACCATATTTCATAAAACTTGAGGGTGTTGGAATCAAGTTTGTTTAACTACAAGCATCCTCTCTTTCAAGCGGTATAACTTTTGCATCTTCTTCCTTATTTCTCTTTTACTCTTTTCCTCTCTTTTTCATGCTTTGTACACTGTTTTGTGGGCTGGAATTTGTGATTTAAAAGCTACCAAGAGTGGAAAGGTTAACCACCCTTCCTCGAACCTTATTCCAAGCTTATATCTTTGTGTTTCCCACTTATTTCTCTGATTTTAGACACTGTTTTTGGGCTGGTTTTGGACTGCTTTTGGACTATTTTCAGAGGCTAAAATATGGTTTAGAAGTCCCAAAAGTGGAGGGGTTAGCCACCCCTCCTTAGCTTTGCTTACTAACTTTGTATCTCTTTATTTTTGCCTATCTTTTGTGCTCTTTTAACATGGTTTTAGCTACTGTTTTTCACCCTTTAGGGGTTGTTTTAGGGCTGTCCTAGGTTATTTAATTAATTCATGCTTTGATTAGTTTGCTTGTTGTCTCATAAGTTCGCATATATAGCTTGTTATATGTTGTTCTTGGCCTTTCTTTATTTAATTTCCATGTTAAGAGCCTCATTTTAATAATAAACTTACCACTCATTTCTTTCATTTGAGAGTTGTTTCAACCGATTGATGGTTATTCAAAACATGAGTTAGAGATCTATGCTTAATGGCTTAATCTCTACTGTGGTTCATCGCCAACGGCATAGTCTCTCTTTCATGTTGGGAATCACTTCCCGTTTGACACGCTTCTCATTTAGTGGACGTAATCATCACCTTGGACTTAATGGACTAAAGAATGGAAAGGTCTAAAAATTGCTAAAATAAACCAACCCACATAAAGAAAATGAGTTATATTGCTTAGATTCGGCCGAATGTTATGCCGAGTCCATTGTGTCAAGAATCGGCACATGTCAATTCATGACGTTTTGACTGATCTTGGAGCGTGTCTACTTCCCTCTTTGAGCTTACTCCATGATAGGAGGGAGGGGTGGTTATTGATTCATTGCATTCATTAATTTTTGTCCAAAATCATGCCCGAACTCATCAAGCAATCAATTTGCTCATTGATGGTTTTGGAAATGACTTCATTCTTCTCTTGAGGCTTACCATGAAAGAGAAGAGTAGAAGGGACAAACAGAGTTCAGAATAACTCTGTCTGCACTGTTTTCACTTAAGAACACAAAAATAGGATTTTGCATAAAATTAAGGCACGACCGGCCTTATTTGGGCCTGGCTGGGCTTCATTGGGGGCCTGTCGGCCATCAATGTTTGGTAAGGTAGTGTGTTTTGTAGAAACAGAGGGCAGTGGCTGAAGGTGAAAACAGAATGGTCTAGGCAAACAGAGCAGTTTCTGGACGCTGCGCATACGAGCATTGTGCATCCTCGTGCATCCTTGTTTGATGATTAATTACTAATTATTATTGTTGTAATTAATTAGTGATTGTCGTAATTAATATTGTTGTAGCAATGTTTCGTTAGATGGTTAGTTTATTTTGTTGTAATAAATTAGCTAGTTAGTTAATTATAGTTTAGCAATTAGTTACTTATTCATTTATTCGGTTTTGTAATAATTAGTTTAATTCAGACTTTTGGACTTTAATTTGCACCCTCTTGCACGAGAGTAACTATGTAATAAATTGTATGTCTTCCAACCCCACATCTTTCTCCCTTTTATTTACTTGCTTATGATGGTTAGTATAGGAACATCATTTTTCAAATTAGCATTCTTATGCTTTGCATCCATTGTCTTACATGCATCCAAGGCTCGACTCATCATGCTAACCCAGTATAAATGTTCAAATTCATTGCTTGAATACATGCTTTATCGCATATCTTGAATGAAATCATATGCCATGCTCATAGCCGAGCCTATAAATTGCATATCGTATGCGTTACATTAGTCATACTGCATTAATTAGGAGCATGCATATTTTTCCTAATTATTTTGCTTTGTTTTGGCTCGGAGTACTATGTGAGTAATTTTTTGTTTTAGCATCTTACATCGAATGTTTGTGTTACCATGTCAAAGCATACTTCCATTAGGCTAATTACTTAATTGATATAACTGTTTGAACGCCTGTGGATGAAGGCTAGTTGCTTGAATTGGGATAGTTTGATTAATGTCCATTTTAGGCCCACTTTTTCAAGTGGCAAATTCACCAAACAATGTTTCAAATAAAACATAAAATCAAATGTTCCAATTCTTGCAAATTAGTCCATACTTGCGTGTATCACCTAATAAAGTTAATTTAATAATCGGAACAAGAACATATAATGTAGATAAAAAAAAACACATTATGATTAGTAGAGGCCGATCTTTGATTGGGCGAGTGGGGTGCTCAATTCAAGGCCTTCCCCTCTCGTACCTAAGTTCCCGAGCCGAGACACTTTGGTGATGATGGATAAGTGGCCTTTGGCACAAGTCTCGATTTTCCTAAATTTTTTAAAAATATTTAGGTGGCGACTCTGAAATCTAGCAAAGCAGTCCATTTTTGGCATTTGATTCAAACATCGATTTTCCAAAAGAATTGTAGGATTTGGACTCTTTTGTGTTTTCATTGTTTCACTTGCACTTTGTGAAATCAAATTCAGAACCACGAGAGTCCGAACTGTAGGGCTACCCATATCCGAAAGGAGCACGAAAAGCAAGCCACAGGTGTTGGCATATTCCACCATATAGCTCGGTATGATGTGGGAAGCGGGATTTAGAAAGAAGTCCGAGTCTGGTGCTTGGCCGAGCCTTTCTACTGCGGCTTTCCAACCACTCTTGAAGAAAATATCTTTGGTGGCTTCGCACTATTTGACATAGACCTCCTCACCTTCTTTGAAGTCGCGCTCCTTAGAGTCCTCCATTTGCTTCCGCAGCGCCTTTATCTCTGTATCTTTTTTCTTCTCCAACTTGGCCAGCTCCCAAAGGTAACGGTTCTTCTTCTCGGGCAAAGCTTTTTGTTTGTCCACTTCAGCAGCACTAAGAAGCTCGACCAAGTGATCACGGTCAATTCTCAGCTCAACAAACTTTGCTTGGAGCTCGTTAAGTTCGGTTTTTTTGGCCTTGCCATCTGAAATGGCTGCCTTGGCTGTTCTTCTTAATTCCAGCACGTGCTAATGGGCGATCTGGTTCTTTTGCACAACCTGCAAAGCATGCGCAATAAGTTAAAGAAACCGGGTGGCAAGTTGGCGGAAAGTCCAGAAGGTGTGGAACGCAAGATTACTAGGATTAGGGACTTATTGGCAGATCGTATCACCTTCAGCTCGGTCAAATGTGCATGGTGCTCCATATCAGCTAGCAGGCAGACACTCTTGGTAGATGGTCTTTTTACACGCAAACATAGTCCGCTGTAGTCACAGCTCAGCCCTTGAAAGACACAGTTGGTGTCCACGCCGGAGTGGGAGATGGGGTAGCTCGGTGTCCATCTGGAAATTGTTTAGGGAGCTTGGCCTCAGGCACCTCGATCTCTTCCTTGTCTATTAGTCGCTACGTCTGACTCGCCGAGGTAAGGGGCTACTTGCTGGGTCGAGATGACGTATCCTGGCAGATGGAAGGGCGACAATAATTTCGCATACTTGATCGGCTGGAGGCAGCTTGGACTACACCTCGGCGTTGAAGGAATAAGTTTGTTCGGTAATAAGGGCACGGACAAATCGCCTTTTTGCCATCTCTTGCCCTTCAGTTAGAGGAATGAGACTGATTTGGGGGAGGTTTGGATCCGGCTCGGGCGATGGCTCAAGGAGGAAACCTATGACCTTAGTCTTCTTTTTATCACTATACCGGTAGGTCGGCTCGAACATTGGGAGATTAGTCCAATCTCGGTTACGATAGCGAAGCGCAGCACGAAGAGCGTTTTGATTGGCGTAGGCGTACGTTGATTTAAGGTGGTTCAAATCTGCCGAAGAAAACAACGAGGGTTAGTATGACTGGGTTCGAAATAGCCAGAAGTTACAACTGGACTATTCTTACCGGCGGGTCCCTTATTCCAGTTAATGTTGTAGCCCGGTATCTGGGCTTCTTGGTCTTCAAAGTTGCCAGACACCTAAAGAAAATCATCATCGTTAAGGTCCTTGTCTGGTGTTTTCATGATGATTTTCTCTAGGCCTTTTCTAATTCTAAGATAGTAGACCCAATCGTCCTTATTTTGGCCTAGCGAATACTGGTGAAACAGCTCTACCAATCCGAGGTTGAGACTAACGACGATTGAGTTCGGCGATGCCGTTTATTATGCGATAGGAGTTGGTGGATAATTGAGTGAGGTATAGTCTGGTTTGCCTAAGGAATTCACAGATGAGTGGTTGTACTAGGAACCGAAGTCCACCCTTTGCAATGAACAGTAGGGTGAATGGAATGAAGACAGGTTTGCCCCAGGGAGTGGTGTCTTGCTCGGCCAGCTCAAAGTGTACGTCGTCAGGGATGTTGTAGCCCCGTCGAAATTCAACTATGGCACCTGGTGAGCACACCATAAACCGATATTTGCCCATAGGGTGGCCTTAAATTAATGTAAGTTTGTTCGACTCCTTAGACCTGCGTTGAACGGGGGATTGCTCAATCGAGCAGAGCCACCAAGGGACAGGTGATTGTGTACCTGAGTAACCTAGTCAAGTCTGCACAGTGAAGAACATAGAATGTGTTATGGCCAGGTGGGGATCGGGCTATGACAATAGCGTAAAATAGTTTAGTTCGCATGGCCAAGAGAGTGTGTGCGATGTGTAGCACAACCAAAGAAGGGGGCCAGGGTATAGCCCGGTGTAAGCCAGAGGCAAGGCCTCTAGCTCGGTTTGAGGATGAATTCCTAGTTTGGTCGTTTTCATGTGCAACGCTATCAAACTGTTTTTTAGTACGGTTTGTTTGTGATGAGGGATCAAAATCAATGTTCGTGTTTGGTTTCAGGACAATAACCCTTGGTGGGCGTTCTTCCTGGGGTGTGTGATTTGGGGTGATACAATAATTCCTTTAGTAAATAAAAATATTACAATACCTCTGTGGTGGGTTTGTAGTATCAAAAAGCCAAGAATATGAAGAACAAGGTAAACATTTGTCATCTAAACATCCCAGAAAGAGCGAGGAACTTACAGGGTTTTGAGCAAAACGTTTGGTGTTGGTTGCAAACGGAGTTCCAGCAACGGCAGCAGGCATGAGGTGTTGATGAACAGCTCAAAGTGTGAAAGGGAATGAAGATGAACAGTGGCGAGTATGCAGCTTCGCGTGTGAAAGGGAATGAAAATGAATAACAGAATTGACTTTACATATTTGGGAAATGTAAAAAGGCGGGGGCATTTCAAATTTTGGTGATGGGTGACGGTTGTACTGTAGGTACGGGGCTAGTGGTAGCCTGCCACCTGTCCCATGATTGAAGAGGTGACAGAGAACGTGCTAAGTGATTAATGAGACATGTTAGAATCGAGCAGATTGTAAGGGCGGACCAACAGTTTTAGCTCGGTTATATTGAATACATTTAGTTCGGCTTTGGAAGAGAGTAATCTTAATCATGCTTCGTAGATGGAATTGAGGGGAAATTAAGAGGGTAATTTGTGGACAAATTGGGCCAAGCTAGGTGAGGATGTCTTCTTAGAATGGGTCACGTGTTGGACCGAGCTGAGAATAGCTCAGTTGTAGATTTTGGGCCTAGCTATCCTAGCGTAGCGTGCAACACAAATCGGAGTGGCGCGCTGGCCGAGTTTGAGGTAGCCTAGCTGGATAAATGCATAAAGTGTTGGGGTTACACGGCTCGGTCAAAGGAGTAGAAGCACAAGGTAGCTCGGTTGAATATAGTCAGCCGAGTAAAGTATTAGGCCATCTCACTTGGCTTGCAGTGAGAAGGGTGTTTCAAGGATAAGCATTATCCTAGGTATGTGATTCGTAGGAGGACTCTGCTAAGGAGAGACTAGAGTCCTACTAGGATTATGTCAAACGAAATCTATAAAAGCTCATGATAGGACTTATGCACAGGTATTGTAATTATGCCTCTCAAATACATAGAGCTTTTGTGTCTATTGTCTATTTGCTGACTTAGGCATCGGGGAGGTTTCTAGCACACCCCTGCCGGCAAGCTCACGTTTGTGTTTTCAGGTAGTAAAGTGACAACGCTTGGAGGAGTGCAAACTTGATCAATAGGATTATACGAGAAGATTATTCTATGCTTGTACAGTGAGCATTATCCAAAGGAGGCCGAGTTGGATGGATTCCATTGTTGCATTCCTCGCCTCGGAACAATTGCCGGAAGATAAGAAGAAAGTTCACAAGCTACGGAATAAGGCTTTAAGATATTATTTCGATCCTCAAGGAAAAATTTACAAAAAATCTTTCTCTAGGCCTTACTTGGAATCCATATATCTGGACATTGTTGAGGATTTTTTGGCTAAAATACATTAAGACAGTTATGGCACTTATTCAGGAGGTCGATCATTGGCCTATCGAGCCGTTATGCAAGGATATTGGTGGCCGACTATGCATACTGACGTTGAGGGTTATGTTAAGAAATGCGAGTAGTGCCAAAATTTTTCTCCACTGACACATCTTCCCGCCAAAAAGCTGAATTCTATGACCAGTCCTTGGCCTTTTACTCAATGGGGTTTGGATATAGTTAGGCAACTACCGAAAGCTCTAGGCAATAAGCGATTCTTAATTGTTGCTACGAACTATTTCAGAAAGTGGGTTGAAGTAGAACCACCAGCACAGATACGGGATACAGATATTAAACGCTTTATTTGGAGGAATATCATTACTCGATTCGGCATTCCCAGGGCGATTATTTTAGATAACGACACTTAGTTTGATTGTGGTGTCTACCGAAAACTATGCGACATGTATGGCATTTGATCTTATTTTTCTTCACCATCTTATCCGCAAAGTAATGGCCAGACAGAGGCTTCCAACAAAGTAGTCCTAGACGGCAGTTTGGAAAAAGCCAAACGCAAGTGGGTTAGAGAATTACCAAGTGTACTATGGGCCCATCTCACCACGCCGAGACGGTCTACGGGAGAGACTCCCTTTGCTTTGTGTTTTGACAATGAAGCTATCATCCCCCTAGAGATTGGTTTACCGACCCTTTGATCAAGGGCTTTTGATACGAGCTGAAATGATATGATATTGGCCTTTGATATGGATTTACTTGAAGAACGTCGAGATCGGGCCCTTGTGACTATGGCACGATATCAGCAACAACTTGCCAAGTCATATAACCAATGAATGCATCTGCGCTGATATACTCTTGGAGAGTTAGTCCTTAAAAAAAGTACTACCTACTAGTAAAAATCCAGAGGCGATAAACTCAGCCCAAATTGGGACGGCCCACACCAAATCGATTCCATCACCGGAGCAGAGGCAAATCAACTCTCAAACATGAATGACAAAAAGTTACCCTAACCTTGGAATTCAAGTCATCTTCGTAAATTTTATCATTAGTATTAATGGTTATGTTAATTTCTTCATTAGTTTTATCAAATTAATGTTTGTCGGCTTTTATGTATATCACTACCTTGTATACGTACAGTCAAAGATATTATGTTACTCACTTGTTTATTTAACTCTGATTGCCTTACTTTCATTCAACCTCCGAAGTCGAACGGAGCACTCTTCGTGCTTAGCACGAAGGGTCATGAATGAAACCCTCCAAATTCGGAGAGCTCTTTGTGCTCGGCACGAAATGCCATCAATAAAAAAAGCCTCCAAATTCGGAGTGCTCTCCATGCTTGGTACAAAGGGCCATGAATGAAAGTCTTCGAATTCGGAGCGCCTTTCATGCTGGGCACGAAACACCATCAATGAAAGCCTCCAAATTCGAAGTGCTCTTTTGTGCAATTTGAAAACATAATTAGTCTAATCATTTCAAGCAAGCATAACTGCATTTTTATTAAGAAAATATCATGACAAATTCAAATTACATTACGAATACATTTATCCCAAGGTCGATCGATGCCCTAATTACAAAAGTTGAACCCAAGAATCAAACCGGATCTTCCATCGCCATTTACATTTTCTCAGGGTTCGTGACTTCCTCCTCATCATCCATTTTCTCAATGTCATAGGCCTCAAATGGCATTATATAGTTTTGGTACAATGGCGAAGCAAAATCAATACCCGCCGCTTGAAATGCCTTTGTCCATCCGTGCTTGAAGTCACGATTTTCACATCAGCAAGCATCATCAGCCAGCTTCTCCCTTGTCTTGTCGATACCAATCTTTCTTCTTTCGAAAAAGTCCTTGTTATAGGCTCGGGTCTCTATGTCTTCTCTTGTAAAAATGTTAGCAGTATCTCGATCGGCTATAGTATGATCCATAAGATGTTGTGTTACTTTGTCTTTCATTGTTGCCAAGTTCATTGCCCCCGCTACCTTGAAATCAGCCACTCTGGCTTTCCGAGCCTCGTTTTCCACCCTCTCATGGGTTTTCTCAAATCGGTGCTCCAAGTTCCAAATCTGCCTATCTTTGTGTTCAATTTCCCTTTGAGCGGCACGCAGGTGTATGCTGATTTCATACAAACTATAGAGTCCTTTGATAGCTCCGTGAACCCCTTCTCTGAAAACTTCAAAATCTTCCCAATTAGTCATTAAAGATTTGTCGTGCAAATTCAACTGCCACATTTGGATCATGGATAATTGAATCAGCTTCGGTCATAGGCTTGTTCCGGATAAAAACCAAGAAGCTCAACGGACGTGGCAATCTACTCAGCTCATTTATAATTAGGGCATGGGCACTGGCAGTTCTACTGCTTCTTTTTTTTTATGGATTCCACTTTTGGGCAACCTGTTTCGCTCGTCTCTCTTGATTGTCCCCTGTTACTTAAGCGACTGATGCCTATTTGGCTCCTCCGGTTCCACAATCTCCTTGTGAACAGAATCGCTAAGTGCTTTTTGATTCATTTCTGCCAACTCTGCTAGACTCTTCCCCTTCCCTTTGCTATTGAAGAACAACCTTCCTGACATACACGATTCTACGAACTTCGCCAGAGGAAGGTATTCCCTTTGCATTTGGTGTTATGCCGGTGATGAAATGTGAGGTATGATGGACCTTTCACGAAAACTAAGCCTCTTTGTAATGATGATCTACTTCGAGCAATCAGACTAATTAGAGATTGAATGGGTATACAGCTTTATATTAACAATAGAGGTGCTACTTTTAATACCCCCAAAATGATTCCACGTGTCCTCTGTCCCATTAATCATTAGTGCGCGCCGCTGATGCGTATCATGCGTCGTCGGCCCGTTTTTTGGCATACCATTTATTCATCCCAATCGGGGCAAGGACAGATATATGAATCTACTCAAACTCAGCTATTGCCCCGTCCATAACTCAACGATATTTATCTGGCCATAAACAATACACCCATTTCCAACTGGGGCAGAGGTAGATATATGAATCTATTCGGCAAATAAGTCGTGTGAAATCACAAAAAGGTGCTGAATTAACGTAGTACACCTCGTTTGAGAAACGACAACTCAATCACTCGGCTTCCATTTGGCCTTTAAGTTCAGGCTCATTGAGCCATGGTTAAGTCGGCCCCCATTTTTTACCTTGGTCTCCTAATCATCACAGGAGCAGATGTGTGAATTTATTCGGCTGTAAAGTCTATCTTATTTGCGAAATCACAGAAAGGTGTTGAATTAACATTGTTCCATTGCATCAATAATTACATTGTGCCGATTGTACAAGCATTGATTCAGACATGACATGTGTGAGAACCCGTATTTTGGCATATTAAATGATTTTGTTAATTATATTTAGCTACTTAAATTTTGTAATCAACATCCATAATCCAATTCCATAACATTTTGTGACGAAATTTTATAATTAACTTCTGATTATTAGAATTATTATTATTGTTGTTGTCATCATCATCATCGTTGTCGTCACTTTTATAACTACACAAATCTAATTCTTAATATATATTATTTTGTATACAGTTTTGCATTAATAATTTGTGCACATGAAAATTAACCCATGGAGATTAATTGGTTCAATCTCATGTCTTTTAGTTACATAAAATAATATTATAATATTAAAGTGACTCAAAATCATATCAGTAATGATTTAGAGCTCTAAATAAGGAGCTCTAAATCCACCACTAGTGAGGTGGAAATTGAAGAAAAAAAAAAAAAAACAAGGTACAATACACATGTGGCAGTGGGTTAGAGCCACCACTAATTAGTGGTCTAAAGCATTTTTGAAATCATATATATACACACACACACACAAAAAAAAAAAAAAAAAAGGAAATTGAGAGAATGGCTGGCCTCTTCCCAAGGTCTTTCCTTGGGTTTTGTTGTGCATGCATATGTAAGAGCATGCTTCTCCAACAACACACACAACCTCATCAAAGGTGGACAAGCATGCCTTAACACTCTAAGCATATGCATACCTTTACACTCTAAGCCTATGCTTGTAGATAATAATTCCCAAGCCAAGAGGAAAAATAAAAAAATAAAATAGGTCCTCAAACTCCTATAACTAAGAGCACTATTCAGCCCTTCCATTACATACACCCAGCTGAGCAAAAAAAAAAAAAAAGAAAGGAAAAAGAGAGGAAGAGGAGAGGGTTGCTTGGCGGTTACCAATTCAAAACTAGTGTTGAGAATTGTTTGTAAAAGCTCTTGAGGTAAGAATACTCAACCTTTATCCTCCCTTAGATTTTTTTTTTTACTGAATCTATATATTAAAAATATGCAAGAGTGTACACTGTTAATACATATATAGCAAGAATAACTCAATGCATGTTTATATTTTGATAGAATGACAATCTTATAATTATATGATTCTATCCTTCTTGCAAGCATAGATTAGATGATTTAGTTACTGATTTTATCTTCTTATGTGCTCAAATATTCTCTATTGTTTGAAATAATTTTGCATGGGGGTAAAATGAGATAGGGTTGGTTCATTTTTACTCAAAACATATATTTCCTTCACTGTTTCAAATTTTATTGGAGGAAAAATGCTTTAATAAATTGAAAATAACTTGTGTCAAAAATCTGTTGGTACTGGGAGTATATATAGGTGTTCTATACTCGTCTAAATTTTTATAAAATCATTGGACACCATTTTCTTACCGAAATAAATATTTGTCCTAAGTGTTGTTCATAACACAGCAGAAACAGTGACTTCAAACTGGTCCCATTTTCTCTGCGAATGGTGTTTTTCTGCATGACCACTTGGGATAGTTAGATATAAGAGTTATCTTTCATTTTCGGTCAATTTCACAAAAAATGGACAAGTCTAGAAGGAGAAATTGTAGTTTTACTAAAATGCGACAGAATCTGTCCGGTTTTCTTAGAAAAATTATTTGACCATCTTACATTGGTTTTCAGTCTTCAAACTCATCCAGAAAAATGTTCTAAACTCAAATATCTAGCAATCCATTCTAGCCATACCTCTTTTTGACACCATTTGAGGCCCCTTTTTATTTTTCAAACAAAGATCACCTGTGCTGGAAGTTATGTAACTCAGTGTCCCAGAAAAACCAGTTTTCTTCCAAATTTTATTTCTCCATTTTAAACTAGTTTTTAGCCCTAGTATTCTTCTTGAAATATTTTCCTAACTTGATGAACTAGCACCAGTTAAAATATTGTAATGGTTGCACTTCGTTTTCTATGGGTTTCATATTTTTTTTCCTGACCATACAGTGCTGAAAGAAGAAGCGTGTGAATTCCTAAGAAACTTGTGATGAGTCCTAAGACATTCTATCATATTTATTTTCGTTTCCATACATGATTGTGTTGTTCGTTCTATATAAACATTATGACACTGTGGTTTTCAAACTAAAACTCGCACATGCATCAAAATGTGAATTCGACGAAGTAAAGAAACACAAAATTGAATAGATGCATTAAAGTTTACAAGTGATGGGGTGAGCCTGGTTTAGAATCTTGCGCAAGTGAGTTGCGAACCCTAACATGGCACGGGAAGGTATTCCGGCTCTTATCGGTGTCGGCGATATAAGGTTGGTGGTGCGGGTGTCATAACATAGACCGTTTCCTTGGGGCAGACCGGGATGTCACGACTCGGGGTACGTAACCCTAGTGCGTAGCATCATTGGTAGTTATAGTAAGTAACATTTGAATATTTGACCAATGGGGAGTCAGAATTGCCCGTGGCCATTTCTTAGCGGTTGAGTGGAAATAGGGCTCCGCGGGGAGTTACTTAAATTTATCTGATAAACTAAATCTATGTGAATTTAAAAAGAAAAGTGGGCATTTTCCTTATGATGAAATACTGCTTCCGTTTGCCATTTTATTTATTTATTTATCTATTGATATTATTTCAACTGTTGGCATTCCTATTATGCTTATTAAATGCTACTCGTTATTCTGTTACCATGCATTATTCATTTATTGTGAGTATTGTTATCGGGGTGGGTATTTTCGGGTTGTAGTATATTATTGAGCTCGTCGTTCATTGGCATTCTCGTTGCCATGGCATTTTATGCCAGGTACCGAAGAAACGAAGGAAACACTAAGGTGTTGGAAGGTAACATTCAACCTTGGTTAGCTTGAAGCGTGCCAAAATTCCATGAACCATTTTTTTTGAGTTTTCTAGTTTTTCTCTTTTATATATATATATATATATATTTGTGTACTAAGACAAAGTTTTAAGTTTCATTGGAGTTGTAATTTAAGAACTTTTAGTTTCCGTGTTATTAATTAATGGATGATGGTAATTTTGTGGCAACATTGATGAGGATTCTTAATTAAGAAAATTGATTTTAAGTTTTAAACTCTATCATGATGTCCTCAAATTTTGGGGCGTCACAACATGGTATCAGAGCTCTAGGTTAGAATACCTAGAGATGGTGGGAAGAGGTTTAACCTCAATTGAGGAGTAGTGTCATGTGCTAGAAGGAATAGGGTTATGTGAGTCATAGTTTATGCGAGCTTTATGCTAATCATAGTAACTATCCATGTTTGAACCTAACTGTACCTCTAGCTTGACACCAAATTTGTCGGATGTAAAATAATCACCTCTCTATCTTGATTGAACCTTTCCAATTCGACAAAGTATTGTCTTAAGATGATCAATTGGCAAATTTTGAGCCTTGATTATTGTATCTTGTATATTGTTCTCTTAAAAAGCAATTGTACTCTTTTAATCCTTACAGGGTGAAGAATCTTAAGTATTTGGTTTGAAATGTGTATGGCCAAACGCAATTTCAATTCAAATATCTAGTTTGGTCACCAGCTCCATAATCTTAACCCTATTAAAGGCTCAAAACCATCATGTCATCCGACTATACCGTTTGTTCAAATTCCATTTGAATTCTTATGTTAATTATGCTATTGTCGTAGCCACGTCATACTCTTTCTTCTCTACTACAGCTGTATGAATCTTGGGATTAGAGCTTGAACGACTAGAAACACCTGTGAGTGTAGCTTCACCGTTAGGAGGCCAAACTCGAGTAGATCTCGTATGCAAATCATGTGAACTAGGAGTCTCCAATTTGCGTTTAACGTGTGACCTACGAGTCATGGAAATGACAGACTTTGATGTTATCCTAGGAATGGACTGGTTATCAGCCCATAGAGCCACCATTAATTGCTATCGAAAGGCGATGACTGCCTACTCTCATGACGTAACATGATTTCAATTTAAGAGGGAAAGACGAGATTCTCTATCACTGACACTTGGAAAGTCAAAGTGGCACGATCATCTAGCTGGGTGGCTAGCCAGCTTAGTTCTGGAAGGCAAGGATCGTATGAAACTAGGGCTACCTCGTGTGATGTGTGAGTATGCTAATGTATTCCCGGAAGAATGACCAGGACTACCCCCAAAGCGAGAAGCAGACTTTACCATTGAACTACAACCTGGTACATCATTGATCTCAATGGCACCACATCGTATGGCACCAGCTGAATTGAGAGAGCTAAAGACACAATTGCAAGAATTATTGGACAAGGAATTTATAAGGCCAAGCACATTCCTGTGGGGAGCACCAGCCTTATTTTCTAAAAAGAAAGATGGGACACTTAGGTTGTGCATTGATTACTGACAAC
Organism: Camellia granthamiana; assembly: GCA_036172215.1. Classification (NCBI taxonomy): domain Eukaryota; kingdom Viridiplantae; phylum Streptophyta; class Magnoliopsida; order Ericales; family Theaceae; genus Camellia; species Camellia granthamiana. The sequence goes on from CM069906.1 coordinate 69,735,682, forward strand.
TCAATGGAATCACCATTAAGAATCGATATCCACTACCTAGGATTGGTGACCTTTTCGATCAACTTAGAGGGGCAAAGTATTTCTCAAAGATAGACCTCAGGTCTGGGTATCACCAGTTACGTGTTCGGGAAGAAGATATTCTTAAGACTACATTTCGAACCCGTTACGGCCACTATGAATTCGTAGTGATGCCATTCGGCCTAACCAATGCACCAGGTGTGTTCATGAGCTTAATGAATAAAATATTCACGCCTTACTTAGATCAATTTGTGGTAGTTTTCATAGATGATATTTTGGTGTATTCCAAGTCTGAAGGAGACCATGAGCAATACTTGAGAGTAGTACTTCAAACTTTGAGAGAGAACTAACTGTATGCTAAGGCCAGTAAATGTGAGTTATGGATGGAGGAAGTAAAGTTTTTGGGTCACGTGGTGTCTGAAAAGGGAATATCAATAGACCCAACTAAAGTAGAAGCAGTGACAGAATGGCAGTAACCTAAGAACACATTTGAGATTCGTAGTTTCTTAGGATTGGTCGGTTACTATCGAAGATTCATTCAAGACTTCTCAAAATTGGCCAAACTAATGACGAATGGAACGAGTCTTGTGAAAATTCATTCCAAGAACTCAAGAAAAGATTGACGAGTGCCCCCTATTCTCATAGTACCAGAACGTGACATTGGGTACAATGTGTATTGCGATGCTTCCAAAGAAGGTCTGGGGTGCGTATTGATGCAAAATGGCAAGGTAGTGGCATATGGATCAAGGCAATTAAAGAACCATGAGAAGAATTATCCCACTCATGACTTGGAGTTGGCAGCTATAGTTTACGCACTCAAGATTTGGAGACACTACTTGTATGATGAAAAGTTTAAGATATTCACCGATCACAAAAGCTTGAAGTATTTGTTCACCCAAAGGGACCTAAACATGCGTCAGAGACGTTGGATAGAGTATCTAGAGGATTATGAATTTACCCTTTCCTATCATCACGACAAGGCTAACGTGGTGGCAGATGCACTAAGCCGCAAGAATAGAGGGATTGTTGCTAGTTTAGCACTTAGAGAATGGAATATGGTTGGAACGCTTAATGAATTTGGGGTACAAATGGAGGTTCAAGATGAAAAGGCTTACTTTGGTGCTTAGATTGTTACGCCTAAAATTTTGAGTGAGATATTAGAATCACAAAAATACAATCAGGAGGTAGTATTCATCAAGGCACGAATGGAGTTTAGTGAAACCATGCCTAGTTGGGGAATTCACACAGACGGAAGTTTGAAATATCAAGGTCGAATGTTCATGCCAAGCGACAACTCACTAAGAGAAAAGGTACTTAAGGAATTCCACCATTCAGTATTCGCAGTACATCCAGGAGGTACTAAGATAAACCAAGACCGAAAACGCCAATATTGGTGGGGTGAAATGAAAAGGGATGTAGCAAAGTTTTTGTCACAGTGCTTGACATGTCAACAAGTAAAGGCTGAACACCAAAGACCGGCAGGGACACTTCAACCCTTACCAATCCCGAAGTGGAAATGGGAACACATAACCATGGATTTCGTGACAGGTTTGCCTCAATCACTACAGGGACATGATGGCGTATGGGTAGTGATAGATCGACTGACTAAGACAGCCCGATTCTTTCCTGTCGGGTCATCAGATACGTTAGATTCACTTAGTAGATTGTTCATCAAAGAAGTGATCAGATTACATGGAGTACCAATTAGCATCGTGTTTGATCGTGATTCTCGATTCACTTCTCAATTTTGGCAGAGCTTGCAGAAGGCAATGGGAATAAACATATGCTTTAGCACGGCATTTCACCCATAAACCGATGGGTAGTCTGAAAGAACAATACAAACCTTGGAGGATATGCTTCAAGCTTGCATCATGGATTTTAATGGAAGTTGGGAGAAACACTTACCTCTCGTTGAGTTTGCTTACAACAATAGTTTCTAGGCCAGTATTGGAATGGCACCATATGAAGCACTTTATGGGTGACCTTGTCGATCACCAGTCTATTGGACTGAAGTAGGAGAAGCAACCTTGTTAGGACCAGACTTGGCTCAGGAGACCACTGAGAAGATAAAATTGATCAGACAATGATTAACCACAGCCCAAATTCGACAAAAGAGCTATACGGATCAAAGGAGACAACCCTTAACGTTTGAGGTAGGGGATCATGTCTTTCTCAAAGTTCGACCTCGTTGAGGTACTACATGATTTGGGAAGAAACAAAAACTTGCACCTCTTTATGTGGGACCCTTCAAAATTCTGAGCAAAGTAAGAGAAGTGACATACCGTTTAGCACTACCACCACAACTTGTAGTAGTGCACAATGTTTTTCACATCTCAATGTCACAGAAGTATAAGCCACACCCTTCCCATGCTATCAATTTGGGAGATCTTGATCTCAATAAAGATGCAAACTTTGAGGAAACGCCTATAAAGATTATGGATAAACGAGAAAAGAACCTGAGAGGCAAAGTCATCCATTTGGTGCGAGTGTTGTGGCAACACCGAGGAGTGGGGGAGTCTACCTGGGAAAGAGAGGATACAATACGAGCCAACTACCCTCAGTTGTTTGAAGATAAAGGCATGCGTTAAAATTTCGTGGACGAAATTATTTTAAGGGGGATAGGTTGTGAGAACCTGTATTTTTGCATATTAAATTATTTTGGTAATTATATTTAGCTACTTAAATTTTGTAATCAACATCCATAATCCAATTCCATAACAACATTTTGTGACGAAATTCTATAATTAACTTTTAATTATTAGAATTATTATTGTTGTTGTTGTCGTCGTCATCGTCGTTGTCGTCACTTTTATAACTATACAAATCTAATTCTTAATATATATTATTTTGTATAAAGTTTTGCATTAATAATTTGGGCACATGAAAATTAATCCATGGAGATTAATTGGTTCAATCTCATGTCTTTTAGTTACATAAAATAATATTATAATATTAAAGTGACTCAAAATCATATATATACACACAAAAAAAAAAAAAAAAAAAAAAGGAAATTGAGAGAATGGCTGGCCTCTTCCCAAGGTCTTTCCTTGTACCCGCAGCACCTCCTTCCGTCCATGTGCTCGCAGCACCCTCTATTCTTGTGCACGCAGCACGTTTAGTCCCCACGGGGGGCCTTAGCCTTTCTGGCTCTCTCAAGATCTTCGATCCCTTTCTTTTTCAACTGCATTAGTGCAGCCTGCTGTTCAACATGTCCTGTATTCACAATGCCCAAATCCTGAGCGAAATTCTTGGCACCGGCGCTCTCCGGCAAGGTATTCTGATCCCCGGTGCTTCCAGCCACAATTGATGTCCTTGCCCCTGACGGGCCCCTTTCTAGCCGAGATTCTTCAACAATATCTGGTTGGTCGTCAAGCCACCCTGTGACCTCTGCTGACTCCTCAAAATCGAACCAGTTGACTGTCATGTCCCCCGGATCTTGTTCGTTGAAAAACTGAAGGTTAGCAATGTCCCCTTCCAGAGCTGTTAAGTCATCTATCCCCTGATCAAGTCCTTTCCCCCGTATTACACAAAGTTCTTGCCCTGCTGGCAATTCCAGATTCGGCCTATCCTGACCTGCTGATACAATGTAGCCACTCGGATCATATACCTCCTCAGCACAGCTCCCAATTTCCTCAAACCTTGAATCAACAACGCCACTTTCCTTCGAAATCATCCCTGTTCCATCTTCGATGGTCACCACCATTGGTTCAGGTTGGGCTCGAGAGATGTCCAACATGCACAAGTCAGTGCTGTCGGGAAGGAACACCTCCGGCTTGGGTTGGTGGGACGGGGTGATATATATGCTGGGGTCGTATGACATGACCCCGGTTGGGATAAAGTTGATTCGTTTGGGAGGTGGAGCTTGGTTGTGTGGTGGGAGAGGGTTGGTTGTGACGTTGGGTTTTTCTGGAGGCACAATCACTCTGTTGTCAACGAGATCCTGAATCTCGTGACGCAATCTAAAACAATGGTCGGTATCGTGACCATGTTGTTGGTGAAAGGCGCAATACTTCGTCGGGTTGTGAGAGGGAGGTAGTGGATTTGGCAATGGCCGCGGCTCCAAGGGCTTCAAGTGCCCTTTCCTGATTAAAACCCCCAGAGCTTTGGACAGGGGCATATATAATGGGGTGAAGGTTCTTTGGCCTCGAGGTTGGTATTTGGTTGTTTGTGGGTTGCTACCGGGCACACCGGTGAATGGTGTAGCTGCAAGGGTTCTTGGGGGATTGGTGGTGACCATGCTCACTTCTGAAGCTCTAGCAGCTACAGCACTGCTTGTGCCTGCATTCGTACTGCGGTTGAAAGTTCTCCTGGGCTGCTCTCTGTCTTGGTCAATCAGACCCTGTTTCATAGCATCCTCAATTTGTATCCCTATCTCATGTAAATCTGAAAAGGTGGGGAAGGGGAGAACAATCATTTTCTGCATAAGCTTGGGCTAGAGATTGCGCACAATCATCCGAATCTGATCTTTGCCAGTGGGCCTAGTGGTCATCATTGAGGTCTTGGCCCTCCACCGGGTTACAAAGTCAGAAAAACTCTCCTTAGGCTCCTGCCTAGTCATCTCGAGATCACGGGTTGTGATCTCGATCTGTGTATTATAGGAGTACTGAGCGACAAAAGCCTCGGCCATCTCATCCCAATTCCTCTTAACATCGTCTTCCAGTTTTGCGTACCAGATGACCGCCACACCCGACAGGGTCCGGCCGAATAAAGAAAGTTTTTGTAGTCTGGTGAGGCCCGTCGACCTTAATATGTCTGAAAACAGCCGTAAGTGCACCACGGGATCCCTAGATCCATCAAATCGGTCAATGTGTGGCATCTTAAATCTGTCCGGCAGCGTCACGGCTGCGTCGGTATACCCATCCTCAATGTCTGGAATGGACTTCACAACTTGCGATTTTTTGAACAGCTTTTCAAGCTTGCTCACTTTTAATGCCATGGGGTCCACCTCGAATTCGAAGGGAGAATCCGGTTGATTGATAGGAGTGGGTGCCTTGGATAGTTGAAGTAGAATCGGGGGCGGAGCCGACCCCGTCGGGATGTCAGTATCCTCCTGGATATTCTAGACATTTGCTGTCTCCCCGGGTATTGGGACTCTTGGTGGGGGAGGAGCTTGGTGTGAAGCGGATGCCCCGGCTTGCTGCTGGAGTCTGGTAATTAACTCCACCTGTTGAGCCATGATCTTAGCCTGCTGTTTGGAAAATTCCACTTGACGGACAGCGTCCTACTGCATGACTTTCATACTTTCTTGGAGTTGACGCATCATTTCCTCCATCCCGGCCATGTTCTGCTGTTCTAACTGAATGACCGGTATATCTATCCCTGTGGTACAAACTGAGACCTCGGCCTGACTGTCCACTGATAGGGTAGACCATTGATCTGGCAACCTCTGCTCGGATACACTGCGTCTTCTCGACCTCTGTCTGATAACCGGGGGTAAGGAATAGAACACTGGTTGTCCGTCGACCAGATCCTCAGATCGATTGAGTCGGCGACCTTTAGTCCAGAGTGCTTGACCAATATCTGGTTGGTCTGAAGCAATTGTGCTAAACTACCCTAGCAAAAAGATAAATAAAGCAATAATAAGGAAATAAACAACCAGAAAACAGACAGCATAACGGCTTAATAAACACAACACACAGTTGGGTATAACAACACGCAGTTGATAAGCTGAATACACTGTTCTCAAACACTGATCATTGTTCCCAAATTACTGCCCCCAAATCTGAATCTAATATCTGCAGATAACTAATTCCCAAAATATCGATACTGGTGCCCTCAGGCCTGATACCCAAACTTGTAACTGATACATGCGTTCCTGTAGAGACGCACTCTAAAAGCACATAGCAAACAAGTGAGAGCCAAAACACCCCTATGTTCGGGGAGGGTTTCCCTGTCCTATTTTGTCAGGAGCTAGGGTTTCACTACGCACGCAGCGGTTTCACACAACCTACAATCGGGTAAGCAACCTGTCCTAGCTTGGAATGGTCACTATGGATTCCGAATATGCACTAGGTCGAATGGTCAAAAAGGGTGCCCCGGTAAAACTGGGGTTTGTGTTCCCATCGTGGCAGAACCCGTAACCGGTCAGCCTTATGGCACGCAGCCTCCAGCAAACTGTTCAGGAATAGCAGATGGCAAACACGGTGTCCTAAGCGCATCAATGCAAATGCAATGCAAAGAAACACATAAGTGTAATCAAAACACGATATCATGAGTTCGAGTCAAGTTCTCTAACTCCCCAGTAGAGTCACCAGAAACTGTAGACGCACCCGAACGTCCCGGGAAAATCCCATTTTGTTCATTGGGCTCACTACAGTTCGAACTCCATGTCACGATTCTGAATCTAATCTCACAAAGTGCAATGCAAGATCGATAAATCACCAAAGAATCCAAATCCGGCAAATCGTTTTTGAAAAACTGATTTTTAGAAAGAAGTGCCAAACATGGACTGTTTTGCTAGATACAGAGTCGCCACCTAAATATTTTATTTTTGGGGAATTTAGGAAACCCTGACTCATGCCTAAGGCCACATGTCCGTCATCACCAAAGTTGCCTCGGCTCAGGAACTTGGCTACGATTGGGGAAGGTCATTTCATGAGCACCCCCGCTCACCCGATCAAAGATCGGCCACTACTAAACATGATATCTTGTTTTTGAAAACACATGTGCTCTTATTCCGATTATTAACCTAGAATTACTATGTGATGTGTACAGCATACAAGTATAGACTAGATTGCCTAAGTTTGAACAAAGCATCGCATATCCATTTGTTTTGAAAATGGATTGAAGTTTGCTACTCGCAAGTAGGCTAAAACACGGGTTTCGACGAACTATTCCAATTCAACCAACCCAACCTTCACCCACAGGCATTCAGGCAGTTATATCACATAAGCACATAGCCTCATGGTAAGCATGCTATCATGGCAGTCACTCACACGCATGCAAGGATGCTAAAGCATAAACACTTACCGAGTACTCCGAGCCAAAGAAAGAAGCTAATTAGAAAACATGCATGAATCCTAACTATGCTGAGATGCCTAATGCAACACATGCAAGAATGCAACTAAGATAGGCTCGGCTATTCTAAGATGGCATATGAGATGCTACAGGTAACATGTATTCAACTTGGAATTGAAATACGATGCAGTTAGTATGATGCGCCGAGTCCGGTGCATGCAAAACAGATGAATGGATGCAAACATACGAGCATAAGGATGCTAATTGAAACGTGCCCGAAAACTAACCATCATAAGCTGGTAAATGAAAGGAAGAAAGACGTGGGGTTGGAAGACATACATCACACACACGCACACTTATTACAACATTGCCCTCTCTCGGGGGGTCCGAATAAATCATACAGAATTGAATTAACTAATTATTACACAACACTAGCTAATTAACAAATTAGCTAAACTAGCATGCAAACTATGTAAAATGGGCTGCCTCAGCTCTGCTTTGAATGATAAAGGATGCATGCATGCTCGAGTCGCCTTGCCGGGAAATCCATCGCGATGCCCCGGCTCGCCTTTGTTTGCAATTGATTTCAGAAACTTGCACAAAGCTCCAAGGAGATGAAACTCTACCCTGGGAACCTAGGGGGAGGCTGCCGACCAGCTATAGGCATTGGAGACCACCTACCGACCACCCTTGGTGGTGAAAACCAGAAACGGTGGTCGGCCTGCTAGAAAACCTGGTCGACCGACCAGTTTCTTCTCCTGGTTTCTGCATTTTCTACAACAAAGGCAAGAGAGAGAGAAAGCAAGGTATTTGCAACACATGTGTGCATGGCCGACCAGTTTCTTCTCCTGGTTTCTGCATTTTCTGCAACAAAGGCAAGAGAGAGAGAAAGCAAGGTATTTGCAACACATGTGTGCACGACCACTCTCCCCATCATTGCATGAGCTCTAGGGAGTGTAGTCCTTGATCCTCCGGCCACCAATCACGCATCTCGATGCATGATGGCCGAGGAGTCGGATTGCACGACTCAATGTGAAATGAATGCACATGTAAACACCTAAAGCCGACAACTCTATCATGGATAGTCAAGAGTGTCGGTGGCCAAGAATCGAGGCACGTTTCGTCACTTTGAGTACGAAACGTCCCTCGTTTCCCGTGTTTAGACTAAACCCTACTCCAAACACAATGCAACAAACAATGTATGGACAAATGCAACTCTAGCATGCGATCTAAATGCAATGCAACTAGGTGATGCGAAGATGCACGGAATGACATGCAAGCATGCAAATGGCATACACAATGCTATGAACTAATCAATGGCATACTCAATGCACATGGATTATGTGGCATGCATGCACAATGCACTAACATACGCAATGTTATGAACGAGGCATACGCAATGCAATGATCAAACATGCGATAACATGGACTACAGGGCATACACAATGCAAGATGGCCTTAAACCAAGATGGATGGGCCTCAGTCACACCCAAATCAGTGGCCAATATGATGAAAATGAGGCAACAAGGTACATGCAAACATGCACAAATGCAAGGGACCAAACCTAAGGAACAAAGTGAAACTCTACCAAAGCATGACAAGGATGAAATATGGCATACAATGACACCTGTTCCAGCTCTGAAATGACATACAAGATGGTCCCGAATCATGCAAACAACTCACCCGATGCGTGTTGGATGGCACAATTACCGAAATTGGTGAAGTGCATTACACTAGAGGTATGCAAAGCGGTGCCCAAATGACCAAACCAACCCCAAACAGTCCCTATGCAGACCCAAAACAGTGGCAAAATGGACTAAAATGATGGCTTGCAATGCACAAAAATGAAGCTCATGCAATAGCCCAAAAATGAGGCATACAAGCACAACTCTCAAACGCATTTAAAGAATGGAAAACATGGGAATATGGCACAAGTATAAACTCTGAAATAACATGTTCAATGATGCCAAAACATGAAAACAACTCAAGTTAAGCATGCAAGAGGCTTCAAAACTCGAAGCTAGGCAAGAGTATTACACTACAAACATGCATGGCAAGCATCATTCGACCATGGGACCTCAAAACAGAGCTAAGGCAGCCCCAGTCATGAATAAAATCAGTTTAGAACATGGCCAAAATATGCTAGAATCAAGGGCCAAAACAGCATGCAATGTGAGCTAGTGAACATGGATTACACTACAAGCATATGAAGCATTCAAGAGGCCACTAAACCAGCAAAAGTCAGAGACATGACATGCCAAATAAAGCCCAAAAACCCACTGAAACATGATCAACGCATGCAAGAATGACATGCTCCTTTGATAGGCTATAAGACGGGTTATTCTACACATGCAAGAGACACACCTAAGGTGACAAAACCAACTCTGGGCAGAGCCTAGGCAAGCCCTAAAAGTCACTGAAAAGGGCCTGAAACAAGGCTTGGAGGTGTGCAAATGAAGGCTCCTTTGTAAGGCCAAAAATGCTAGTGAACAAGACAAGGAGGGAGAGGGTCACCCCTCTCCGATTTTGGCCCTCAAAAACACATGTTAACCACTAAAAATCCGTTAGATTTCAGTGGTTAAAAGGCCAAGCAAATGTCAACACAAAGGCCTTAGGGCATGGCTCAAAACAAGGCAAAATGAAGCATGCAAGGGGGTAGATGACCCCCAACAACAAAATGACCTTAAACAAACATCAAAAGGACCTCAAAACAAGACTTTTTTTTTAGTTGACAACAAAGCTCAAATATGCATGCAAATAAGGCTAAGAGATGGATCAAAATAAAGCTTAAAAGAGGGAAAAAGTGTGTTACCCTTGAAGCTCAGCAAGACAGCAACTTCTAGACCCAAAACCCAACTCCTTAACCTCTGAAAATGGCCTCCAAAAAGCTCCAAGCAATGGTGGAAGGGTTAGGCTATGAGGTGGTGTGCAAAGGTGCAAGAACAATACACTTTTTGAGCCAAAATAGAGAGATATAGAGGGAGATGTATTGTATGCCTTTAACAAACTTCTGAACCCTCACCAAGGAGGGGGAGGCCCTCCTTTATAGCCAAAAGGGACCAAAGCTGCTCAAAGAAGCTAAAAACCAAGGTTGAAGATCCTCCATACACGTCCAATCTGTGCCTTCCAGCTGGCACAGCTGGCAACAACTCACAGAGACAAAACTGGGGAAGGCAGGCCGACCAGTTCAGGTGGTCGGCCGACCACTTCCCCTGGTCGGCGGACCAATTCAAAAGGTTCAACCCAATGAAAGGTGGTCGGCAGCCCCATTTGATGGTCTCCACATTGAATGCAAGCTAGTGATATGGTGGGAGACCAGTAAATGTGGCTCAAAGACCAAGGAGACCAGCTTCCTGACAAGAAAATCGGCTAGCGGGAGAAAAGTGGTCTCCAAGGAGAAAAGGTGGTCTCCCACCCTTGTACCACCTCCCAAACAATGAAAACAAGGTCCATGCCAAAAATGAACGAAGACGGATGCAAAACAAGGGTTCGGGGGTCAAAATACGCAGCCGGGTGCCCCGAAAACAGGCTGTTAAGCATCGAAAGTGGCGTGCGACCACAAAGGTGGTCTCCCAGGCCACAGTGTCCGTCCAGAGAGAGGAAGCAAGGTGTGTGCCAAAAACCGTGCCTAACGGAGAAAGTTAAGCGGTCCCGAACCGAGCCGCACTACCGACGGCTCTGAAAATCAAAAACTGGTCTCCAAACGGGAAAAGTGGCCTTCGACCACGAAAAGTAGCCTACGGCCATTGAGAAATGGTCTACGAGACCTCTCCCTCGCTTCGAAAAGAGAAAACAAGACCTAGTTCGCAAACTGAGGCAAAGCACAAAAGGGTCCCGAGGTCCGGGGGTAAGGCTCTCAGCTGAAACTCTGAAACCTCAGAACGAGCACAACAAGATCCATCATCGGGCGCTCAATCAATGACGTCTGAGTCTTAAGGTCAGTCAAAAAGGAGTGTCTACAGCTATCTTTGAGAGATAAATACTGACTTGATCGTTGGAGTTCCCCCGGGTGGATGAACCACCACCAGATTCTTATCTTTCTATAACAGGTTGTTCGGGCTTAATCTATTCTACCAGTGCTCCTTATAGCTTGGCTTTTCATGCTCCCTTTCGGAAGAATGAATAGCCCGTACAGTTCGGACTCCACTTATGGGTTCTGAATCTGATTTCACAAGTGCAATGTGAAACAGTGGAAACACAAAAAGAGTCCAAATCCGGCAATTTCTTTTCGAAAATTGATATTTTGAATCAAATGCCAAAAATGGACTGCTTTGCCAGATATCAGAGTCGCCACCTAAATATTTATTTTGAAAAATTTAGGAAACCCATGACTCGTGCCAAAGGCCATTAGTCCGTCGTTACCAAAGTGTCTTGGTTCAAGAACTTAGGTATGAGAGGGGAAGGTCATTAATTAGGCACCTCACTCACCCGATCAAAGATCGGCCTCTACTAATCATGATGTGATTATTATATATAGTATATGTTCTTATTTTATTTTTAACATACAAGTATAGACTAATTTCACTAGAAGTTGGAACGTTTGATTTCATGTTTGTTTTGAAAAAGTGTTTTGAATAAGTACCACTTGAAAAAGTGATCTCATATATATACATTAATCAAAGTATCCCAATTTCAGTGAATAACCTTCATCTACAAGCATTCAAACAGGTATATCAAGTAAGTATTTAGCCTCATGGTAGTATGTTTGATATGGCAGCAATCGCACTCATGCAATATGCTAAAGCAAAAATGCTTACCTTATGTCCGAAGGCGAGTCAAAAGAAAGAAAATAGTTAGAAAAAATGCATGATCCTAATTAATACAATATGACTAATGCAACACATACAACGTGCAAGTAATAAGCTCGGCTACTAGCATGGCATGCGAGTTAATTCAAGGCATGTGATAGCGCATGTATTCAAGTAAAGAGTTTGAATTTGGCATTTGAATAATATGATGAGCCGAACTTTTATGCATGCAAAACGAATGGATGCAAGTCATGGAAATGCTAATTTGAAAATATGATGTCCCTATACTAACCATCATAAGCAGATAAATAAAATGGGAGAAAGAATGGAGGTTGGAAGACATACAACTTATTACATATTTGTTCCCACGAAAGAGGGTACGAATGTCCAAGTGTCTGAATAAATAATTATTACAAATCCAAATGAATAATAACTAAAAGGGGCTGTCTAATTTATTACAACAAATATGCAATGATTGCGCGATGCTCCTCGGGAATTACTCTGTCTGCCTTGTTGGGAACTGTTTTGTCACTCTATCATTGCTTTTAACCAAAAGTATATTGTTTGCAATTTATTGGAGCCTTGCCGACCAGAATGCGACTCAGTCGAGCCCCAAATAAATCCAATCATACCTTGTTTTCTTGCGGAAATCTGTTTTTTGTGCCTGAGGTGAAACAGTGCAGATAGGTTATTTCTAGCCATGTTTGTCACTTCTACCCTTCTCTATCATAGAAAATACTCAAGAGATGAGCGAACTCAGTTCCCAAACCATCTATGGTTGCAAGTTGATTTGCAAGATGATTTTAGACACGATAGGACAGATCAATAAATGCAATGCATAACAACCACCCCTCCCTCCGATCATGAAGTGAATTCAAGAAGGGAAGTAGAAACGTTTCAAGGTTCATCAAAATATCATGAATTGATGTAAAACAAGCCTTGACACAATAGACTCCAGCATAACATCTGGTCGTAAACACACTTCAAGATTCATCAAAACATCATGAATTGATGTAAGACAAGCCTTGACACAATAGACTCAGTATAACGTCCAACCGAATCTAATATTAGTTCTTTATGTCTGTTGTAATCCAATTAATCAATTTTATTAGCCTTTTTTTATTACCTTTCCATTTCTTTATCTTTTCTCCTTTTTGTTCAAAAGTGATATTTATGTCCACTAAGTCCAAAACATAATAAAGAGAAACAAGCATCAACTTAACCCGAGAAAATAAACCTTATTTTCTTCGGAAGAAATTACAAAGGAAGAGTCAAACTCATTTACAAGCGATAAGGGATTTCAAGTCAAACTCAAGATGTGCAACAATGATTAGTCAAACTCAAAAGAGCGATAATGACTTTGGAAAAACCCAAAGTGAGCGATAATGACTTGAAATCCAAATTTGATAATAAGCTATAATGACACTTTCCTTGGTGATTTCCAAGGATTTAACTAGAAAGTTAGTCCTTAAAAGTAAATACATCAATGATAAAAAGAAATAAAAAATAAAAGATTGGCTTTAGTATAAGAAAGATGTATGCCTTTGGTAATGAACCTCCAAAGAGATTAAACCGTTAAATATGAAAAAAAAATTATGCCGTTGGTAATGAACCTCCGAAAAAGATTAAACCATTAAGTATGGAAAAATTTCTTTCTTATACTTGAATAACAATCTCAATTTTTCACAACTTTTTAATTGACATAAGCAAAGAATGGAGGGAGGTTGCAAATATGACTATGTGAAGTTGATTAATTGGTAAATACAATACAAACCTAATATTAAAATAATAATTATTGATATAAATTAAACAGCCCCTAATAGCATAATTTAAGCTAGAAAAGGTCAATAAATTCAAACTAGTAAACAAGTTCAAGGAAGGGTGGCCAACCCCCACCCCCCTCCTCCCCCCCACTTTTATAACTTCAAATCACATATTTTAGATATTGAAAAACAGTCCCAAATTAGCCCCAAAATAGTGGCAAAAATTAGAGAAAACGAGTGGGAAACACAAGGATAAAAGCTTAGAATAAGGTTCAAGCAAGGGTGATTAATCCCCCACCTTTGGGTAGCTTTTAATCACAAGTTTCAGCCCTTAAAATAGTTCCAAAATAGTATGAAAACACAAGAAAAAGATGACCAAGGATTGAAATAAAACAAATGAAGTGTTACCTCTTGTAGGAAAGGTGTTCTTGTTGTAAATCAAACTTGATTCCAAAGCACCCTCAAGTTTGAATTATGATCTTTAAGTCTCAAATCAAGTTTCAAGTTCAAGCTCTTGTACGGTATGTATGGATGATATGAGAGCTTCAAGACTATGGAAGAACAAAGATGAACTCAACTTTTGTATAACTCTCACCTCTCTTTGATATTTCTCTTGGATATTTCTATACTTGATATTATTTCTTCCTCTCTAACCAAATTCTATGTTGTTTTTCAACCCCTCCCATAGCAGTCTGAACCTTGCTATTTATAGGCCTCAAGCAGGTCTGATCAAAATATCAGCAAAATTGGGCAGATAGCAGAACACTGCTGAAACTGCCTGAAAAGTCAAGAGGTCCGGCCGGACTTCAATGTATTTCCACTATTTCTTACTTTCAAGTTCAATACAGGTTGGTACAAGGTGCAATACTGAAATTCTGGGGTAGAAATACAGTGGGTATGGCAGGTTGGAATTGTTTAGAGCTCGAACTCGTATTCCTTTATTAAGAATTCAAACCACTGACTCAATGTAATCGTCATCATCGAGTGCTCGGAATAAAGCGCCTAAGTCTTACGAGCGGTCAAAATTAGGATGTCAACACTCCCCTGCTGAGTTTCCCTATTTGGTTGTGTGGTCAAAAATCAACACCCACAACACCGTAACACTTTTCTAGCTGATTTTTTTTGTTTTGTTTATGTTATATATATATTTTGTTTATGATCGTAAAATTGTGAGTGAAACAACAAATAAGATTATTTATGAGAATAGAGATTCCGTCATAACTCTCTTATAGTCAATTTGGTAATAATTTGACAATGGCTCTTCAAATCAGCAATGTTCATATGCTCTTTGAGAAGCCAAACACAGATTCTCTATCTTTTTTTTCTTTTTTCCTTTTAACTTTTCAGGAAAAAAATAATTCTCCTCAAGACAAAAAAGACAAAAGAAACCCTAGTGTATATGCACTTTATAACCAAACCAACCCCCACCCCATTAATATTTGCATATTCATTATTGCAACTTTTGAATGTGGCATAATCTTCAATCTTTGTTGTCATATCTTCAAAAACATTCCCTCTTGGCACAAATGGTTTGCTAGTTTTAGAATACAAATAGAGACTTTTCATAACACTATTTCATAGTGCTATTCAAAAGCTAAAACCCTCTTTTCTTCCACCCCCAACCCCATTAATATTTGCATA
Organism: Camellia granthamiana; assembly: GCA_036172215.1. Taxonomy (NCBI): domain Eukaryota; kingdom Viridiplantae; phylum Streptophyta; class Magnoliopsida; order Ericales; family Theaceae; genus Camellia; species Camellia granthamiana. The sequence goes on from CM069906.1 coordinate 69,750,809, forward strand.
TTCATTATTGCAACTTTTGAATGTGGCATAATCTTCAATCTTTGTTGTCATATGCATGGATCCAAGGCTGCTTTTTGTATGCCAATCCATAGGCTTCTAAGAGCATTTTTTTTATGGTACTCTCAGAGACTTCTAGAACATGTGGCTTCTCAGAGATTGTTAGGGTATACAACTTTGATGGCATGAGAGCAAAAGGGTCATCTTGCTATCTATTTTTTCTAGAAAGAAGAAAAACCAAATTTTTATTTATGGTTTGTTTGGAATTTGGCTTGTTTAATGGTTTTATAGTTTTTTTTTTTTTTTTTAAATAAAATAAGTTAACTTTTTCTATTAACTTTTTGATTAAAACCTTAAATTTCCAAACGGTGTTAAAAATATTATTCTTTTGCGACAACAATATTTACCATTGCAACAAAAATTTAGATGTTGAATTATTATTAACAACAGTTAAAAGCCATCATTAATAAACAACTTTTTTTGTGACAGCAAATTATTCTGTCACAAACAATACAAGTTCTCAAGATTATTTCTACCAGCAAACTCCCGTCGTAAGGTATTTGCCTCCCTCGTTTTCACCCCACTCCTTTGTCATTGCCATACCATTGCCAATACATTCAACGATAACTTTTTACCTTTTGTGATGTTGCCAAAAGCTCTATTTTCTGTAGAGCCTCTCATCTTTTTAAATGTAATTTCTTTTATGATGTTTCTTTAACATAACAACAAAAAATAGTTTTGATAGCATGACATCCTTCAACGATTCCACTCAATGTTCTATTCTTTATATTGTGAATACCATTTTCACGCACCTCCTTTCCATTGCCACACCGCTAAGGGATGATTTTTTACCTTGTGATGTCACAAAAAACTCTATTTTTTTTGTAAAGCCTCTCATCTTTTTAAGTTTAATTTCTTTATGATGTTTCTTTAATACATATAAACAAAAAAATAGTTTTGATAGCATGACATCCTTAAACAATTCCACTCTAAGTTCTACTCTTTATATGTTGCATCGCCATTAACTCTTTCTCTTGGCTTCCCTGAAACGAGTAAATATTTAGTATAACATAGTTACCTAATTAAGTTAATGGTGACATCAAATAAGATGAATTATCATTGCACCCAATATTTATTATCTTTTAAATGAAGACGTTTCCAACCAAACCAACTATACAGTCCTTATCGTAAAATTTCTCATTGGTTACTATACCACCATATACTATCATTATTACACTCGATATTTTTTCAGTTGAACGGAAAATTGGAATCGCTTATCCGAACCCACTTTGATGTGTCCAAAATCTGGATTTAAAAAGGATAAACGAGATTCAATCACGCCCTTGAAAATGATAAAATAGGTAGGAACCACATACCTATAGAAAATTCTGACATTGATCTGAGGACATACCTACTAAAAAGAGCAGAACTAGCACAAAGAATGTTGATATGAACAAGTAGTTCGGTGCTGTATATATACAATAACATTAAAATCCACATCAAACAAGAGGTTTGACAATCACATCCATGAACAGTACGTGGATACTGTATATGTATTAGATGTTTAAAATCCCAATGTGCATCGGCCGATATTAAAACCCTCACATCACCTGCCACTCCAACCTTTGTGAGGTTGTCTGTCCCCATCGTTGTTCATCAGCTTATCCAGCACCGCATTAAGGTCAACAGTCTGCCCATTCTCCGTCAGTTTCCTCACAGTTGCTCTTGCTACGTCCCTCCGAAATCCCATTGCCGTAACCTTGTCAACAACATCATCAACCGAAACCTTGTTTCCAGTCCTTCCTGAACTTGATCCAGCATCCACAGTAGAAGCAGTTGGCAGTGCATGTGGCAATATCTGGGCTTTCGGGAGTTGCGTATAATTATTTCCACCATCCCTGACCGGAGGAGAGGAAGGCGAGAATTGCAAAGGCTTCATTGTCGACCTGCTGTAGTGAGATGGAGATCCACTATAAGGATGCATATTGCTGAAATCAGCAGGAAACTCCGAGTAAGGCCTTCTCGAGGGTTGTTCAGGCATTCTCTGGGAAGAATCCATATAAAACTGCTGCATAGAAGGCCCACCAGGAGGCTGGTAGTTATGAGATGGCATAGAAGGAGTTTCTTCAGGATGATGGGCCATCCATGGAGGTTGGGTTTGAGGTGATTGTGAAACTGGGGGAAGATTTGAAGCGGGTTGATAAAGTTGAGACGGTACTGGAGGTGGCGGGGTCCATGGAGGCGGATGCAATTGAGGCAGTTCAGGTGATTGAGAGACCTGAGGAAGACTAGAAGTGGGTTGATAAAGTTGAGACTGTACTGGAGGTGGTGGGTTCCATGGAGGCGGATGCAATTGAGGCAGTTCAGGTGATTGAGAGACTTGAGGAAGACTAGAAGTGGGTTGATAAAGTTGAGACGGTACTGGAGGTGGTGGGGTCCATGGAGGTGGATGCAATTGAGCCTGTTCGGGTGATTTTGACACTTGAGGAAGATTAGAAGCCGGTTGATAAAGTTGAGATGGTACTGGAGGTGGTGGCTGCTCGTGCTGAGCGGGAGGCACATTGTATTGCTGATAAGTGGATTCTAAAATGTTTCCGCTTGGTAAATAGTAAGACTGAGGCTGTGGAGTGGAAGGAATTGGGTTCGGTGCTATTTGGGTATGAAGATCCATTGCAAGAGGTGCCCCGGCTGGTTTTGCATTTTGATGAAGTATGGTTGAAGGAGCATTGGGACAGGGTTGGGAAGATTGCTCAGAAACAGATGGCAATGCTTGCAGCGATGAGTCAGCTTGAACGGGTGCAGTCTTTTGGTCTTCTGATTGTCGATTACTCTTTGAAACTTGAAGCTTGGCGAGTTGAAGCTGAGTTTCTGCTATTTCCTGTCTGTCCCTTAGAAAATGAATATCATCTTGAACCTGCATACACTTGCACATATTAACAAACTACTGCCAAATTCGAAAACTCTATTATCCTTCTCAGCCTGAAATTATTAAGTTCTGCTTTTTGCTATGTTCGAACCATTCAGAATGGTGCATATTGCTAACTTTTCAAAATGCCAGAAGAGACATTGAACAAAATGTATCACATAATGGATCATCAACATATCTTATATAAAGATCAAACAAAGAAAAGCCATATGTAAACAAATAGCAAAAAGCTTCCTTCCTCAAGTAAACTGGTACTCTTTTGTCACAAGTTCCACCTTCCTTCCTCAAGCTAGCTATGTTTGCAGATGCTAGAGGAATCAAATTTCTAAATATTATTTGGTACTCCTTAATTTCCTTTACCTCAGAGAGACAGAGATCAGATACTTCAAAACCACAAAGAGAACATCCAAGTTAAAATAAACTGGAACACAAAATGGCAATTGCGAAGTGTTGGGTGTGGTGGACTACGTATATACTTAATCTTTTTGGTACTATTTGTACAAAGTGGCTGCCTTGGACTCTAACCAACATTTTAATGTTTGCTAGCCTATGATTTTACTATCAAATTAAGCACTGGCCCTAAACACCAACGATGCTTCAAATAAACAAAATCTACAAAGTCAACCTTAACCGAGCACTTTTGGAAGCCAAAAAATAAAAAGTTTGGTCTAGTTGTACACTAGATAAATCAGTTTATAGTAAGTAGTTTAATCCAAAATTGGGTGGAATGTTGGAGGTTATTTTAGCAATTAAAATTCAGGTTCAGGTTAGAACAATTCTCTGCCTCTTCCCTACCGAAGATATTCTCTGCTCCAACATTGACCATAACAAGTCAAAACCACTAGTTCAGACCCTATGGACTTGGTGTGCTACTACGTGTTTCGCATGCCATGAACATTACTAGTGGTAGCTAACTGCAGGTTAAAAACTGAGTTCATTTCAGATTTGCATATTTGACCATGTTAATCACCAAATTTTGACCGGATTCCACTGAAAACTGGCGGATCTGCAAGTTGCAGGATGGGCTGTCCAGCTAGGTAAACAGGTTAAAGCTAGTTATTACTCTAAGGTCATAACACGCAAAAGTGGAGCATCTTATCAGAAAGTAGCGAGGGATGATTAATAACAACATAACATAAAAGGCATTGTAGAAGAGAAAGATACCTCTCTCAGAATATTCTCTAGCTGCCTCAGTTTTCCATCTGTTCTCCCACTATTGTACTCAGCAGAGACCTTCAGATCGTCAACAGCATTCTCAAGCTGGTGTGTTTTACTCTCTAGTTGAGAGAGTCTTGCACTGAGACCATCCACCACATGTAACAGGTTCTCAAAATGCTCTTTTATTGTCTGGTTGATCTCAGAAACAAATTCCATCCCAACTTTCTCACGAGTGACTTTTACAGAATCAATGTAGTCCATAGAACTGGAATTCTGAATGTGTCGCACAACAAAATCTTTTTAAAAATGTAGAATTCTGTGATGTATAAAAAATCATGCAACAATTTAAAAAGAGAAAACATGAAATTCGCTGTTACTATCTGATCAATTTCAGATAGTAATCAGATAGTAAAGCCCAACAACTCGTTCATAGCCAGAATGCCAGTGTTGTCCAACCAAGTTCCAAAATTAATGCCACTCCAACTTTTTCACAAGTGACTTGTACACAATCAGCGTAGTTCATAAAACTCTCATTTAGTATGTATTTCGATGCAAATACGAAACAGTGTTTAGTTTATGAATACAATACACAACGATGCATAAACATAACACAATTTACAGAGCAAAAGAAATACTTTTGTTCAATAAGAAACAATTTGAAGAGATAAAAACATAAGTATACGAAGAGCATGCAGGTCATCATCTCAAACAAGGTAAATTTTCTCCTTGGAACCATTTTACAAGTTCCACCAATTGGATTCAGCCCTATATGTCATTACATATTTAAAATTGGGATCTTCCACTTTTGCCAATAGAGTTAACACCCAGCTATTTTATGAGTTTTGACTTGCATAACTAGCACAAGCAAGCAGCAGAGAACTGTACAAGGTGAGGCAGTTATAAATAATATCACGCAGCATTTGGAGGATTGCCAAAGTTCAAAATTGTGTAAAGATCCAAAAGTAGTCAAATAAAAGTCAGATGACCACAGATGCTAAAATTTTCATGTGATCATGCACTCTTTCAACCATACAGATCATCAAAACTACTCATGGTATGTGTATGGGTATATAGTAGTAGTTTCTTTAATCCACAACACAATAATCACTTTAGAACTGCAATTTTAAAGTGACTCTTCTGTAAGTTCACAAAGCTCCACAAACTCATTTCATACTCGAATAACAAAAAAAAAATGTTCGCTACAAAATATATAGAATTATTTTAACAAATTACTAATCACAATAAACAAGTTCTTCAACAATCAAATGGAAGATTCTCATAATTCCTCAGGAAAAATATACACCATGCCAAAAGATGCTCAACTTAACTCAAAAATGCTTTTATTTCCAACTATTTGAGTTTCATCCAAAACATCTCTTCTACAACTACCTCTTTCAAACCATGTTTTTGCAACAATGTTAACTTATGGGTAGACCTTATTTGCTGCCTTGAAGCTGTTGACCCAAGTTGGTTTCCATTGCACATGACCATAATCTCTTCATTGGATTCATGATCTTATCTTAAATGATGTTACCTCTTACTTCAATTATTTCTTTTCTAGAGTAAAAGAAATCAACCTCAGCTTAATTATTTCAGCTACACTCATTTTCTATCCATGTGAAATCCACTTGGCATAATAGGCATCTTAAACAAAATCTCATCTTCTATTCAATCACCGTGCAATAATTCGATGCACTTTCCAACTTCAACAAGTATCCAGCTATAATTCCATCCTCTTTGGTGTCCTTCTTTTTGTTAATGATCAGTTCATGTTTGCAAACAAAATCCTTTTGGCACCAATTAATTTCTTTCATAATACAATCCATTCTTGTTTAAGTTTGTTTTTTCCTTGAGAATACAATAACGGCTCGTTTGATTGGGTAGATTATAGTAGGATTGAGATTATTAATCCATGGGATTAACATTCCATTGTTTGACTGCAAATTTTATTATTTGAATTAGATTCCAATAACTATTCTATCCAACAAAATTGACCCATTTTTTAATCCAGCAACTAATAATGCAAAACATACATATAATTATGATTATATATATTTTCATATCTATTGCAAAACAAATGTGGGTAAGAGGGAATTACGTCTCCCTAATCTAGCTAGATAACCAATCCTACACTAATCTCATGCATTGTTAATCCCCTCACAATTAATCAAACAAGCCCTAAGTTCTTAACACCAAACCTCGACTCAGAATTCATTTCTCTCCTCATCAGATCACATTTCCCACAGCCCCCACCCACTCCCCCGGAACACCACAAGCGCCACCTAGTGTGTGTGTGTGTGTCAGCCCCTAGAACCCCTATGTCTATCAGCCCCTTTACCCACATCAAATTTAAATTTAAGCAAAAAAAATCACCCAAATCTTCTCCACTCCTTTACTCCAACTCAATCAAAATGATTTTTACTAATATTTTTTGAAATTTACCAATCTGGCATTAATGAAGCTTTTACTCAAATTTTATGCTTAAATCTGAGTTTGTCTATTGAAGTGCTTCATATCAAATAAGGTTTACTCAATTTTTTACTTAAATTTCAGTCATATACACAGAATCCACCAGCTTCAAACATATTCATTTCATTCAAAAGAGAGAAATTCTAAAAACTAATTGAATTTCACCTCCCAAATGAGATTGCATTAGCACACAAATGCGTATATTGAGAGAGAGAGAGAGAGAGAGAGAGAGAGAGAGAGAGAGAGAGGCGTACTCTGACAAGGGAAGGGCGAGAGTGAGAAGCAGCCAGGGGAGGAACAGGACGAAAACCATAGTTGGGATGGGGATCAAATTCTTCATCGCTTTCTTCGTCGGGGTTAAAGAAGTTGAAGGAGGCTTTGTCTTTGGATCCAGAAAGTTCCATGATTTGCTTGTCCCTGCACTCCGATGACTTCATCGATCCAAATTCAATGTATCTGAACAACAATCTAAATCACAACTACAACAACATATACGAATGGACGATTGTCGATTCATGTTCATACACCTAACCTAGAGACAGAGACAGAGACACAGAGAGAGATGGTTTGTTTGGTTTTGGGGCAATAGCGATGAGGCGTGAGTGAGTTGGAAGCATGAGTTGTAGTTGCTGATTGCAGAATCTACTGCTCCGCAATCTCCTCCTGCACTTTCCTAACAAATACTCACACGTGTCATCTGCCCCTTATATCATGTTCGGTTGTACAGAAAATACTACGCCGAAATTTATTTAAAATACCAATAATTTTTTATAATTTTAAAAATTATAAATAATCTTTTGTTAAAATTTTTTATTTAACATAATTAATAATAAAAATAAATATTCTAATTACTTAATCGTTAATTAAAATATTTATAATATTATTAAAAAATATTAATTAACTTGATGATTTATTAATAAAATGAGTCATTTGTTATACAATTAAAATTTTGAAATGACAAGATGTAATTTTTAAAATTACATCTAACAATTCTTATTTTAAGTAAAATTTAAATAGTGTATTTATAATTTACCCAAAATATTATAGGTAAATTATGCTTTTCATCCTACTTTCACATTGAGGGCTTTTTTGAGAATTAATTATTTTAGTGACTTTTTATTAAAAATGTATTAAAAAAAAAAAAGGTAGGTAGATATTGTGAATAATTTGTAAAATAAATTCAAAAAATACGAAATCATCAAAAAGTTTACAACTTCAATTAATGTTGGTACGTGACGACAATATTAGATTAGGAATATACAGGAATAATATACACAATTTATATACTGACAAAGAACTCTCTTCCTCCTCTGTTTATAACTTCCATGTATTTGTTAAATTCCAACCAGACCTCACTATTAGAGGAGGTATTAGTTGTATTATATTAACTAATAGGGATAGTGGTTGGTTAGATGTAACGTCCCCAAAAATGAGAAAATGGTTTGATGTAAATGTAACCATTGTCATTATTAATGAATAATTTTATTAATTTATTTATGAAGCCACTCAAACTTTTATTTATTTATTACATTTCCCTTATCATCAACTATTGCATCTTGAGTCTCATCACTATTTTTTACACTCATTATTACATTTCGTAAAATATCAGAAAATTATGCTGGATCCATAACAGCTGATCCTCTCTGATCAACTTCTTCTTTTCTAACACCAATATCTGAAATTGACGGACCAAGATCAACATCACTAGTTCCATTGCCACCTTTGTGTACATCAATCTCAAACAAACTCAGACGACCTCTATGTTCATGAATAATTGAACCACTTTCTCCAAAACCTCCTAACAACAAATCTCTTCGCCTCTTCAGTAAACTCACAGACATAGTTCGGGTCAGAATCAAAATGGCCTTGGTTGGAGCACAGTGCCAAACATCAATATTATCATTAGTATATTTTTTAGATAACACAAAAATAGATGGGGCCCTCATCTACGAATCTTCTAGCATGTCACTTGTAGAATACTTCAAATACCTCTTCATTTTACAATACATAATCCCCCTTTTAATATTCAAATTTTTAAGTCGATACTTCACCATCCATGGCACCTGTTTGTCGTTAATTGAACAATAACAATTTCGATAATACACTAACTCGCATTGACAATCCACAGGGAAAATAAAATACACCTGCAGACTGTCATTATGATCTAACCTCCTATCATACACATTTACTCTGACCAACCCACTGGCATTGGGTGCGTAAAGGGGAAATATTTTATCAATATTTTATCAACCTTAATACTGTTTTGTTTGTATCTCAATGTCAACTAAGAAAATAAATTAGGCAAAGTAAGTTCAATACAACTGAAATCACTTACTAAAATACCTTCAACAACACCAGTTTTTATATTGTCTACCTCCATTCACCTAAACATTACAAATAAAAATACATAAAATTAAAATTCTAAACAGTTTTAAAGTACATTTGACTTCTTAACGTAATTTTGCATTCTTTTCCACTAACAGTAGCAGTCACAAAATATATGGCACCCTTCTGAATACTTCCAACATTTTCCAATAGCGTATCTTTGTAGTCCGTCCAAACATCAACTGCAAAAAACTGGTTCACAACTTCTATTCCGTGATGAACGTACTTTTTGTCCTTACCACCAACAAGTTTGAATCTCATTTTCTTTAGCATCCGAAACCTGTCGGACTAGTCAGGATCAACAATCCATGTCTCAAGATTACCCTCACCAACTCTAATAAATATCTTGTCAAGCGTGGGGACGGAATCGACGGACTATTATCACTTATGACGAAAAACAATACGTAGTGGACCACAACTTCGTCTTTAGCATCTTATCCCAATTGAACATTCCCAATTAATTTTATACCTTTAATTACAATCTTGTTTGATTAACGGTCACATCTTTTATTACCCAACTCAATACCATTAAGCAATCTAGCCACATTTTTATTATCAAATTTAACGTCCCTTAATTGTTCATCGTATAGTTGCAACTTCCTTACTCCCCTCTTAGTCTTCTTAATATATTAGGGAATATTCTGAACGTACCGTCTGCGTATATACGCCGCCTTAAAAGATGCACGACCATGGTAACTACGCTTATATTCACTGGCCACCGAAGTCCTTGACCTCCGATAGGCAAGGGGAGTCCGACACTGGCTACTTACTACTCTTCCATTTTTGATAAAACACTCCAAATCTTTTATCTTACAAATTCTATAAATTCTTTTACCTCTGCTAACCCTTCTGTTCAGACACCTTAGTTTTGATATTTTTTTCCTCTACTCCGTATACACTGGAACAAACTTTGTCGGAGCTGATCGACAGCTCTCTTCCTAAAGTCCTATTTACCATGTCAAAAAACAATCTACACACATTTGAGTGAACTGCCCGTAATTCTCGAGATACTCTTATAAGGAGTATAACATTGTATACCAATAGAATCAAAAAAAAAAAAAAAAGACAGAAAATGAGGGATGAAACAAGATATTAGAAAACAACGTCACTATAATAGCTATCCCACTGCAAAAGCATATTTCTCTCTCCCATCAAATGTTTTTTGGTACCAAATAAATAGCAAAACTGGCCTGCGTGTAAGGACGAAGATTCTCCATTCAAAATAATTTAAAAGCATAATTATTTTCCCGCCTTTGCTTTATGTCAATCATTCTGAAAATATCTTTACTTTACAACCACGCAAACCACCAAAAACGCAACGTATGTATCGCACTATCCAGCAAAGGAATCAAAAGTACTCACACCTGGACCTAAGTATGCCTTCGTTTTAACCCTATCCATACACGTGTCCACAAATACAACAATGGACGGTCCAGATCGGCGATTTAAAATTTATTTTAAAAACTTTAACTCAATTGTAATTTTCTTAAAAAATAAAAAAAATAATGTGATAATTTATAATAATTTTTTAATTAAAATAATATATTAATAAACAAGACCTGATGTTTACTTTGGCCTTTCACCTTGAAAGATGAAACTTTTAATTTTAATTTTTTAAAATTTTATTAGAGTGATCATGTGGTGATTACATAAGTACTTTTTATCTATTTTTTAATTGAAAATGAAATTATAAAAATGATATGATTTATGTCTAAAGTTGGGAGATTATTTTATGTTGATTGTAACAAAGATCCCATTCGAGTAGAGAAAAATGATTCATATAGTCGATCTTATTTGATAGGATTTAAGATATAGTTTGATTTTGTTTGATTTGATATTGTAATAGAGATTTTAATAATTTTCCATCTCCAAGAATGAATTTTTTTTTTTTTCCTCAACCTCAAGGGGTTGGCTTAGTAAGTACAACTTAAAACTTAGGGATGTGCTCCTTGTACGTCTCAAGTTTAACTCTCATTAGAAACAATCCACTCCTTAGGCCACGCATATAGGCTATGCCTGAGATTTGCCAGATTCACATGAATGAGCGCTTTGCGTGGGTCCTAAAATTAGTTGAAGCGCGCATAAACTAACCCAAATACCTAATTATAAATAAATAAAAAAAAATTTCTTCTCCATGAGAAGACATTGACATTAACATGAAGAAGACACATTTTTTTTTAGAACAAAACGAAGAAGATACATTGATATTGAATTCTTCCCCAAAAAAAAATTGTTAGGGACACAAGATAATTACTAAAAATTATCAAATATTTTTTTTAGTAATTGTATAGTGTAATTGTATTAAATTCTTATGTAATTGTATAGATATATTGATAAAATAATAATAATTTAATTTATAATTGTAACAAAAAAATTAAAATATTTTAAGTTGCAACTATTTGCATATAAATGTGTGTATGTTTTGAAATATGAATAAGCTTGATCAAATTTAATATTTTTTTTAATTTTATTTTATTTTATATAGCAAAAATGTATCTGTGTGTGTTAATTTCTGACCACATTGTCAAACGGGTACCCAGCTGGAGAGCACCGGCAGAATAGATCTTGCCCGAACAACCTACTACAGAAAGATAAGACTCTGGCAGTGGTTCGTCCACTCAGGGTCACTCTGACGATCAAGTCAGTACTCGGTCATCTCTCAAAGATAGCAATTAGTGCTTAACTTACTAGCCAGAATACAAAAAACGTACCTTGGGTGCCTTACTTTTATAGCCAGCACTAACCTGATCCCTGTAGAAGCCTAGCTTCTCTTGGACTTCGGCTCAATGCTCATCTAGGACTCATAGCTAGATAGAAATAAACTCTCTAAGAGTTTTATCTTTATCCAGACTGAGGTTCTTTCCCATTCTAGGACTCTTGTCCCTTATCCGTTCATCTCGAATTCCGGTATCTTCATAGATAACATCGGCTTAGCCGAGATCACCTCGGTACCATGACCAAGACACGTGGCACCTTGACTGACACTTTGGTGTCACCTTGGCCACATGTTGTCATTCACAAAATATGCCCCTACAACTACCCCTAAGTTCTATTATCTCGGCATCTTAAGGTGATGGAACCTATATTATTTGTCCATACAGCACATCAACTAGGACTCACTCTATTCTTCATGACCAAAATCATCATATGTCAACTTCTCATGACCAAAACTCTGCAGTTCTACTTTATTAATGACCAAGAACCAAGAACCGAGTTCTTTAAGTCCCTTAACCGATCACCCCTCTAGCCGAGGTTCTCACTTCATTAAATCAAGAACTCCAAGAGTTCTAAATGCGCATGAGCTGTCACGCACGGTTTTCCCAACCGTTTCATCCATGCGTCTTTTTCTTATTGAATCGTACCAAACATGCGCCATCAGGTCGCGTCGCTTCTGCACACGCCGCCTGACAGACACGTCATCCAAGGCACATTATTATGATTTTGTTGCCTTTTCGTGTTTTAACAAAAACACTTTCTCTTTCCGTCTCTTCACTTTTGCCTTCCTTGTTTTTCCTCTGAGTTCAAGCTTTCTCTCTTTCTAAACACGAAACCACCATTGTTGTTTTCTCAAAGCTTTCTGCAACTGTTTTCGTTCTTCCCCTCCGGCGAAGCATTCACCGTTCTACTCCACGCACCATCATCGTCTGGCTTCGACGTATCTCATACCGGCGTCATTCTCTTCAGTAAGTCTTTAGCTTCTTATTTTCATTCCCAGTTCTGTACTGTTTGTTTAATGCATTTGAATTTGCCCCATGCTCTTTGTACTGCATTTGTTAGTCTTGTGATCTTGTATTCATAGTTGTACTCCGTTTGTATCTCCATACTTTGGTTATCCCCTTTGTTTTTGAATCTAACTTGTTCTTCGAATTTCATCATTTTGGGTGTCAAGCATGCTTGTTTACGACTTTGTGTTGTTGAATCTGTTTTTATGTTTATGTATACACATTCATATTGCTCACATACATGATACCTTAGTCAATTTGGCACTATTCTTGGTTTTTAATCTGTGTTCTTGAATTTCTGTTGCTTTCTTGAGTCTGAATCATGCTTTTTTTTTCCTATTTTCTTGTTGCATTTTCCAGATTCTTGTCTTCAACTCTTGTTTCTGTAGACCTAGGCTTGGGATTTGATCTAGAACTCTGCTCCTTAGGAAAACCGAACCAAAATCCCCTTAGATTCTCAGAAACTTTCACTCCAGTGCTCTCTAGGATTCAGCCGAGGTCCTTTAAACCCACACAAACCACTCTCTTTTGAAATCTTGCACCTTCCCCCTTTAGCCGACATCATGGGTATGTTTAGGTGGAGGGTGGACACCTCACAAAAGCTTGAGCACTTTAGGAAAGAGTTCTCTATCCCTGTCGATGTCCAACTTAGGTTGGCTGGAGATGAGGACTCCATCATGCCCAATGACAACTTCATGCCCTTCCCAATAGTTGCTTTTATAGAGTGCGGACTTAGGTTCCTTCTCGATATCCTTTTCCACCAAGTCTTTCATTATTACAAACTTAACCCAATGCAGCTGGCCATTAACTCTTATAGAGTCATTAACGGTATAATTGCCCTAGCTAGCCGAGAGAACGCTAGGATAACACTAGCCGACATCCAATACTGTTATACCATGTGTGGCTTGAAATCTGAAAAAGGCTACATCTATTATCTCAAGCCGAGATCCATAAAGTACAAACTCATAGCCGACCTTCCAGCAAAGGTGCTGGAGATGATTATTTCATCGTCTCGAGCAACTGGGAGTTCCCACCTGATGACGAGCTCCACCTCTATCCTTTGAGTCGAACAGTGTTCAAAAAGGATAATGGTAAGAACCAAGTGTCACTTTACATGTTCTTAAGTCTTTATTACTTTATTCCTCTATATGTTCTAATGTCTGTGTTTTGCAATTGCAGTTCTCCCTCAGCTACCAAAAGATTTTCGCAAGACTTTCTTCCCCAGCAAAGACTTCAAGAAGCTGCTGGACTTGCCAGTCAACCAGCGCAAAGCCCCCCTACTGCTTAACTATATCCCAACCTACAAATCTACCTTGCCCAACGTCCCCAAGAAGAGCCAGTCCCCTCATTTTGCTACAACTCCGCAAGCTGAATCATCATTAAGGCCAGACCAGGGATCAACCTCTGGCCCTGTAGAGCAACCGTCTGCTTCTGCTCCGTAATTAATTTCTCCACATAATTGCCGACGTCATCGCCGAGTTCCTGCCAACACTCCTGCTAGTAGAACTCATAGCCGAAAATGCCAAAGTATTGAGGCGTCGGCTTATGATCCAGCCAACCCACCCATAGCATTACCAGCAATTCACTTCGGTACCAAAGTCACTGTCACCGCCACCACCGATGAAATGGGGCGCAAACCGAAAGTTGTTGAAGACCTGCTTGCCAACATCCCCCGGGGTGGTGGCAGTTCAATCCTTATCCTCTCCTTCCCAACCAACCCTAAAGCCAAAACGGATAAAGAAGGCGAAGACAAAAGCCACAGTGACTCAAATCGATTCTCAGGACACTGTGCCCATCTTAAAGCTAGTTGAGGCAAAAAAGAACGTCCCTTTCGCCGAAAAACGTCCAGCCGAAAACCCAACATCGGAGGCCCCACCGGCCAAAAAGTCGAGGTCCAACCACCAAGAAGGTAGCAGCTACTCCCGAAGCGCGGTCTGGGCGCCCGAGATCATGCTCGACGAAAAACTTCTTACCGCCGGCGACAGTGCTGCGAACCTTGAGGTCGGCGCAGCCCTGTCCACGGCAGTTCTTCTGCCTGAGGACATGAACCGCATGGCCGAGTTCCATGAGTATGAGAATTTTGCTCTTATTATGTAACACTTATTTTTGGTAATCCTTTACTACTCATCTCTTCATAGTTCTTTCTATACTTAGACAAAATCTTACTAATCTGTTTTGCTTCTTGCAAGCTATTCAGCATGCCCATTCGTATGTTGTAAAAACCGAGATGATGAGCAAGGAGTTGGCCAAGAAGACCAAGGAAGCAGCCAAATTCCTCTTTTCACTCAACAAGGCTGAGGCCAACAATCGCGCTCTAATGGACTAGACCAAGGACGCCAAAACTGCTCAAAGTTTGGCCAAGAAAAAGGCCAAGATGGCAAAAGACGAAGCCAAGGCAGCAAAAACCGACCTCAAAGCTGCCAATGCCAAAGTGGCTGACATAGAGGCCAAGCTTCAGGAGGCTCTTGCCAATAAAGAGGCCGAGGTAAAGGCGGCCGATGAAAAAGCCTTTGAAGAGGGGCAGGCCGCCTTCCGTGACCAATACAAACAGCAAGTCAACTTGGCTTGTAACCGAGGTTACTACCTCGGTTGGACGGCAGCCCTCAACAAGTTGGCCATTCTCATGGACTCTGATCTTCGGGATATCAATCAGCTTAAAGTGTCTTTCCCACCAGAGCCCAAGGACTCTAGCGATGAAGCCGAAGATGATGCCGACGATGGTGAGGCCGACGAAGAGGAGGGGGAGGCTGCCACTGATCCCAAGTCTCCTACCCTCAATGAGCAAATAGACTTAACTCAAGATGAGGAGGATGACTTGGTTTCAAAGGGCGTCTCTCCCAATCTAGCTACTTCTGAGGCTGAGATCCAGTGCGCCAAGAAAAGTCTAGATCAGACTCTACTGGAGATTGATGCCGAGATAGCGGCTAACAAGAGTTCAACATCACCAGCCGATCAAGCCAATCCTAGCACTTAGAATATTTCTTTTTTTCCTTGTATTCTTCCTTTGTTTGTATTTTGTTTTTCCTGAACAATGTTTTAGTTTCACATTTGGCCGACGTGTCGCTCTTGTAATCTGAACAAGTAATCTTTTGTGAATGCAAGTTTTCTCCTTTTTTCTAAATGTTTGAATGTCTTTTTTTCCCTTATGTGTGCTCTACCTCTTTCATACTTAGAACAATTTGGCATGTCTTCAATTTATACCTTTAACTGTATAATCTCCTTTGAGTAAAATATCTCGAACATAACTTGTAATTGTTTACCTTGGCCTTGGCTTAACACTTGAAAACATTGTAAAAATATTTTCACAAGTGTTGTTTTAAACTTGCTACTCCACTCTTACTTATCAAGACTTCTGTCTTCTATTCTCCCCAAGTTTGGCAACCTGGTCATCTCGACAAGTACGTATATACTTCTTATAATATTACCTCGGCTTAATTTCAACTTGTAATTTTTTTTGAAAATTTCAACAAGTATTAAGCCAACTCTAGCTTGTAAATTTTTCTATAAAATTCCAACGCCTAAGCACTTTAAACTTTATTCATCATTCTTCAGCTCTCTACCCCGTAATGTGAACTTAAGTTTCACTTATGTTCACATTAAGCATGTGCTTATGATCTTGTTGCCGAAGTTATATTCAAACAAAGACTAGCCGAGGTTCTCAACCTTGGTTTCTCTGTTAATCTTACTGAAATGCACTTAGTTCTAATCTGAGTTTGATTTTGCCGACATGGCAAGTCTAAGGTAATCCAACTTAGTTCAACTTCATTATATGCAAGTATAATTTCAACTCTGCCATATAATAAGTCTAAGTTATTCGTCATGTTTCACTTAGAAACATTGCCAACTTAGTTCAACTCTATTATATGCAAGTATAATTTAACTCTGCCATACAATAAGTCTAAGTTATTCGTCATGTTTCACTTAGAAATATCGCCAACTTAGTTCAACTCTATTATATGCAAGTATAATTCAACTCTGTCATACAATAAGTCTAAGTTATTCGTCATGTTTCATTTAGAAATATCGCCAACTTAGTTCAACTCTATTATATGCAAGTATAATTCAAATCTGTCTTATAATAAGTTTAAGTTATTCGTCATGTTTCACTTAGAAACATCGCCAACTTAGTTCAACTCTATTATATGCAAGTATAATTCAACTTTGCCATATAATAAAGTCTAAGTTATTCGTCATGTTTCACTTAAAAACATCACCAACTTAGTTCAACTGTATTATATACAAGTATAATTCAACTCTGCCATACAATAAGTCTAAGTTATTCGTCATGTTTCACTTAAAAACATCGTCAACTTAGTTTAACTCTATTATATGCAAGTATAATTCAACTCTGCCATACAATAAGTCTAAGTTATTCGTCATGTTTCACTTAGAAACATTGCCAACTTAGTTCAACTCTATTATATGCAAGTATAATTCAACTTTGTCATATAATAACTCTAAGTTATTCGTCATGTTTCACTTAGAAACATCGCCAACTTAGTTCAACTCTATTATATGCAAGTATAATTCAACTTTGTCATATAATAAGTCTAAGTTATTCGTCATGTTTCACTTAGAAATATTGCCAACTTAGTTCAACTCTATTATATGCAAGTATAATTCAACTTTGTCATATAATAAATCTAAGTTATTCGTCATGTTTCACTCAGAAACATCGCCAACTTAGTTTAACTCTATTGTATGCAAGTATAATTCAACTCTACTAATTAATAAGTCTAAGTTATTCGTTATGTTTCACTTAGAAATATTGCCAAAGGACTAGTTAGTCATATTACGCAAGTTTGAAATTAAAAATCAAGCTAAAATTTTATTATTACTTCGGCTAATAACATAAACTTTAAAAACCAAAAATCTAATGATAGAAAAACTTCAGGTTGTAAGTTTTCCAAGGTCTTGGCAACTCTTTGCCATCATTGTCCTCAAGCCGATATACATCATTACCAGCAACTGAGATAATTCTATAAGGTCCCTATCAATTTGGGCCAAGTTTGCCCTCTCTAGAATCCTTCTTGTTGCCGACCACTTTTCTCAGCACGAGGTCCCCAACTTTGAATTCTCTTAGGTTAACCTTCTTGTTGTAAGCCCTAGCAAGTTGTTGCTGGTATGCCCCCAGCCAAATTGCTACTCTCTCCCTTCTTTCTTCCAACAGGTCCAGATCTCAGGCCAAGAATGCCTCATTAGTCCCATTCTCTACTCCCTGGGTTCTGATCCCAGGAATGCCGACTTCTAGTGGGATAACTACTTCTGTGCCATAAGCCATGGCAAATAGGGACTCCCCAGTTGATCTTCTCAGTGTAGTCCGATATGCCCAGAGTACATTGGGCAATTCCTCCACTCATTTTCCTTTAGCTGCTTCTAGCCTCTTCTTGATCACATCCAAGATAGTCTTGTTGGATGCTTATGCCTGACTATTACTCTGAGAAAAGCTTGGAGTGGAGTAATAGTTCTTGATATTGTACTTTGTACAGAAGCTTTTGATTAGCTTACTGTCAAATTGTGTACCATTGTCTGCTATTATTGCCCTTGGGATCCCAAACCTGGTGATGATGTTCTTCTATATGAAATTCTTCACATCGATGTCTCGAATCTTCACGAGGGGTTCAGCTTCTACCCACTTTGTAAAATAGTCAGTTGCTACCAGCAGGAACTTCTTTTGTCCAGTCGCTTAAGGTAGTTATCCAACAAGATCTATGCCCCACTGGACAAATGGCCAAGGGCTGGACACTGGGTTTAAATCTGCTGTTAGTTGATATATCAAAGATGCAAACCTCTGACACTTCTCACACTTTCTGACATAAGTTTCGGCATCTTTCTGCATGTAGGGCCTCCAGTACCCCTGA
The DNA here is from genome assembly GCA_036172215.1 of Camellia granthamiana. Taxonomy (NCBI): domain Eukaryota; kingdom Viridiplantae; phylum Streptophyta; class Magnoliopsida; order Ericales; family Theaceae; genus Camellia; species Camellia granthamiana. The sequence continues at coordinate 69,769,327 of CM069906.1, forward strand.
GTAATGGCCCTATAAGTAAGTGACCTGCCCCCTGTGTGGCTTCCACATACTCCTTCGTGTATTTCATACAAGAAGTCCTCAACTTGTGAAGAATGCACACATTTCAAAAGGGAACCAGTAGCAGACCTTCTGTAGAGATGTCCTTCTCCTACTAGACTGAACCTCGCCGACTTCAGTCTGACCTTGTGTGCTTCTTTGCGATCATCTGGTAGCTTCCCATCTCTAAGGAATACTACTATTGTATCCATCCAACTTGGTCCCATCTCCACACACATTGCTTCATACTCTGTGTTCAGTGGTTCCACACTTGGACCTGACAAATAGTCAACCATTATTGTCATTGTCTCCCCTGATTTCATTACACTAGTCAGGTTAGCTAAGGCATCGACATGGCTATTGTCATCTCGGCTAACTTGCTGTAGTCAGCAATCCTGAAATAAGGCTAACAATCTGACAACCTCTTTTATATAGGCCATCATTCTTTCATCTCGAGCTGCGTATTCGCCTGTTGCCTGGTTGATAATAAGCTGGAAGTCATAGAAGACCACCACCGCATCGGCTTCTATTGCTGCTGCCAACTTCAATCTTACGATCAGTGCTTCATATTCTGCTTCGTTGTTTGAGGCCTTAAACCCCAAATGAATAGATTGTTCCAGCATCTGTCCATCTGGCGATACTAGCACTACTCCTACCCCCGCTCCCTGACGATTTGAACTCCCATCAACAAATAGGGGGAAGGAGTCACTGATGTAAATATCGTAGAGCCCGAGTTTCTCTTTTTTCTTCTGTTCTGCTATGGGGTTTTTCATCCCTAGTTGGGTTTCTTCTTGTTCACCTGGACATCCTAAACCGCGACTCAACGGAGCCTGATGCGGGATGGCGCCAAGTGTGAACTCGGCTACAAAGTCGGCCAAAACCTAGACTTTGATTGCTGTTCTGGGTCTGAACTTTAAATCGTATTGGCCCAATACCACTGCCCATCTAGCCACCCTACATGTCAGATCTCCTTACTGTAGTAAGGACTTCAAGAGGTGTTCAATCAATACCACAATCTTGTGGGCTTGGAAATAGTGGTTCAACTTCTTGGAGGCCATTATTAAGGCCAGTGTCAATTTCTCCAGAGGTAAATACCTAGTCTCTGCGCCTGCTAGGGTTTTACTCACATAATAAACTACCCTCTGTTCTCCCTTCTCTTCTCTGATTACCATTGCACTCACTGCATGCTCCGAAACCGCCAAGTATAAGAACAGCTTCTCTCCATGTACTGGATTTGAGAGAACTGGAGCTGTGTTCAAGTATTTTTTTAAGTCGGCCAAGGCGACTTCGCACTCCTCTATCCACAAAAAATCTGTGGCCTTCTTCATTAAACTAAAAAATGGTTTGCATTTGTCAGAACTTCTGCTTATGAACCTATTCAGGGTTGCGGCCCTTCCAATCAAAATCTGCACTTGTTTTGCCGATGTTGGGCTCTTCAAGTCCAAGATGGCCTTGATTTGATCTGGGCTTGCCTCAATGCCCCTTCTGGTAACCAAGTATCTTAAGAACTTACCAGACCCAACTCCAACTACGCATTTCAAAGCATTGAGTCGGAGCCGATATGTTCTAAGGATGTCGAAAACTGCCTTCAAGTAGGCCAGATGATCCTCAGGTTCTTTGGTCTTCATGACTATGCCGTCAATATATACTTCCACTGTTTTGCTACTTAGGTGTCTGAACATCTTAGTCACCAACCTCTGGTAGGTTACTCCTGCATTTTTCAATCCGAAGGGCATTACTTTGTAGCAATACAGCCCTTTTGGAGTGATAAATGCAGTATTCTCCTCATTAGGGGGGTGCATTGCTATCTGATGGTACCCCCTGTATACGTCCAGAAAGCTCATCCTTCCATGCCCTGAAGTGGTATCTACCAATTGATCGATTTTGGGGAGTAGGAAACTGTCTTTGGGACAAGCCTTATTCAGGCTAGTAAAGTCCACGCAGACCCTCCACTTCTTATTTTTCTTCTTCACAACAACTGTGTTTGGCAACCAGGTTAGGTAGTCTACCTCTCGAATGGCTCTAGTCTCTAGTAGTTTTCCCACCTCCTCTTCTACTGCTTCAACATGCATCGATGTTGGCCTCCTTGCTCGTTGGATGACAGGCTTAGCCGACCTGTCCACATTCAGTCTATGGCAAGTGATCTCGGGGTCAATGCTAGGCATCTCGTATGGCGTCTAGGCAAACACCTCAATGTTTGCTCGTAAGAAGGCGTCTAACTCCCTTTCTTCCTCCTTGGCCAATCTTGAGCCGAGAAGGAAGAAACGCTCTTCATCCCTTTGTTGGGCTAAAATCTTCTTCATGGCTTCCTCACTTTTCTTGCCTGGTTCTTTGCCGACGTCATCCAGGACCTCCATGTCCTCGTCCTCAATCTCAGCTGTATCTGCTTCTCGTACGTTGCAGGTAGATTTCATTGCTGCCATGGAACAATTCTTCGCATATACCTGATCTCCTCTTATCTCTTCAATTCCCTATTCTGTTGGGAACCACAATAGTTGGTGCAATATGGAGGGAACGGCCCTCATTGCATGCAACCACGGCCTTCCTAAGATAACGTTGTAAGGTGAAGGGGTATCGATGATCGTAAACTCTGTGCTTATTTTCCTGGAGCCTGCCTGTACCTCCAAATTTATTGCCTCCAAAGGCCATGTCGGCATTCCATTGAACCCAACCATTGGACTGTTGGACTGTTCCAGATCATCTTAGCAAAGGCCGAGCTCCTTATAACATCTGACATACATGATGTCACAAAAGCTGCCTTGATCAATTAAAATGTACCTTACTTGGCACTCTCCAATCTTTAGGGATATCACTAGAGCATCGTTGTTCGAATGTTGCACCATGTCTAGGTCGGCTTCAATAAAGGACACCATTGGTCCCTGGCACTCGTCTGCCTTAGGCCTTTTTTGCCAAACCTGATACACATGTTGTAAGTGTTTCACCCTCTAAGTCTCCCCATGTATCTTGTTCTCATTGACCTTTGAGTGAATTACATTGATCACTCGAGATCCGTCTACTGGCGGTTGTGGTGCTAATGGAGGTGGTGTTGTCGGTGCCTGGGGCAGCCTTACTTGTTCTTTCCTTATTCTAGCCTCGTCTATCAGGTCCCTTAAGTGACCTTGTCTCACAAGGTCTTCCAAATGTGTCTTTAGGGCTCTGCACCCCTGAGTCAGGTGTCCATCCTCATTGTGGTAGGCACAATGCTTCCTCAGGCTTCTGCCCATAAATTCGCCAAGGATCCTCTCTAGTGCTCTATAGTAAGGTTAGTTCCTGATTCTTTCCAGGACTTTGTAAACCGGGATCCGGAACACTGTGGTGACTGCCTGTGCAGCCCTTAGTCTTGTTTCTTGTCTATTAAAATTTGTATTACCTCAGCCTCGCTTCGGCGATCTGTTCCTCTTCTCTTGTTTTAACGCCTTTGTCCTTGGCGTGTCTTCCTTCGCTCTCGCGTATTTCTCGATCCTATATTTTTTGGCAATGTCTTTGCCAGTGACTTTCGAAGCTGACAGTCGTCGTTCAGGCCATTCTTAAAAGACACGACCGCCACCTCTTGGTTGCACCCTGGTATTCGGTTAAACACCTCATAATACCTCTTGGCATAAGCCCTGAGGCTTTCATCCTCGCCAATTCTCAAAGCCATCAGGGAGTCTACCCTCAATAGCTGCAGTTTGTTTGTAACAAACCTGGCCACAAACATCTCGGCCAGGCCTTCCTAGCTTTTCATAGTTCCTTTTGGCAACTTGTGAAACCAATCTAATACGATTTTCCCAAAGGATGAGGAAAACACCTTGCAAAGCAACGGCTCATTTCCGGTGTATAGTGCCATTGAGTTCAAGTATAAGCCGACATGGAAGTTGGGATCAAACTTACCATTGTAGATCTGGAATCTCAGCATGTGGAACCTTTTCAGGGTCTCAAATTTGTCCAATTCTACCGAAAACGGCGTTCTCGGCTTGACCGGAGATGTTACTTTGGCATCTTGTCGCTTCTTCTGGAGGTAATCCCTCAAATCCTTCTTGGTCTGTCTAGGAGCTCAGTTGTCAACGAATTTCAACCTTTTTGGTGCATTACTCCCGGTGTCGTTATGAGTCCTTTTGGACTTCCCTCTATTAGTCGTGTCGAAACAAAGCTCATTCCTTTGAATATGCCGATGTTCTTTGGTGTAGGCTTCTTTGGCACAATGTGTCTTGTGAGACTCCCCTCTCATCGATTCTCCTCGTGCGACCTCCCGTGAAAGCCGATGTGAATGCTTCCTTCCCCTGTCATGCTGAGGGACTACGGGAATTGCTTTCTGCCCCTCTTTTTGGGCATCGTTCTTGGCCGCTGGAATTGGCGTGTCCTCCAATGGAAATGGTGGTTGCATGACATTGTTCTACATCATGAAATTGACAACCAATTGCAGATCTGCCAATTTGTTTGCCATTCCCTTCATCTCGCCGTCCCTCCTCAAGCATCTATCTTTCCATACTTTGAGGTCGCTTTCGTTGTAATATCCGCCCTGACACGCTTTCTTCGGTACGTCTCCCTCTTGGCTGACGTCTTTCTCTCCGGGATTCTTATCCCAAGGTTCTTCATTACAGTTGTCCTCTTCTACGTTAGGTTTGGCATTTTTACCACTCCCACTAGGGATGTCGCCCCAAATTCTTTCTTTCTGCCCGTCATTGGCCATCTATTCTTCTTACGATTCCCACAGACGGCGTCAAATTGTGTGTGCTAATTTCTGACCACACTGTCAAACAGGTACCCAACTGGAGAGCACCGGCAGAATAGATTTTGCCCGAACAACCTACCACAAAAAGATAAGACTCCGGCGGTGGTTCGTCCACCTGAGGGCACTCCGACGATCAAGTCAGTACTCGGTTATCTCTCAAAGATAGCAATTAGTGCTTAACTCACTAACCAGAATACAAAAAACATACTTTAGACCCACAATGGTGCCTTATTTTTATAGCCAACATTAACCTGATCCCTGTAGAAGTCTAGCTTCTTTTGGACTTTGACTCAATGCTTATCTAGGACTCCTAGCCAGATAGAGATAAATTCTCTAAGAGTTTTATCTTTATCCAGACTGAGGTCCTTCTCCATTCTAGGACTCTTGTCACTTATCCGTTCATCTCGAATTCCAGTATCTCCGCAGATAACCTCGGCCTAACCAAGATCACCTCAGCACCATGACCAAGACACGTGGCACCTCGACTGACATTACGGTGTCACCTTGACCATGTGTTGTCATTCACAAAATATACCCCCACAATATCTATGTATATTTAACACAATATATTTTTTTTTCTTTCAATTTTTCCTTCAAAAATGGAAATTTTATAATGATAGATGACTGAAGTTTAAAGTAATGACATATCACTTATTTTTTTTTATTTTTTTTAAGGAGTCTATTGGCACAACATAGAGTGTAGTGTGACTTTCGAAGGACCTCATTCGGAAGATTCTATCATGATCTGAATGGTTTATTTTGTAAAGTCCGTTAAAAAATATTATCAATATAAAAAATAAAAATTATCAAGAAATTCAATGATTGAGATGAACTGAAAAACAGGATACATAGTTTTCTTTTTTGTGTTTAGGAAAAATATTATCAAAATACATAGTTTTCTTCACTACATTCTTTACCAGATTCACCAAGATTGGTTACATATCTTGGATGAGAGGAAACACTTCTTTAAACTTCAAAACAAGTACTTAATTACCGACAATCTTAAAGAGTTAAAACAAGTACTTAATTACCGATAATCCTGAAGAATTAGGCCACTGAACTTGAACAGTGACCAAATGGTCATCGTAACTAAAATCCACATCGACACCATTAATCTGGCACGATAACGGTTTTTCGGACGCAAAGGCTTTCATTTCCCCAGAACCCTTTATTCCAACTCTTGTTGAATTAGCCAAATCATCGTAGACCAGTAAATCAATTGCACCACTAGAGTTGAGCATATTCACCAATCCAATCGGAGCAAATTGAATCGATTTACTTGGTAAAAACTTTACTGGAGAGATTGTGAGAAGCTCGTAGTCGAATGGCTTAAGGGAGATTTCTAGGACTTCGGACGGTTTCATCAGCTTGAGTTTCTTTTGTTGAAACATGTAGACAACAAATGTATCCACTCCTTTAATGGGGATTGGGTTTTTTCCAGTGCCCCATTCGACATCTTTAGGGCCGGTCAAACAGGTCACAGTGTGGGAACATTCGCTTGCGCTCTTGTTTTTTCTGGATTCTGGGCACCATCCTCCTCCTTGGCAGTTGAAAACTCCTAAAACTCCTGTGAACTATTGTAGATTCAAATTAGAGAAAATTAGATTGGAAGATTGGCCCAAATGAACTATAAAAAATGGTACGAAATCCTCTATCCTTACAATTTTTGTTTCCCTATTTCAATACACTTCTAGTCATACAATTAGGCCTCAAGATTTTAATATCTTATGGGTAAAAAGTGCATTGGAGACAGAGGAACATAAATTTTGAAGAAAAAAAACCCATTGTCGTAAAAAATAAACCTTATCGACAATAGTTCACGCCCCAGTGATTACTCCAAGAGTTTTGTTCCACGGAGTCATTTATTTATTTATTTCACAAGTTAAATTACATTAAACCAATTAAACTAACAGTGCATCAGGGACAAAGGAACATAAATTTTGAAGAAAAAGAATCTGTTATGGTAAAAAATAAACCTTATCAATAGTAGTTCACACCCCAGTGATTACTCCAAGAGTTTTGTTCCACGGGGCCATTTATTTATTTATTTCACAAGTTAAATTACATTAAACCAATTAAACCAACATTCACTAAATGATATTATTCATAAAAATATTTGTCTGAATTTAATGAATGCCTAATTACACCATCAAAGTACTTAAAAAGCAAGACCAAAAAAATCTAAAACTTAAATTGCAAAACTAGAACCCTAATTTCAACTATTTCAGCTCAATTTCATCTTAACTTTATAAAGAATCCTTCTATTAAGAAACAAGACATAAATAAATAAATGCTACTCAATTCATATGCTTCAATGATGCTAGAGATGTACAAGTATATTACCTTGTTGAGGTTCCAAATCTTGAGCATGGTTTTGCTGTCATGTAATGGATCTTCAAATAGGCAATCTCTGGTGGGAAGTGCATAATATTGGCACCGTAAGATTGACCCATCAGGCAACACCAGGCTCTTGAGCAGCCGGAAGTCGTGCTTCCCAACGGAATCACTTATGTAAATGGGCCCGCCAGATATGGCTCGAGACGCGGCATGAAACTCAGCACAAGGATGAGTAGATTGGAACATGTCCCAATCAGGGTGTATGAAATTTCCCATCCACAAGCTATTGTAGGCACAATGCACCATGTGACAACCTTGCAGCCAAAATGTCCCGTTCGGATCACCGGATGGATCAATGCACCAAAAATCATCACCTATATGCATTGAAAGAGAACAATTCAGTGCCAATAAGAGAAGTGACAAGTAAGAAATAGTAGCATATGGATGGTACCATACAGAGATCCTAATGCTCCTTTTGCTAGTCAAGATAGGGGTGCAATTGGGTGGACCAGATTCAATTACATCCCGCAAAATTTTAGGGCTGAGTAGCGTAATTTCAAATTTGTTCAGGACTCGTGACTAAAAGTTTATCAATCTGAATTCAATTCAGTCAAGTCTGAGGGACTCTCACAATCCGAGCAACTTGAATTTTTATTATATATATATATATATAATACTAATTATTTTTTCCATTGTTTTATTAAATCAATTTTACCACTTGGTACACATAATTCATATGCAACGTAGTCAATTTTACCACTTGGTACGCATAATTCAAATCAATTTTTTATCAGGTTATGTGTTTTTTATTTTTGAGGTATGTTTCTTTTTTATTTTAAAAAATTACAATACGGTGGTTTTCCATAACTCAATGCTCAAATCCAAGACAATTATTTATTTTTTTGTGTTGAATTTGGACAACTTAGTCCTAACCCAAACTCTTTGAAATTAACTCAAGATGGGCATGAGCAAACTGCTCCACATTTCGGGTTGAGTTTGGATAGACCCTCATCAAATTGACCCGAGTTGCCACAACCCTAAGTCAAGGAGACTAGAAAAACAGATGCTACAAACACAAAAAAAATTTCATAGAATGAATGCAGTTACTATCTATGCACTAGTAGAGTGTGAATCCCATCTAAAATGAATATAGTATAGTTCGTACACTTTTATGTGGATAGTTTTATGTCTTCTATCATTGCTGAATTAAAACTAATTAAATCCCTGTATGACACAGGAATCAAATTTTCATTCCTTTCTATCATTTTCTCATTAACCAAACACCAGTCTTAGTAAAATTTCTCAAGATAATGATACATGAAATTTGAATCAATACAGACCTACGCGTCCGAGAGAGATGGCCTCGGTGCCGAGGTACATAAAGTCATTGCAATGTTCCATGCTAGCAATGACACCATTCCCTTTGAAATGTTTCCTCACTGATTCAGTTAAGGCCTTGTAATAAGCTTTTGCTAGCTCCACCCTACCACCATATTCCTCTGCTACCATTTCCAGGATCTGCACATTATTCCCAAATTGATATTAGTCTCTAATTTTTATGCATCATTGTTGAAAGTGATGATATATTCCACTAGACTAAAGCATCTAATATTTGGAAACATGGGTAAATAATTTATAATTTTAGTTCAAAATTTATCTCGATTAGATGATATTGAAAATCTTAAAGACAAAAATGAATAATTTTTTGTCCAAAAACCTTTAAAAAGTTGGCTTATTTGGTCTGTAGTGAATATTTCTTTAAAAAAAAAAAAGATTTTTTAAAATTTTATTTTAAAGTTCAAGGTCATGAGATAGATCAAAAAAATAAAATTGACATGATTTTAAAATGTTACTAAAAACAAAAGTAATATAGAAAAGAAAATCAACTTATAAAGAAAACCTAAAAAAATAAGTGAATATAATTTTTTCATTTTTTCCTTTTATTGATTTGTTACTTGATGAGAGCATCTCGGGCAGGTTTCTCATTTTGGCAATGTCAAATATGATTTTTAAAATAATTTGTATATTTTTTTCAAAGGTAAATATGATTTGATCACATAGTTATAATTTATTGATCAATTTAATTTTTTACATATAGGAGTTGGCTTCCATATATGGACTGTAGGGTGTTGTTAGGCCCATGAGATCTACCACGGGCCCGTTTAAATTATTCGAATGTTCATTTGGTAGGTTATTTTTGTATATCATTTATCAAAAAAATTAAATCTATCTAATAATCGTAAATTATTTAATTCATAACGTTTGTTACTAAAAAAAAAAAAAAAAATACTCTATTTTTAAAATCACTTGTTGTACATTTTTTTTAATAACAAACTCTATAAATTAAATAGGTTACAATTATCGGATCAACTTAATTTTTAGTATAGTATATACACAAAGTAACTAATAAAATAAATGATTTAATTATCAAAACAAGATCAGTGATCAAACCTACGAACCCAAACAACGCCAAAAAGCCAACTCCTGCTGCATAAATAATCATCTCAAAACCCTTTATAAAATAAATAATTTAGATTATCAAAATAAATAATTATTTTTTAAAGATAAAATGTCATAAATATCGTTATGCATGAACAGGCAAACGGCCAAATGCAGAACAAGCAAACACGTGTCCAAACAAAGGTCAAAAAAGTAACAAAACACTACCAAGAAAGAGCAATACTCACATGTATGACATCCACCTTAACACCATCAATCCCGGCAGACTCAAGATGCGAGTGAAGCCCCTCGTACATCCGACCAACAATCTCCGGTGGGACCAACCCAACCCCATTATTGACAATCTTGTCCACCGCTAGATCTTCCATCGTCATCTCCAACCCTTCGGATAACTTGGGCCCCACTACCCTACACGCAGGCATGTTTAGGACACCTGGCCTAACCCCTCCCCAATACCCACAAAGTGCATGCCACACATACACATATTCCACACTCCCAAACACCCCTTTAAGATCCTTCACAAAGGCACCCATCCCCTTATTGGACCCCACTCTAGGACTCACATAGTCCCTAAACTTGTAATTCTCTTCAAATTTGATCAACCTACATGGCATTTGTTCACCAGCAGCCGTCCGATTCATCCCTTCTTGATCGCTGATGGGGTCCTCATCGTGTGCGATGGACTGCCAACCATCGTCGATTAGGACTAGACCTGGAGGACACCCGCCCTCTACTAGGCCTTTCACACCTTCCCAAATGCCTTGAGGGTGTACCTTAAGGTAAAATGCGTCCCATGTGCACCAACCGAACTTGTCTACTATGCCTGGGGGGGACTTTTCTTCCAGGAGTTTGAAGGTGCCTAAATGGACGCTTAGGACCTTCATGGCGTCCTTGATTAATTGGTATGGGTCGTGTCCTACGTGCATGTACATGCAGCTGCGGAAGCTGGCGCTAAGGACTTTGGTGGACCCACTCTCCACGCACATGTCCACGTTATCATCCTCCCCTGTTTTTTTTTTTTTGTGAAAAAATTTATTATTTATTCAAGAAAAGAAATTATATCAATATAAAAAAATAAAAAAAATTTAAATAAAAATTTAAAGAAAAGTAAAGAAATTTAATAAATTATCAAAAAGTAATTAATAATAATAATAATAAGAATAATAATAATACAAATTTAATTTTTTATTAAAGATAAAATAAAATTCGACAAATTGTGGTTTTTTAAAAAAAGTATCAAACAAGAGAAAAGTTAGGAATCATGAAAATTTTGCCATGAAAATGATCATGAAAAATTTATGATCCTTGGATTACCTTAATTGGTGTGTGGTGCTTTATTCTAAGTGTAATCCAAGGATCACAAAACTTTCATGATTATTTTTATGAAAAAATTTTCATGATACCTAGTATTGCTGATCAAACAAATTAATCAAGTTAAAAATTACATTTTTTTCCAACTGTCATCTAAATATAACGTCACAAGCAAATCAAAGTAATAAATTATTTAAACTTTATCTTACTAACTTAACAAATTTTAAAATATATTCTAATTTAACTTATTTAGTTTTTAAATTGATCTAAAAAAAAAAAAAGTTAACCGAACTTAATAATGCATATTTTTTTTGATCGGCTAATAATGCATATTGTTGTCACTGAGTGAAGTTAGTAAGTTGTATAGATTTTATTTGTAAACTTAATGAAATTTAAAATACATTTAAATTTAATTTATTTACTTAATATCTTGAGTTTGTAACAAACTAAAGACAAGCCGATCTCATTCGTTTAACAGCTAAATAAAACTTAAAACGAACGGCTAAATTTTTTTGACATAAATAGTAGAAAGTGGCTAAAAAAAAAGTAACCAAACAGAGCCTTAAGAATCAAGTTTCATAGGTAAGGGGACATGCCTGGTTGGAGTGAAGCCCTGAAAGGTCCTTCAAGGATTGGAAGTAGCAAAACATAGGGTCGGGTTCGACCCGAGGTGGTGGTGGAGCTGGACTTATCAAGCAGGACCATCTGGGTCTCATATTCCAGGTCTTTGCCGTTTCGCCCGACCCAGAGGGTGGTCCACCAGACCTTGAACCGGAATATGCTCATGAACCGGATGTCCCTGAGCTTTCCGATGGCCGCCACGTGGCGACTCTGTGGCTCGGCCACGTTGAACCCGACGAAGCAACCGACCATGTTTTGGGTCGGGTCTTTGGAGATGAATGGAGAGGGTGTGGCTACAATGTTGGGAGGGACTTGAGTGAGAATTGGATGGCCATTAGCAAAAAAATTAGATCCTTCCAGGGTGATTGATAAGGGTACTTCACCATCCTCAACCTCCATTGGTTCTACTAGGGCACCTTTGCTCAAGCTTGGAGCCATGAGAGAGAGAGAGTATAGGTTTGTGATAGTGTGATCAATGGGAGGAAGAAAGGGTGGTATATATAGAAAAAGGTTTTAGAGAGAGAGAGAGAGAAATATAGAGAGAGAAAGTGGAATGTGAATGTGAATGTAGGTGATAAGTTGAAGTTTAGCGAATGATGGTTGTGGTTTGATGATTTATGGGAACAAGCTACAAGTTGGAGTGAGTTTTGCTTTCGTGGGTCATTTTAGTGAATCAGGATCCCTCTTTACATTTCTTACTTTAAAGTTTATTGGGTCTACTTTTAGGTCCAATTTGATAATTCGAATTGTTCATATTTTAAGATTTGTTCAGTATATCATACATGTAAAAAATCAAGTTGATCGGATATTAGAAAGCATATGTTTGGAAAACTCGAATTAAAAACTATTTTTTTAAAGAATTTAATAAATAGTTTTCCGAACACATGCTTTCTGATATTCGATCAACTTGATTTTTTACAGGGATGATATACTGAACAAATTTTAAAATATGAACGGTTCGGATTATCAAAATTGGGCCTAAAAGTGGGCCCAATAGGCTTGCAAGTAGAAAATACAATGAGGAAATCTTGATTCCATTCTAGTAGCAACAAAATGTGCAAGGGTATAAGTGTCAATTTGCCCTTCTTTTTTTTTCGGCTTTTTGAGGGTTGATTCGGTACAAAGTTAGTGATTTTGAAGGAAATTCGATTTCCACACATCAAGTTTTCTTACTCCACACACTTAATGAATTTTTTCAGAATTACAATTTTATCCTCTAATAAAATTACTATCTCACCCACCACCATCTCACAATTTCTCCATACACATCCCATGTCCAAACCTCAACCATACACATCATTTCTTTTTCACTTTCCCTACTCTTTGCATTACTAACTTCAAACTTTACATTATATATATAGCTCTACAGAAACATTAATCACTAACATTGACCCGGAATTTATCAACAAACACCAACAAAAACAAAATCAATTAATTCAGGAACAAAACAAACAAATCAAATTAAGCAAGAGGAAACATGTTACAAACGGAATCAATTTCCCAATCGCATCGACAACCATCGCATTCAACTTCATCATCATCATCTTCATCGTCACTCTCTCACCCTCTTCTTCTTCTTCCCAATCTCTCGTGTCAATCATCATCGTTGTCTCTTGTCGCACAACAAGTACTGGATCTCTGTTTTTGAACCAGTGGGTTCACTACCCAGATCATCCTAACAATTTCTCTCAACTTGTCTCGACACTCTCTGATCAATCTTCTTTTTCCTAATGTGGGTTTTGATTTGTGTATGCTGCTGAGAATTTGAATGCCCTATTTCTTGAAGTCGTCGTCTTCGTTGAAGAGGAAGATGATGCTGAGTACGTACAAAGCTCCTCAGTGTCCAAAACTTGCTGCTCTGTTCAGAGACTCTAGTCCCGACTCTATTCTCATCAAACTGAAGTAATCAACCTGAAAAATACACACAAGAATGGACATTAAAGCCTTCTGAAAGAATATGATAACTTAGTGTGATCTATGATGGAGTGGTGGGAGGTGGATGCAAAGGTGACGGCAACCGGTAATGATGGAAGGAGAGTATGTGCATAGAGAAGGTGAGGATATATTTGGAATGTAAAGTGTGTGGACTGAGATAAAGAAATAAAAATCAAATTACTAAATGTGTAAATTAAGAAAAGATGTATATAGAGATAATTTGGTGTGTGGAAATAGAATTTTCCTGATTTTGGGTATCCTATCCCAAAAATAAAAATTGATAAGCGTAGTCATATTGTGTGGCAAATACGACTAGTTCGGTAGTATATAGGGTCATTAAAAGTAAGCAGAAAGTTTTGTGTGACGAGCAGTTTAGTTTTAGCAATAAAGTAAGGGTGTGTTTGTTTGGACGGACTGGATAAGGGGGGATTGTAATCCATCGGACTGTTAGTCTCGGGATACATTGTCCCGGGACTATTTGGTTGGATTGGATTTGTATCCTATGTTTGTTTAGTCATGGGATTAGATGTCTGGATTTGACTATTTTTAGTAAATCCAATGTTTGATTAGACGGACTGGATAAGGATGAATGTTCAAAAGACTATTTTACCCTTATAATCTATAATTTATAATTTAACAACACTAAAAAAGTTTAATTTATAAGGCCACAATTTTTAATTTATTATTTTCAATTAAATTAAATTTATAATTTATAATTTATATTTTTATTTAATATATAATTTTAAATAACAACAATAAAAAAATAATTTTATTTAATATATAAATTAAATTTTCAGCAACACTAAAAAAATTTAATCTATAAGGCCATAATTTATAATTTATTATTTATTATTTTTAAATAAATTTAATTTATAATTTATATTTTTTATTTAATATATAATTTTAAATTAACAATACTTAAAAAAAATTTATTTAATATGTAAATTTAATTTTTTAACAACACTAAAAAAATTTAATTTATAAGGCCATAATTTATAATTTATTATTTTTAATTAAATTTAATTTATAATTTATAATTTATAATTTAAATTTTTTATTTAATATATAATTTTAAATTAACAACACTAAAACAATAATTTATAAATGTTCAAAAGACTATTTTACCCTTTTCTAATTGTTTACTAAGTAATAGTATGGAGGATAAAATGGACATTTCACAAAATAATCCCATGAGATACCAATCCCATGGTTTCTATCCCACACCCCCCCATGGGATAGGATAGTCCCACATTTGTGGGACTAATAGTCTGGGGGGACTATTAGTCCAGAGCAAAATTTTTCAAACAAACAATGGACTATTAGTCCGGTGGGACTAATAGTCCAATCTCACCCCCTTATCCCTCAAAACAAACATGCTCACTATTGTGGGGATAAGTAATACTAGAGTTTCACAATTTAAAATTTTAAATTCTCCCATACTGATATAGTAAAATTATATTTGGTTAAAGAATTTAACAAGAAAAATAAAAAGAGAAAGAGAAAGAAAATAATAAAAAAATTAAGAAAAAATTGATAAGATTTGAATTCCAAGTTATGTTTGGTGAAGTTGCAAAATGAAAAAAAAAACAAAAAGTTTAAGTGAACTCAAAGAACAAAAAGTGAGATTGTATTTTCCTTATATTTTTCATTATAATCAAATAAAAGTGAGATTACATTTCCTTTTTCCTTTCTATTTCTCTCATTATATCCTTCAATCAAACATAACCTAAGGGAGTGAGATTCTATATGATTGAGTATAAAACAAATTAAAATAACACTTGTTATGTCACATGGATTAAATTGATTTTTTTTTTTTTAAAGTCTCAAACTTTTTTTTTTTCCCGATGATATGTACAAATAATGACAATTACCTCATTTTTTTTGGAAAATTAACTTTTTTTTAATCCAATTTTAATCATTTTTCTTTTCTAAATCCAATGGTTAAGACTGATTTTTGAAAATGATATCCTAATTTTTTTTTTGTTGTTGTTGATAATCGTATCTTTGAGATGCTCTCGTTCCGATATTTTTTTACCTTACGTATCAATCCACTTAGGAGTGTAATTTTGGCCCGGTCCAACCCATCCAGGCTCATGTCGGGCCTTGCGGGCTCCTGCCAAAAAAAATCGGGCCAGTCTACGGGCCAGAAAACTAGGCCGAAGCCCAAGCCTAGGGGTATTCGGGCTTTGGGCGGCGGGCCAGTGGGCCAGGCTTCGGGTCGGGCCCTTGGGCTCGGGCTTTGGGCAGGCCTAAACAATTTTTTAAAATTTTTTTTACCAAAAATTTATTATTTTCCATTAAAAATAACACTGGGCATCGGCGCGGACCGGGCTTTTGGATGAGCCTTGAGCGGGTCAAGCAGGCCGAGCCGGGCTTCAAAATGATGGCCCAGGCCCAAGCTCAGACCTCAACCTAGGCTTGGGCTCGGGCCTAAATGGGCCGGGCTCACCTCTGGCCGCAGGCGGGCTTCGGGCCCCCCGCGAGCCACGGGCCAAAATTACACCCCTAAATCCACTCATAAGGAAAAATATTATTCAGATTTATAAAAATGTTTTTAAATTAATAATAATTTTTTTTACATTAAAGTACAGAGTCATAAATTTTTTTATTAGTCAATAATTAATTTTCTAAAATACCACTACACTGTAATTGCCCTTAATAATAATCACCTTATTTGGTTTCAATAAATGGAGCCCACATTTTATAGAATTGAATTTTTTGTTTTCGTATTTTTTTTCTTTTGTTTTTAGTCAAAAATTTTAAGATTTTTTATTTTATTTTTGTAAATGCACCCAACCTAGATACACTTAAATATAATATTTATGAAAAAAAAAATTTTTTTTTAAATTCATAAAATTAAAAAAATACAAAAATAAATAAAAATTTAGTACATTTTTATATTCTTGTGTATTTATTGAATTTTTAAAATATTTTTTCACAAATATTTTATTTTTTAGGTGTATCTAAGTTATGTGCATTTAGAAAGTTAAAAAAAAAAATTTAAAATATTTTAAAACAAAATCGCTAAAAATAAATAATAATAAAAAAAACCAAAAAATTCAATTTTCAGAAAATCAATCAAAACCAAACAAGTTGAATAGCAACATGAGATGATGAAAATGTCAAATTTTGAAAATTTTGAGGTATGATTGTACAATATATTAAAAAATATTAACATCTTATAACAATTACGAATAGTATTGAAGATGAACTTATAAAACGACCTAACTTAGAGACTGCTTTTAAGTTGAGTCCATATAGTGTTGAGATGGAGATGTCAACATTTTATATCAGTTACAGACAATATACTAGATGGATTTATAAAACAGCATAAAATTTGAGGCTCCTTTTAGATTGAGTCTAAAGGAGCAAATTCATACCATTAGGGGATTAGCTATTAGACTGAATTATTACCGATAATATTTTAGGGTTTGTCTTTCCTTAAGTTAGTTATGTCAATTTGGGAGAGTGTTTGAGTTTCATAGTTCCATTTTGAAATCAATTTTGGTAATCTGAACCGTTCACTTTTTACAACTTATTGAATAGAATATTCATGCAAAAAAAAAAAATCAAAATGATTGGATATCAATAATTATATGTTTAAATCAAATTTATATTACAAAAAATAGATGGATATTCTTGAAATTATATCTATCATCTATTTTTTTTAAACAAATATAATTCAAACATATGATTACCAATGTCCAATAATTTTATTTTTTTCATAAATTTTTTACTTAATGAGTCGTAAAAAATGAACGATTTAAACGACCGAAACCGATTTCAAAACAAATCTATCAAATCTAAACGCTGATTTCGCTAAACCAATATTTTAAAACCTGAATCACATTTCCCATATTTTCAAATAGACATTGAATATAGCATGTCCTGTAAAATAAATAAATATATATATATATATATATTAGACAAACGATCTCATGCATGCCATCAATCTTAGCAAATGTATGTGTTCCTTTGACGAGAAGAAATGTGTGGATAGGGGTAGGGGACTTTATGCTCTTTTCATCTTTGGTTAATACCTGAAGTGATCACCGCCATTTCAGGACTGATGAGTCATTAGATGTTAAAAGGAAAAGTACAACCATGAAGAGCTAGCTAGTGATATATGTAAGGGGTCTTTGGAAAAATATGCGATAGAAAATCTGTTGTGGAACCCTATTACGACCACACAAAAATTAATTTAGCAGTAACTGTGATTATTTGGTCGGGTAGTGGGACCTGAGGTGGAAATACATTAATTACAAACATTTTTTTATGATTCCAACTTTTTTTCGGTTATAGAAAATTTTTAAAATTAGTGTTAAAAACTTACATTTGAAATTCTCAAATATATTATTAATAAGGACCATGCTAGGGAGCCCTAATTTTTGGCCCCCCTAATCCTCCTAAAATTCAGACCAAGGCAAAAAAAAAAATTTTGTCCAAAACGACGTCATTTTGGGCATTAGGGGATTAGGAGGAGCTTTTTTAGGGAGACAAATCATTTTCCTATTAATAATATGATAAAGAAATAAATGTCTTGTTTGGTAGAGTTTTTCTTAAACTAAAAGCTGATAATTAAAAAACAGAAGTTAAAAGTATTCATTCTCTAACTTTCAAATAATCAATGTTTTTTCAACTTATTTAAGATATTTCTGTCCAATAAGTTATAAGTAGAAGTTGTGTCAAACAGTCTAGCACAGACTCTCAAACTAAAATAAGCTACAATCACCTCCTAAAAGCTATACCAAACAACTCCATTTGGCACATAATGTATGTGCCAAATTAAAAATTAACACTTATCATTCTATATTATTATGAGTGAAATTATAAGAGATTTTATTAGAAGTTTCAAATATTTTTCTAATTTTAACTGGGATAACGGATTCTATTATAAGTTTTACTCCCCAATTATTCAAATTATTTATTAGTAGGTCTTTATTTTTAGATTATTTATTATAAAAAGAAAAATTGATCATAATCAAATAATTTTATTAGATTTATTTTTTAAAAATCAAAAAACTATTTTCAAAACAATAATGGAGAGAAGCCAATTTCAAACAAGATAGCATATAAAGATTATATTTGATGCATGTCTTATTTGGGAACATGATATTTTAGTTTTTTTAAAAAAAAATCATAATATTTGACATGCATTTAAAAAAGTTGATTTTTATCAGTGTAAAAAGGTAAACATACCCTCACATTAACTCTTTTTTTAATATACAATTAAAGCAAGGGTAAAATAAAAATTTCAAACAAAAACTTAAAACATAAAAATTCATTAAAAAAACCTCTCCCCAAACAACATTGTAGTTTATAAGGATTACTTATAAGTATTATAACTCTTCTTTTTTTTGGGGGGGGGGAGGGGGGGGATAGTTTGTATCTTAGTGTTGTTTTTTGTTTAAATTTGTATCAAACTATTTAGTTCAACTTCTATTTACAATTTATTAGGTAAAAATAATTTAGATTTAAAAAAATATTACTAAAAAATTTTAAAAATTATATTTTTATTTTCTATTTTCTAATCTATCAAATTGGCCAAAAATGTGCAATGGGACCCTAGGAGGACAAAAAATTGCTTGTGTGTCTTACTTTGGAAGTACATTTAGAGGCCTTTTGTATATTCCCCTTATGTTCCATCACTCTTTCTCAACCCTTCATTGCTTTTTCTAGATGTTTCTTGTGGGTTTTGTGACCCCTTTACTCCAGAATTCATCCTCTAACTCAGGCTTTAAATATCTTCATCAACGGTTTTGATCCGACCAATCGAACAAAATCTGTGAAAAAAAGAAAAAGGGAAAAAAATAAAGAACAAAGAAAAAAAGAAAAAAGAAAAAGAGAACAATTATATACATACATACAAGAGGAGGAAATGTGTTCATGTGCCATTGTCTAACCCGGATGACACTTTTGGACCATAAGACTAGTGGTCTAATTTTTCACACTTTTTTGGCCTGCTATTTTAAAACATGTAATTGGCTGCTCATGTGATAAAATGTTAAGTTTGTTTTTTGGCTTAGTGGACCAGCATGTGAGGTAGACATTGATAAATGGCTCAGCTTTTTTTAAATTTAAATTTAAAAATAATAAAAATTATTTAGATTCATAAGAGATTATGGCTCTGTTTGGATGTATTTTGAAATTACATTTCTACCCTATCACTCCCGCTTCACGTTTGGATACTACTTTCAAGATAGAATTCCACCATATAATTCAAACTACAATTTGAAAACCCGTTTGGCAGCTTTGTGATTCATTTCTCCACTTTTAACGTCTTCAGCCTTCTTCCTCTTCCTTTCTGAAAAGCTTCACGTGAACTGATCTACTCATCTTTTTCTGCTTCAAAGATCAGGACTAAAGATTCGTCACGGGTAGTGTTCATAGAGAACTCAGACCATTTTATAAATTATGAATCCTGTGAACCCACTCCCTACTCATACCGTCTCCCACAAATCAAGTGAGTTACAATTTGTGCGTTGTGAAAGATTCATTCTACGGGCAACCAAACAACGACGACACCGAGGTCAAATAAATCACAAATTTATTTCACATATTTTCTTACAGGTCACTCATTTGAAAAAATCATCCCTAATTTTATTCCCAATTTTTTTTGTCTCAAGTCAAATTTATTAAACCTATTGTCGAATCATACGACTACCAAAAAGTCACACATTCAGTCACTGTACCCACTCCATCACCGGTGATAACTATTCAACTTCCACTAATCTGGTAAGTATGTCCTTCAATCATCTGTTATGTGCAAATGAGTTCTGAAATGATTTCTGAGAAGTCCAAACAAGTATAGAGATAGTTTCTTATCTGTCTGAACTCTTTGAACAGTTGAAGCTAAGTCGGTCGTCCCCCGGGTCATCCGGCCGGTTGACCGGCAACCTCCCTGCTCATCCTTCTCTTCAACTCTTCTTCTGCTCTTCTTCTTCTTCTTCTGCTTATTTCTTCTTCTCTTCTTCTGCTTTTCTGCTTATTTCTTCTTGTGGCCTTCTTCTTCTGCTTAGTTGTGGTTATTTTTTTACTGTCTAAACTTGCTTCACAAACTTTTTACAGAAAATGTTATGTGATTTTTATTTTGTCTCTGTTTTGGCCTTCAAATCATCTGTCTTTCCTACAGTTCAAATAAACATTGATGTTATGTGTTTTTATTTTCTCTCTGTGTTGCCCTTCAAATCATCTGCTTCTCCTAACATTATTTAACAAGTTGAAGTAAACATTAATGTTATGTGGTTTTATTTTTTTATTTGTATTGCCCTTCAAACCATCTGCTTTGCCTAACATTATTTACCAAGTTCAAATAAATATTAATTTTGGTTCCTATATAAATAATTGTAATTGGTTTTTGCTCTATTATCTTTTTATATCCACTCCAGAGTAGTTTGCTTTGTTATTCTTTTATATCCACTCCAGAGTACTTTAAATATAAATTGTATGTTTATAGATGGATGGAAACAATTCCGATGACAATCAGGATACAAAAATGTGGACTCCCACAATTGAAATGAAATTAATAAACATGTTGAGAGAAGAGGTTAAAAAAAATCAAACAACGGGCCGTACTGCTATGTGGACAATTAGGCATTGGAATCATTTTGCAAATCAGCTGCACAATCTGTATGGATTTCGGTATACAACAAAGCAAGTGCGACAAAAATATCAGTGATTGAAAGTTGATTACCAGACGTTTAAGCGACTGCAGACACAGACTGGTCTGCAATGGGATCCCATTGTAAGCACTGTTGTTGCACCCAATGAATTTTGGGATAAGGTTTTTTATTAACCTGTACCATTTTCAAAAGTTTTTTTTTAACATTTCATCACACATACAGTATGCTTAATTCAATATTTTCAATTGTTGTAGGCTACCAGAAATGTAAAGAAGTTTAAGACAAAAGGATTTGAGTATTTCCAAGAAATGGCAGAAATTGTTGAAAATTGTTGTGCCATAGGGGCCTTGTCTCGTGCATCTACACAAGAAGCCCTTGACTTAGATGAAGATGATGAAATGCTAAATAAATTTTGGAACCCTGAAGTTGGTGGGAGTAATGCTGCTGAAGCCATTCCTGTTGACTTATTCGGCGATGAGTACATGGATCCAGCGAAGGGCAAAAGTCACAAGAGGGGCCCTACAAGCATCCAGACTAACAGTGGTCGTTCGAAAAAGTGACGGTCAAGTGGGTTCGATGATGTGTGTGCAGCTTTCACATCCTACGAACAGGCAAAAACAGAACATTCACGTGCACGATCAAATGAGACAAAGGCTGTAAGTGCAGGTGGTGATGAGTATTCCCTTGATGCATGTCAAGATGCATTGCTAGAGCTTGGGGACATACCATCGGTGCAATACGTTAGGGCACTGACACTGTTTAAAGACAAGGAATAGCGAAGGTTTTTTATGCGTACTCCTACCCTATACGCGTGGCTATGATCCTCGCTTTGTAGTGAAGTGAGAAGTTGTGTTTTGATTGTGTTAGCGAATCTCCTTGTCGTTCTGCAAGATGATTTGATGATTCCTGATTTGTTTTTTATCATTTTTTTTCATCCTATGAGATGCTCTTTCTTTTCCATCTTCGTATGTTTAATTTTATTGAACTTTGAAGTACTTTCTGTTTTACATCAATATGTTGTGTTATTACAAGATGACTATATATTAAACAAATTTTCTTCTCGTATATATTTTAGTAGATGCTGGTAAATGACTAAGGCCGACTATTCATGTAGCCACTTTTTAATTCAGTTTCACCAATAATGGTAAGCGTTAGCATATTGTCAAACATTATTTTATAATTATGCTTTTACTGTGATGTAGACGAAACAATATGTCATACGACACAGAAAACAATGCAATGGAGATCTCATCAAAGATGGATGAGGTTATTGAAGATTTTATGAATTTTTTGATGATTGCTTTCATGCATGACCATATCAACGCGTCAAGCAGTCGCCGACCGCAGCGAACTTGTCTATTCAAAGGTGACGATTACATCTTCAGCTTATTAAATGGCCATCCAGAAACAATAATGGACATTATGCGAATAGATGCATAAACATTCATTTTATTGAAAGACACCTTACTCCAAAATGGCTTTATTGATACTGAACATATGCATATCAGTGTCGAGGAATCGCTTGGAATTTTTTTATACACTTTTGCACAAAATGATCGCCATCAACTACTGGCAGATAGATTTCAACACTCCACGGAAACAATTTGTCAGCACATCAAAATTGTTATGCAGGCATTGTGCAAGCTTGCATCAACGGTTATCAAACCACGTAACCAAGACGAGATACCAGCAAAAATTTTAAATGATAAGAGGTTTTTTCCCTGGTTCAAGGTATGAATTTAATGATTGTCCTGTAAGTTTGAAATAATAATAAGGGACGATATTTGTAGACACCCCATTTTTTACTGTCCTCAAGACTCAGACGTCACCAATTGAGCGCTTGGTGATGTTGCATACTGTGCTCGTTCAGAAGTCTCAGAGTCGCGGCCGTGCGCCCTGCCTCCGGACTTCCGAACTCTCTTTCGTGCCTTGTCTCGGTTTGCGAACTAGACTCGGTTTTCTCTGTTTTCTTTCCTGAGGGGAGGGAATGGTCCCGTAGACTATCTCCCAGTGGCCGTGAGCTACTTTTTATGGCCGTAGGCCATTTCGCCCATTTCGGAGCCCGGTTCCCGGTTTTCGGGACCGTCAGGCCGTGTGCCTCGGTTCGGGACCGCCTAACCGTCTCCGATTTCTCTGGTTTTTGGCAAGTGCCTCTTTTTTATCATACCGAGGGACACTGTGGCCTCTGGTGCCCACTTCGTGGCCGAACGCCACTTTCGGTGCCTGCAGCCGATTTTCGGGACCCCGAACTGCGCGGTTTGGGCCCCGAGCGTTCATTTCTCATTAGTTTTTGTTCAATTTTGGCAGGTACCTCTGTTTCAACACCAGGAAGATCACTGGGGGGTGGGAGGCCAGCAATTATCCCAGATAACCAGTTTCGCTCTTCCGGCGCCTGTTTTGTTCACTTCCGGGCCAATGTTGAACACCCTGGGGATATTTTCTTCCGACCAAAGCTACATATCTGTGATCAGGGGACATGGGAGGACCCTAAAAACTACTGGTCGGCCAGCAATTGTGGATTTCATTTTTGAGCCTCTCCTTCGAGTCCTATGTTGTGACTCCTGTTTTAGTGTTGCCAATTTCCGACCTTGGCACCTTGTTCCACACATCTGGGAGGACCCTAAAAGTTGGTGGTCGGCCAGAAATTGTGGATTTCATTTTTGAGCCCCTCCTTCAAGCTCTATGTTGTGGCTCCTGCTTCAGTGTTGCCAATTTCCGACCTTGGGGCCTTATTCTACACACATGGGAGGACACCATTGCATGGTGGTCGGCCAGAATTTTTGCCCTTCATTTTTGGTCCATGGCCGGCCGGCCAGGGTGAGTGGCTGGCCGACCAGGTGGGGTGGCCGGCCGGCCACCTCCCAGAAAGTTACCTGGCCGGCCAGCTTTCTGCTTTCCAGCCCTTTCCAGCTGTCCGGATATTTTTCAAAATATCCCGGGCATCCGGGGGATATTTTGGGAGGGAAAGCTTGGGTGCTTTTCCCTCCCCTTTTACACCATTTTCTTGCCTATTTAAAGGGTCCAACTCCTCCTTTGCTAGGGTTGGAACAATTCACCTCAAGGCTTCATCTTCCCTAACCTCCATTTTCATAGCCAAAAGTTTAAAAACCTTCAAGCTTCCTAGCTAATTCCTTCATCAACCCTAAGCTCCACCATCACCACCTCCATTCCAGCAGCAAAGGGGTGTTTTCCAGAGGCCAAGAAGCAACAAATTGAAGCCAAGAGGTAGCAAAAGACTTGTCTCCAAGGGTAAGTCACTAAATCCCTTTTTCTAGCATTTTCTTGCATCAATTCTTTACCCTATTTCCTTTTTGTTTTGGGCTCCGACCCCTACTAGTTTTGTACTTATTTTGAGCCCCTCTACCACATTGTAGGAGGGCTCAACCTCATTTGGTGTCTCCATGATATACTTCCTTCAATATCACTCTTTAGGCCATTGTTTTGCATGCTTTATTTGCCTTATGAGTAACCTGATTTCGAGACTAACGTAAACTGTTAGTGGGCTTATATTGAGCCTCTCTTCAATATTGAAGAAGGGATCCATTATGTTTGGCTTCTCTATCATGCACTTCCTTTGTAATTCCTCTATTTTACCGTAAAATTGCATGATTATTTTGGCCTATTTGTAATCTGAGTTGGAGCATGCAACATACTGATATTGTGCTTATTTTGAGCCCCTCTTCAACATTGAAGAAGGGCTCAACCTGGTTTTCTTGCTCTACATGTCACTTGCTTTGAATTCTTGTTCCACTCCCATTTTGCATGCTTTTTTAAGCTCACCATGCTTCGGATTTCAGCCTTCATCAGGCCTAGAAAGAGCCTTATTTTGGTCCATTATTCATGTTTTGTTAAGGACCTTAAGCCATTTGGTGAATGATTTTGGTACTTTGTGTTAAATTCTTCCTATTTTCCGTAAAATTGCATGCTTGTTTAGGCCATCTTAGCTTCTGATTTCGGCCTTCATCAGGCTTAGAAAGTGTCTTATTTTGACCCATTCTTCATGTTTTGTTAAGGGTCTTTGTTGTTTTGGTGCATCCATTTGATACTTCTCTTTATAGCCTTTGTTGGCTTCATCTTGCATGCCATGTTTAGTAGATCTACACACTGAATTGGGGGATTTCATCTTCTGTAAATATGCATATTTTTTACCCCTCTTTAATGTTGTAGAACTGTGTTTTTCAGTTTGAGCATTTTAGATACCACTTGCTTTGTAATTCTCCTCTTTTTCCCCATTTTTGCATGCTATTTTTACCATACTTGTGGTTGTTATTTGGCCATGTTTTGTACTGAAAAGATGCTATTTTTGGGACTGCCTTGCTACTGTTTTTTCTGTCATGTGCCAATTTTGCATGTTTAGCATAGCCGTAGGCCATTTCGGGTACTTAAAATCACATTTCGGGATGATTTCATGCATTGATTGTCATTTCGTATCATTTCGGGGCTGTTTTCCCCTTTATTTAGCTGCTGAAATTTGGTTTGCATGCTTGCATATCATTTCCCATGTCATTTCATGCCTTAGTGCATTGCCTCGGTTTGCGTGCCCGTGGGCACGCACTTCGAGGCACTCCGTTTTCATTCATCGGCATCTGATGTGAGTGTGGCTGAGGTCCACTCATGTTGGTATAAGCCCAATTTGCATTTCCATCTCATTTTATCATTGCCTCGGTTTGCGTGCCTGTGGGCGCGCATTTCGAGGCACTTCGATTTTATCCGATTTCCATTTTATCATTGCCTCGGTTTGCGTGCCTGTGGGCGCGCATTTTGAGACACTTCGGTTTTATCCGATTTGCATTTTGTCATTGCCTCGGTTTGCGTGCCCGCGTGCACGTTTTTCGAGGCATCTCGTTTTCATCTCATTTTCCCAGTATAGCGCATACCAGGTTGTATCTTAGATTGCATTCATGCATTTCCTCGATTTGCGTGTCCGTGTGCACGTATTTCGAGGCATCTCATTCTCATAGCATTGTGCATGCTATATCACATGTTAGTTGCATTTCATGCATACCATGCATATTGCATCGTGTTCGGGATAGACGTTAGTCCGGGCACGGGAAACGAGGTACATTCCGTACTCCGAGTGGCGGAGTGTGTCTCAATTCCCCAGTCACCGACACTCCGGATTACCCATGATGGAGTTAGGTTTTGGTTATAGCATTCATCTGCATTCATCCTATATTGAGTTGTGCAATTCGGCTCCTCGGCCATCATGCATCGAGATGCGTGATTGGTGGCACGAGGATCGAGGCATGCATATATTTGTGAAATACATTGCTATGACCCTTTCCTGCTCTCTGTTGCAGCATATCCAGAACCAGCGGTCTTTCGAAGCTTGGCACGCATTTCGAGAAAAATGCAAACAGAGGCTAATTGGGGCATCCCATTGGATTTCCGCGCCAAAGCAGTCCGGCATACATCATTCATCAGAAGCAAGGCGGTCCCTGGCTTGCATGCCAGTTTTTACAGTTTTCTTAGTTTAATTTGTTAATTAATTAGAAATCTGTATTATTCTTTTATTCGGACTGTATTATTTATTCGGACCCTCTGCGCGAGGGCATAATTGTAATAAGGGTGTGTGAGTGTGATGTATGTCTTCCAACCCCCATTTCTTTCTCCCTTTTATTTACCCGCTTATGATGGTTAGATATAGGGCATATTTCAATTAGCATAACAGTATGACAGCATGTTTGCATCATTCATCTGTTTGCATGCACCGGGCTCGGCGCATCATACAAACTGCATCGTATTTCAATTCCAAGATGAATACATGTTAGTTGTAGCATTCCATATGCCATGTTTAGAATAGCCGAGCCTGCTATAGTTGCATTTTTGCATGTGTTGCATTAGGCATTTCTGTATACTTAGGATCATGCATGATTTCTAATGTAGTTTCTGTTTTGGCTTGGAGTACTCGGTGAGTTTTTATGCTTTAGCATCCTTGCATGCGTGTGAGTGTTGCCATGTTAGCATGCTTGCCATGAGGCTATATGCTTATGTGATATAACTGCCTTGAATGCTTATGGGTGGAGGTTGTGTTATTTGAACTGGGACAATGCATTGACTGTTTGTTTTAAGCCCACTAGATAGTGGCGAAATCATGTTTCCTAAGCCCACCCGAGGGTGGCAAATCCGCATTTTAGCCTACCTGCGGGTAGCACCATCACACCATTTTCAAACAAACAAACATGAAATGTTTTGTTCCAATTCAGACGGCCCAGTCTATACTTGTTTGCTGCGAGCATCACATAGTAACCTAGGCTAATAACCAGAATAAGAGCATACAATGTTTTCAAAAACAGATATCATGGTTAGTAGAGGCCGGTCTTTGACCGGGCGAGCGGGGGTGCTCACGATGTGACCTTCCCCAATCGTACCCAAGTTCCCGAGCCAACTTTGGTGATGACGGACACGTGGCCTTTGGCACCGAGTTAGGGTTTCCTAAATTTCCCATTTAAAAAATATTTAGGTGGCGACTCTGTATCTGGCAAAGCAGTCCATGTTTGGTACTTCTTTCAAAAAATCTGTTTTCAAAACGATTTGCCAGATTTGGACTCTTTGGTTCAAGATTTAGAACCGTGGCACAAATCGAGTCCGAACTGTAGCGAGGTCCCTCGCGGGCTTGTTACAATTTTTTTTTTTTTCTCCTGTTATAAAAGTAATATCCAAGTTTGTTTCTCTTTTAATGTCAAACAAATATCTTTCAATTAGGATTGTGTCGGTGCTATTGATGGCACATTGGTGGATGCATGGGTCCCTGCTTCAAGACAAAATACATTCCGCGATCGCAAATCTACGATATCGCAAAATGTACTCGCAGCTTGTGACTTCGACATGTTGTTCACATTTCTTAATTTTGGATGGGAATGTAGCGCTCACGACAACGCTATTTTAGTTGACTCTATTATAAGAGCTGATCTACAGTTCCCACACCCACCTAATGGTGAGTGTCACGAAATAACATACGATACACTTTTCAGAAATATTTTTGTGTACATCTGTTTGACAGAACAATGCATTCATTATTTATATGTAAGCAAGTATTATTTAGTGGATGCTGGTTTCACGAACATGCCTAGATTTCTTACCCTATTTCGTTCCCAACGCAATTACTTGCAAGAGTTTCATGGCCGTCATTGTTCAGGACCTAAGGAATTGTTTAACCATCGACATTCGTCGTTACGCAATGTCATAGAAAGAACATTTGGTGTTCTGAAGAAGCGATTCTCAATATTGCGGTCCATGCCAAATTACAAGTCTACAAGACAAGGCCCTCTCGTGATTGCATGTTGTGCACTGCACAATTGGATCCGTTTGCATGCAGATAAGGACCCATTCTTCATGGAAGCTGATAATGAAATGGCGGCAGAAACGGAAGCAGACGGGCTTGTTGGAGACCAAGCTGACTATGTTGACATGTCACAGCATGGGTTGACGTACCAATCTAACTTTAGGGATGCAATTGCTACTGCTATGTGGCAAAATCATGTTGGCCATGGATAGATTTGTGATGTGAACAAGGCAAGTGAATATCATAGTGACTAATGGTTTTAAATGTATAATTATTTTATTAGTTTCAATCATTATGACACATTTATTACATAACTTCACCCACTTTACGTAACTGTGAATTTAATGACTTCTTTCCTCTTTTTGTAGGATCACTAACAATGAGGACAACGATTGGACTAAATGACAATTAAAGGAAAGGGAACACAAAGATCATCACATGGTCAATCAACAAAATGTTATTACGTAAATGAAGACGCTTAAATATGTTGTTTATGCAATGTATAATATGTAGGGTCAAACACTTGATTGAATTTGATGGTTGAATGATGCATGCAAAAATTGTAATTTATGATATTTATTCAGTTTATGATGTTCATTAACTTTTTATTAAAAAAAAAAATTTGTTGGCCATGGATAGATTTGTTATTAATTTTAATTTTTTTATTAATTTGTAGACGACATTTTTTTATTACTTTATTTTTTCATTTTATTGAAATTTTGGCTTTGTTATTAATTTAAATGTCTTTTTATTAATTGTTTTTTTTTTTTTGTTCATGTTATTAACATAATGGTTTTGTTAGTAATTTTTATACCAAACAAGTTTTTATTAATTTTTTTTTCCTTTTTATTAAAGAAAATGTATAATTACTAATTTTTAACTTTTTTATTTCATTTTAGCTGATTTTTTTTTTAATTTGTTTTTTTCATTTCATCAAAAATAATGGTTTTGTTATTAATTTAAATTTTTTAAAATTAATTTGTAGACGACATATTTTTATTAATTTGCTTTTCTCATTTTAAAACAATTTGAAGGTTTTGTTATTAATTTTAATTTCTTTTTATTAATTTTTTTATTCATGTTAACATAATGGTTTTGTTATTTTCAAATATTATACCAAACAAGTTTTTATTAATTTTTTTCCTTTTCATTAAAAAAATGTATAATTATTAACTTTTAACTTTTTTTATTTCATTTTAGCCGAATTTTTTTTCTTAACTTGTTTTTTTTTTCATTTTATTCAAATAATGGTTTTGTTTTTAATTTAAATTTTTTATAATTAATTTGTAGACGACATATTTTTATTAATTTACTTTTCTCATTTTAAAACAATTTGAAGGCTTTGTTATTAAGTTTAATTTCTTTTTATTAATTGTTTTTTTGTTCATATTAACATAATGGTTTTGTTATTTTCAGATATTATACCAAACACGTTTTTATTAATTTTTTTTTTCCTTTTCATTAAAGAAAATGTATAATTATTAATTTTTAACTTTTTTTATTTCATTTTAGCCGAATTTTTTATCTTAACTTGTTTTTTTCATTTTATTAAAATAATGGTTTTGTTATTAATTTAAATTTTTTATAATTAATTTGTAGACGACATATTTTTATTAATTTACTTTTCTCATTTTAAAACAATTTGAAGGCTTTGTTCTTAATTTTAATTTATGTTTATTAATTGTTTTTTTGTTCATGTTAACATAATAATGGTTTTGTTATTTTAGATATTGTACCAAATAAGTTTTTATTAATTTTTATTTGCTTTTTATTAAAAAAAAAGTATAATTATTAATTTTTAAGTTGTTTTATTTCATTTGAGCCAATTATTTTTTTTAATTTGTTTTTTTCATTTTATTAAAATAATGGTTTTGTTATTAATTTAAATTCTTTTATTAATTCGTAGACTTTTTTAATTTTAATTTTTTCATTTTATTGAAATGAAGGCTTTGATATTAATTTTAATTTCTTTTTATTAATTTTTGTACGAAATTTTTTTTAATTTCATAATATAACTCACAAATTGTTATAACATTGTCACTAGTTAATTTTACAGTGCAGGAAAAAAAATACTATTCATTACGTCAATACAAAAGATTACAACAAAATAACAAAATAAAATAACCACAACAAAATAAGAAAACAAAATAACCACAACAAAATAAGAAAATAAAATGTAACCACAGCATGTGTGAACCATTTAAACGCTCATCGAAACAAGTTAAGCATCATTGTAGGTGGTGGTGGTGGAGGTGAAGGGAAGTAGTGATAGTACACCTAAGTGACTCGATGGTCAATCTGATCAATGCGGTTCCTTGTCACTTCATCACGTCTCCCTCAGTCTATATGAAACTCACCAAATTGTTGAATTAGTGAGTTCTGAGCGGCGGCAAATTCATCGAACCGAGTACCCAATGTATTGACCTGATTAGCCATTTGTTGTTCCCAATGTAGGGGCTAATTATATCGTTCTTGTTCCAACGTTAAATAATCAGTCCAGTATTGGGGTTGTTCATTTGGTGGCATGGCATTGTCATTGGGTTCTTCCTCATCAGGTATTGGTTCATTTTCAAAATTAATAGAGCTCGGTAAATTTTCAGCACCACCAGCTCCGGTCAGTGTGTACTCAGAAATTGGTAAAGTGATTCTCACATCAACTACTTCACCTTTAAGGTTGACAT
The DNA here is from genome assembly GCA_036172215.1 of Camellia granthamiana. Classification (NCBI taxonomy): domain Eukaryota; kingdom Viridiplantae; phylum Streptophyta; class Magnoliopsida; order Ericales; family Theaceae; genus Camellia; species Camellia granthamiana. Next base: position 69,800,326 of record CM069906.1, read on the forward strand.
GATGCGCTTTGAAAATTTTGGTTAACAAAGCTCCAACAGGTAGTGACCGGCCACTGAGAGTACCAAGTTTTGCAACCATCATTTCTCTCAGTAATATGTAGCATAAATCTGATTTTTGTCCAATTTCAAAACAATATAACAAATAAATATTAAAATATGGAACAACATCAAAATGTCCTTTTTTGGGAGTTACATTTTCAACTATCTATCGATGAAGAATACGAAGGTGGGGTTTTAAATGTCTTGCTTGTAAATTAGTGCCGGTGAATCAGCTCTCACAAATTGTGGTATAAACCTCAATTAGATCACCAACAATGTTAGCTAACTGAGCCTCAGTTTGAAAATGGCATTGCAAATCTCCTGTTTCAACTCCAATAATTTGTGCGAAAGTGCGGGGGTTGAGTGTGATTACTTCCCCATTCACATAAGAAGTCAGACTGAACTGTTCCACTTGTCCCTCAGCAGATGTCAAGTGAAGGAAAAATAAATATACAAGACGGGGATATACCTTATGTGGTAAATTAGTTAAAGGTAACCATTTTATCGTATCCAGTCTGCCAAGCAACAGTGGATCATATTGAGAAGGTAAATTTACTTTTCTCTCCGTAACAATTGGTCGATTAGCAAAATTTGAATAAGCTTGTTCGTGATTATATGTGAGAAAATCAACAGTTGGATAGCGATGATGTTGTTGCTGTGGTTGACGTTGTACAGGGTTAGAGGTTTCGCCACGTTCGGGTCTCACTCTTTTTGTTCTCGGCATGATGACTGCAAAAGTGTAACAACCCTCGTTACTGTTTACCGAATAACCACTGATTACTGTTAAACTGAAACTGATTATGACAAGTAATGGAACTGATTGAAATACTGAACTGTCTGACTAAATCTGAAACTGGATCGATTGACTATATCTGTTTAATTGCATGTTTATCTGTTTGACTGTTTAATTATCTGTCCAGTTTTTATGTTTAAACTGTTAATTGAAGGCCTTATCGACGGCCGAATTTGAAACCGACTAGTGTTTAATGATCATCATAATTTATGTGATTTTATGGTATATTTATCTGAAATGTGATTTGGAATGATTAAATTAGATTAAAATAAGCTAATTAAAGAGTTAGGCTTAATTACCAAATTGCCATCCTAGTGGGCCACTTACTTAACACTTTGAGGACTCATTCTTATGCATTACAAAACATTTCATCAGCCCAACTTCTTGCTCTAACCGAATTGAGAGAGAGAGAGGTAGAGAAAGCTTGAGTTCACCTTGTTGATTTGCTTGGGGAATTAAAGAAATTGAAGGAATTGAAGTGTAGATTGTTAATTGAGCCCCCTCACCTTGTAATTCAAGACTTAGGTAAAGAATTCACCTTCTCATTGTTGTGTTTAAGTTCCTTCTAGCATGGATCATGGTAGTTTAAAGATTTAAGGCATGAATTAGTTCAAAAGTGTTGAATTAGAGCTAGATTGTTGCATGCATGTCTACATCCTTAAGTTTTGATGTTGTTCTCCATGAAAATTGTACATGCATGTTCATATTTTTACTATGGACCATGATTTCACCATGTTTTTGAAGGTATTGGCTCCTAAGAGCATCAAATTGAAGCTTTGAAGTGATTTGAAGTCATGCATGTTTGCATGTTCTTGTTGCTCATGAAGATTGGTTTGAAAATGGAATTAATTGATCTTCCCTTGGGCTTTGATTTTACAAATTGAGCTTTAAATCATGTCATTCTATGTGTTCACAAGTGTTTTCCAGGTTTTCAGCCCAAGAGGATCGAAATTTATGCATTTAAACTTAGTTTTTGGCTTGGAGGTGCAATCTGGATTTTCCAGATTTCGCACTCCCGCTCGAGCGGGGAAAGTGGCGCTCGAGCGGGGAATTCGAGCAACCAGTACTTTGCACTGTTTTACAGTCCGTTCGAGCGAAGTATTGGACGCTCGAGCGGAAGCATGTGTCTCACGCTCGAGCGGGCGTCGAGCGTCCGTCGAGCGGAGATTTCACCTATCCAGTACTTTTACAGTCCGCTCGGGCGGGAAATTTGACACTCGAGCGGGTACCTTTGTTGCATGTCCGCTCGAGCGGGGAAACCTGCGCTCGAGCGGGACTCTGTTTTTCTGAAATTCTGAAAAGTGTTCAAAAGTACATTTGTGCATCCTCTTTCCATCCTAGGCATTCCTAGGGCATATTTAAGGCATCTTAAAGAGGATATAGATGTAGAACCACACCGAGGCAAATTAGGGATTAAGTTATTATTTTCCCAACTGTGTAGCTTAGTGTGTGTTCAATCTGTTAACTGTGTAGGGTTGGCTTTTCAAGGAGACGCGCTCTAGCTTACCGTAAACCAGAACTCTGTGAGTAACAATTGTGTAAAGATATGTTCAACTGTGAATATTTCTGACTGTTTAACTGAACTGCTTTCTGAACTGAAACTGTTAATTGAATGAATGTATGTCCTATATTCTGAACTGTATTGTGGCATCCTTAGCAACTACTGTTACTGACTGTTACTGTTACAGAGATCTCTGTCGGTTTCCTTGTTAGAACCACTACTGTTTACTGATTGATGGCCATCATTTACTGTCCGGTCTCTTAAGACCTACTGTTTACTATACTGTTATGCCAATGGATGTACCACATATGACTGAATGACTGATATACTGAATCAATGAACTGTTTTCATTACTATAACGACATTCATTCTTAACCTCTTTACGCATTGTGTTATTCACTGGGCTTTAGCTCACTGCTCATATATATATGTAGGTGTACAGGCACCAGACCGCAGCTAGAAGCATGGGGTGGACTTCCCCTTTTTGTCAAGCCAACCACCGTGCCTCACTGCGAGGTTCCGAGCCTGTCAAGCTTAGGCTTAGGGGTGTTTTAGTTCTCCCCCTTCTATACTGTTTTGCTTACTGTATAGACTGAACGTTTTGCACTGTACCGTTTATTAAGGATTAAGTCCCTGTTCTGACTGGTTGTATATGTTATGCATACTGTTTCGTACTGTTCTGTATAAATGTATGAAAAATCTTTTTGGCATACAGACTCTCACAGCTCATTGGACATTGTTATTTACTGTTTTGGCTTCCGCCAGCCCCTGTACTCTGTTTTACTGTATTACTGTTCAGTAGGCCTTCGGTAATCTCGGATTACTGGCCAGTTACGGTGCTAAACCCATAGGGGCAGGTTTGGGTCGTGACAGAGTGGTATCAGAGCGATACTTAACCACGAGTTATACCGCACACACGTGTCCAAATGAGCTATAGGATGTCCTAGAAAGGTGATTAGGGCATTGCATGAACATGATAAGTGTGTGGTTATGACATGACTGAATATATGCTAATGTGTTAACCTGTTTAAAGAAGTGACTGCCTATGTTGATAACTGTTATAACTATTATGACTGCCTATAGTGAAATGGATAATGCAAATGAATCTGAATCCTCATCCACTGAGGCAAGAATGGCAAGGATGGAAAGAATGATGAACTGATAACTGCTAGACTTGAGCAACAACAGAATCAACAGCCCCCACCCCCTCTTCCGGTACAGCCAGAACCGAATGTGAATATGAATGATAGGGACATAATTGCTCTTACCCAGAAGTTCAGCAAGATGAAACCGCCATCCTTTCAGGGAGGCCTTGAACCGTTGAAAGCTGAAGCTTGGGTACTTGAGACTAAAAAGTTATTTGAGGTGTTTCCATGCTCGGAGGCAAATAAAGTATTGTTAGCTACCTTCACCTTGCAAGAAGAGGCCAGAAGGTGGTGGATGCTGGTCCGTGACACCAACACTGTAGTGACTTGGGCTCAGTTTAAGGAGTCCTTCTTTGGAAAATATTTTCCCCAGTGTGTCAGGGACAGAAAAGTAACTGAATTTGAACAACTGAGACAGGGTACAATGTCTGTTGCTGAATATGAAACAAAGTTCACCGAGCTTGCTAGATATGCACCACATATGGTGGACACTGACTACAAGAAGGCCAGAAAGTTTGAAGGTGGCCTTAGTGTGGCAATACTTGACAGAATAAATGTTTTAAAGCTACCGACCTATGTAGGTGTTCTTGACCGAGCATTGATGGCTGAGTCAAACATCGAAGCAGTGAAACAATCTGAAATACCAGTGTCGGAATGGCGCGGTAAAAGGCAGGGTTTTAAATTCAAGAAAAGCAAGAACAACCTGCTGAATAAAAAGCAGAATACCGGGTCAACGACCACATCTAGTCAAGGGAACCGTTCCATACCACCCTGTTCCGAATGTGGTAAGAATCATAAGGGAGTTTGTCATAAGATTTCTGGTGCTTGTTACAGGTGTGGCAAGGTGGGCCACATGGTCAAAGATTGCCCTTCCACTGCTCCGGGCAATAGTAAAGCTGCACCAAGCGCAGCAGTATCAACTGTAGCCCCAAAACCGAACCCCAAAGCTACCGGGAAAGAGCCTATGAGGCAGGGCCGAGTGTTCGCCCTAGTCCCGGGAGACGTACAAAATACCGAGACCGTAGTGTCAGGTATTCTTTCTATTTGTGCTCAAAATGCATATGTACTGATTGATTCGGGGTCTACACATTCTTATGTATCGCATGCTTTTTCGCAAAAATTAAATAGACCCTTAGAACCCATGAACTATCTGTTAGCTGTATCATCACCTGTTGGGGGATCCATGACATGTGCTTATATGTACCCTGCATGTGAAATCATTGTTGGGGATATGCATCTGTTTATTGATTTACTGCCATTGAACATTGACCATTTTGATGTAATATTGGAGATGGACTGGTTACAAAAATATCATGCTACCATTGACTGTGTGACAAAGCAGGTTGTTTTCCGTCCACCTGGTTTACCCGAATTTGTGTTTAATGGGAGTGGAGTAGTACCTCCTCCGTATTTGATTTCATCTGTGAAAGCTATTAAATTGATTAGAAAATGGTGTAAAGGATATCTGTGTTCTGTATTGACTGTATCTGCTGATGATAATGTTAAAGCTGATGTGAACTGTATTTCTATAGTCAGAGAATTCCCAGATGTTTTTCCAGATGATCTGCCAGGGGATTTAATTGACAGGGAGATTAAGTTCACCGTTGATGTGATTCCGAGAACACAGCCAGTATCTAAAGCTCCTTACCGAATGACTCCAACTGAACTGAAAGAATTGAAATTGCAACTGCAAGAACTGTTAGACAAGAAGTTTATCAGGCCCAGTACTTCACCGTGGGGCGCACCGGTTTTATTTGTGAAAAAGAAAGACGGCTCACTGAGACTTTGTATTGATTATCGTGAACTGAACAAGGTAACTGTGAAAAATAAATACCCGTTGCCGCGTACTGATGACTTATTTGATCAGTTACAGGGTGCTCAGGTGTTTTCAAAATCGATCTCAAATCCGGATATCACCAACTGAAAGTTAAACCAGAAGACATTGATAAAACTGCTTTTCGAACGAGGTATGGACATTATGAATTTTTAGTTATGCCTTTCGGAGTTACCAATGCACCTGCTACATTTATGGACCTTATGAACAGAATCTTTAAACCATACCTTGATGACTTTATTGTTGTATTCATTGATGACATATTGATTTACTCCAAGAGTATAGAAGAACATGAACATCATCTGAGACTTGCCCTATAAACCCTAAGAGAACAGAAACTCTATGCTAAACTGTCTAAATGTGAATTTTGGCTTGATCATGTTATGTTTTTGGGGCATGTTGTTAGCAAAGATGGAATTTTGGTTGATCCGCAGAAAATTGAAGCTATAGTAAACTGGCCTAGACCAACAAATGTGATAGAAGTCCGAAGCTTTTTGGGATTGGCTGGATATTACAGAAGATTTGTCAAAGATTTCTCCAAGATTGCCTTACCATTAACGCAACTGACCTAGAAGGGGATACCATTTGACTGGACTGATCAAAGGAAATCTGCTTTCCAAGAGTTGAAAACTCGACTCGTGACTACACCAGTCCTCACCTTACCTTCAGGTACGGATGGTTATACTGTATTTAGTGATGCTTCTCATAAGGGTTTGGGATGTGTTTTAATGCAGAATGGGAGAGTAATTGCCTATGCTTCCCGACAACTGAGACCGCACGAAAAGAATTACCCAACCCATGATCTGGAACTTGCTGCAGTAGTATTTGCACTGAAAATCTGGCGTCACCATCTGTATGGGGCGACATGTGAAGTATACACTGACCACAAGAGCTTAAAATATTTCTTCACTCAAAAAGAACTGAACATGAGATAGCGAAGATGGCTAGAACTGATTAAAGACTATGACTTACAAATTTTGTCCCATCCGGGAAAAGCCAACACCGTTGCCGATGCACTGAGCCGGAAATCGATTGGGAACTTAGCCTGTTTGCTTACCGGGCAGAAAGAGTTGCTTTGTGACCTTGAAAAATCCGAAATTGAAGTTGTTTTGCGAGAACAAGGTGGAACAATAGCTGCTATTTCTGCTCAACCGGCATTGATTGAAGAAATTAAAGAGAAACAGCAACTGGATGACTTCTTGAAGAAGATCATCGAAGAAAGGGAATCCGAACCTAGACCGGGTTTCAAATTTGAGAGTAATGTACTGAAATTTCAAGAAAGACTGTGTGTACCGAATGATTCTGAATTGAAAAGAAGGGTTCTGCAAGAGGGCCACAACTCAAAATTTTCTATCCACCCAGGGAATATGAAAATGTACCAAGATCTGAAACAGAATTTCTGGTGGTCGGGAATGAAGAAAGAAATTGCCGACTTTGTGTCGAAATGTCTTCATTGCCAACAAGTCAAAGCCGAACATCAACGACCCGCAGGTTTATTGCAGCCCTTACCAATACCGGAGTGGAAATGGGAACATATTACCATGGATTTTATCGTTGGATTGCCTCGCTCCAGTAAAGGTATGGACTTAATTTGGGTTATTATTGATAGACTGACTAAATCTGCTCACTTCCTACCTGTTAAGACAATTTATAATGCGGACAAATTGGCTGTACTCTATATTGATGAAATTGTTAGACTGCATGGAGTGCCCGTGTCCATTGTTTCTGACAGGGATTCGAAGTTTACATCGAGGTTTTGGCAAAGCCTACAGACTGCATTGGGAACTGAACTGAGACTGAGTAGTGCCTATCATCCTCAGACAGATGGTCAGTCAGAAAGGACCATCCAGACTCTGGAAGATTTATTGAGAATGTGCGTCCTTGATTTTCAGAGAAACTGGGAAAGCCATTTGCCCTTAGCTGAATTCGCCTACAACAACAGTTATCATTCAAGTATTGGTATGGCGCCTTTCGAGGCATTGTATGGCAGAAAATGTAGATCTCCGATTTGCTGGGCAGAAGTTGGAGATGGGCCTTTGCTTGGGCCCGGGATTGTTTATGAAACGACTGAGAAAGTGAAACTGATACAACAGAGACTAAAAACTGCACAGAGCCGACAGAAAAGTTATGCAGATGTCAGAAGGCGAGACAGAGAATATGAAGTGGGTGATCACATTTTTGTGAAAGTGACGCCGATGAAAGGCCAGACTCGTTTTGGAGTCAAAGGCAAGTTAGCGCCAAGATATGTCGGACCGTACGAGATTATTGAGAAAATCAATCCGGTGGCGTATCAAGTTGCGCTTCCTCCTGAAATGGAGCATATGCATAACGTCTTCCACATTTCTATGTTGAGAGACTACCTCCGGGATCCTTTTCATGTGATTGAGCCAACTCGTGTAGTGTGGAGTGATGACTACACTTACGAGGAATGGCCTATACAGATTGTAAACAGACGGATCAAGAAGTTGAGAAACAAAGAGATTCCGCTAGTGAAAGTCGACTGACAAAACCATGGTGGCGTGTATGCCACTTGGGAAAGGAAAGATGACATGGCTAAGAGATATCCTGATTTGTTTCCACTGAACCCTGTTTTCTTCCAGACTGAAAGTAGCTTGAGTTTAGAGGACTAAACTCTTTTTAAGGAGGGGAAACTGTAACAACCCTCGTTACTGTTTACCGAATAACCACTGATTACCGTTAAACTGAAACTGATTATGACAAGTGATGGAACTGATTGAAATACTGAACTGTCTGACTAAATCTGAAACTGAATCGATTGACAGTATCTGTTTAATTGCATGTTTATCTGTTTGACTATTTAATTATCTGTCCAATTTTTATGTTTAAACTGTTAATTGAAGGCCTTATCGACGGCCGAATTTGAAACCGACTAGTGTTTAATGATCATCATAATTTATGTGATTTTATGGTATATTTATCTGAAATGTGATTTGGAATGATTAAATTAGATTAAAATAAGCTAATTAAAGAGTTAGGCTTAATTACCAAATTGCCATCCTAGTGGGCCACTTACTTAACACTTTGAGGACTCATTCTTATGCATTACAAAACATTTCATCAGCCCCACTTCTTGCTCTAACCGAATTGAGAGAGAGAAAGGTAGAGAAAGCTTGAGTTCACCTTGTTGATTTGCTTGGGGAATTAAAGAAATTGAAGGAATTGAAGTGTAGATTGTTAATTGAGCCCCCTCACCTTGTAATTCAAGACTTAGGTAAAGAATTCACCTTCTCATTGTTGTGTTTAAGTTCCTTCTAGCATGGATCATGGTAGTTTAAAGATTTAAGGCATGAATTAGTTCAAAAGTGTTGAATTAGAGCTAGATTGTTGCATACATGTCTACATCCTTAAGTTTTGATGTTGTTCTCCATGAAAATTGTACATGCATGTTCATATTTTTACTATGGACCATGATTTCACCATGTTTTTGAAGGTATTGGCTCCTAAGAGCATCAAATTGAAGCTTTGAAGTGATTTGAAGTCATGCATGTTTGCATGTTCTTGTTGCTCATGAAGATTGGTTTGAAAATGGAATTAATTGATCTTCCCTTGGGCTTTGATTTTACAAATTGAGCTTTAAATCATGTCATTCTATGTGTTCACAAGTGTTTTCCAGGTTTTCAGCCCAAGAGGATCGAAATTTATGCATTTAAACTTAGTTTTTGGCTTGGAGGTGCAATCTGGATTTTCCAGATTTTGCACTCCCGCTCGAGCGGGGAAAGTGGCGCTCGAGCGGGGAATTCGAGCAACCAGTACTTTGCACTGTTTTACAGTCCGTTCGAGCGGAGTATTGGACGCTCGAGCGGAAGCATGTGTCTCACGCTCGAGCGGGCGTCGAGCGTCCGTCGAGCGGAGATTTCACCTATCCAGTACTTTTACAGTCCGCTCGGGCGGGAAATTTGATGCTCGAGCGGGTACCTTTGTTGCATGTCCGCTCGAGCAGGGAAACTTGCGCTCGAGCGGGACTCTGTTTTTCTGAAATTCTGAAAAGTGTTCAAAAGTACATCTTTGCATCCTCTTTCCATCCTAGGCATTCCTAGGGCATATTTAAGGCATCTTAAAGAGGATATAGATGTAGAACCACACCGAGGCAAATTAGGGATTAAGTTATTATTTTCCCAACTGTGTAACTTAGTGTGTGTTCAATCTGTTAACTGTGTAGGGTTAGCTTTTCAAGGAGACGCGCTCTAGCTTACCGTAAACCAGAACTCTGTGAGTAACAATTGTGTAAAGATATGTTCAACTGTGAATATTTCTGACTGTTTAACTGAACTGCTTTCTGAACGGAAACTGTTAATTGAATGAATGTATGTCCTATATTCTGAACTGTATTGTGGCATCCTTAGCAACTACTGTTACTGACTGTTACTGTTACACAGATCTCTGTCGGTTCCCTTGTTGGAACCACTACTGTTTACTGATTGATGGCCATCATTTACTGTCCGGTCTCTTAAGACCTACTGTTTACTGTACTGTTATGCCAATGGATGTACCACATATGACTGAATGACTGATATACTGAATCAATGAACTGTTTTCATTACTGTAAGGACATTCATTCTTAACCTCTTTACGCATTGTGTTATTCACTGGGCTTTAGCTCACTGCTCATATATATATGTAGGTGTACAGGCACCAGACCGCAGCTAGAAGCGTGGGGTGGACTTCCCCTTTTTGTCAAGCCAACCACCGTGCCTCACTGCGAGGTTTCCGAGCTTGTCAAGCTTAGGCTTAGGGGTGTTTTAATTCTCCCCCTTCTGTACTGTTTTGCTTACTGTATAGACTGAACGTTTTGCACTGTACCGTTTGTTAGGGATTAAGTCCCTGTTCTGACTGGTTGTATATGTTATGCATACTGTTTCGTACTGTTCTGTATAAATGTATGAAAAATCTTTTTGGCATACAAACTCTCACAGCTCATTGGACATTGTTATTTATTGTTTTGGCTTCCGCCAGCCCCTGTACTCTGTTTTACTATATTACTGTTCAGTAGGCCTTCGGTAATCTCGGATTACTGGCCGGTTACGGTGCTAAACCCATAGGGGCAGGTTTGGGTCGTGACAAAAAGTTAAGAAAAATGTATGAAAAATGTATAGTAAAATGTATGATGTTAGTGTGAAAAAAAAAAAGGAACAGATAGGCAAACTGAGCCTCTGCTAAAAGACAACCAATAGATAGCGAAACTGAGCGCAGAAGGCGAACTGGTAGCTGAAATCGGATGACCGACTGGTTGTCCCGTATTGTAGATTCTTCGCCTTCCTGCAACTCAGCCCTAAAGCTATCAAGAATATGAACTGTGCTTCAAACCAACCTCTTTTCTCTTCCTTCACACGGATATGTACACTGAATGTAGTCAATATTGTAGGGTAAAAGAGTTGCTGAAGTTGTTGGAATGAGATGGTGAAGATGGTGTGGTTAAACGAATGTAGAGATACTAACTTATATAAAGGCTCAGGTTCAGAAGGTCCAGAAGGGGTTTTTTTTTTTTTTTTTTTTTTTCTTATTTACTTTTCGTTTCTTACTGATTATTTTTTTTTGTTTTCCTTACTTGTTTTTAATTTCTTCCGTATACTGATTACTGACTATGTGTACAGGTTTTTGGCTTCTTCTTTCTTTTCATTTATCGCACAGTGATGAACTGACACCCAGCATAAGAGGGGGTGGGTCTATTAGATGAGCGAAATTACAGTATTACCCTTTTCATTTTGTTCTTACATAACAACCTGTCATTCAAATCAAGAGGGGCTAATTGGTCATTTTGTACACAAATATCACTCTTGCCCCTAATTATATGACTTTCACGGGCGGGTGAGAGTTAGGTGACAATAATGCACCAACAAAAAGAAACGATTTTTTTATTAAATTAATAAAATTTAACAAATGAAAAAATGTTGATAATGTTTGGAAACGTTTACGTTTTGGTTTGTATTTAAAAATATTGAACACACTGATTTTTGTTAATTTTTATCAAAATGTAATGTCCAAAGTTGTTGACTTCAACAAAATTTTTGAAAAATATTAAAAACGTATTGTACAAAATGTTTGTACTGGCCTAAAAAATTAATTGACAGAAAAATTAATAGACACAAAATAATTGACATAGAAGTTATTTTTAAAAAAAAATATTTAAAAAAAAATTATTCGAAAAAATTACTTAAAAACAATTAATTGAAAAAAAAATCATTTTTTTTTATTTGAGTATTTTAAAAATAGTTTGGTTATGACTGTTGATCAAAAACACGGATATCGATATATGAGTTGTGTGTTTGATTATCAATTATAAGTTGAATTAAGTTTTGAAAACTATTTGGAAAACTCATCACCAAACAAATTTTTTTATTTCACATGTCACATCAAACTTTCAAAACTCAATTCCACATACAATTCAAAACTCAATTCAAAACTCAATTCAATACTCTATTCAAAAACCATAACCAAACAAATTTTCTACACTCAAATTATAATTCCACAACTCACAAACTCAAAATACAACTCATACTCTCAAATCATATTTACAAAACTCTACCAAACGCAACCTATGAGTTTCTGTTGGCTTTTTTGGCTTTCAAATGTTAGAAATGTAATTAGAACGTGTCAGTAAGGATCAACAAGTCCTTACAGAAATAGTAAACGCTAACCAATCAATCAGACAATTGTCTCAAAGTTCTCTTAGCCTTAATGAAGAGGACTTTCACTAGTGACTTATTTTAAGAGAAAATTCAGAAGTTATTAATTAAAAATAAAAGAAGGAGGGAGAAAATAGTGTCAAAAATTAAATTTCATTAAGTAAACAAATATCTACAATAGTACCTTCACACTTCCATAGCTTCGAAGGAAATTACAGCAACAAACAGACTAAATTAGAACTATTCCTAAGTAATTGAAATGTAGCGCAGGAAAGTAAAGAACTGAAATGTAAAGAACTGGAAGGAAAAATGTAAAGTAAATAAACTAGGTTCTGAATCTAGTTCTAGGTCCTGTAAATGTAGTCATAAATGGCTATTTATAGGGAAAAAAAACTTCCAACAATAACTACCCAATAACCACCTAAAACTATCAACTCTTCTACCTTCATTCCCATAATGACACTTTTGGACCATAAGACTAGTGGTCTAATTTTTCACACTTTTTGGCCTGCTATTTTAAAACATGTAATTGGTTACTCATGCGATAAAATGTTAAGTTTGTTTTTTGGCTTAGTGGACCAGCATGTGAGGTAGACATTGATAAACGATTCAGCTTCTTTAAAATTTAAATTTAAAAATAAGAAAAATTATTCAGATTCATAAGAGATTATGAGTTTCTGTTGGCTTTTTTGGCTTTCAAATGCTAGAAATGTAATTAGAACGTGTCAGTAAGGATCAATAAGTCCTTACAGAAATAGTAAATACCAACCAATCAATCAGACAATTGCTTCGAAGTTCTCTTAGACTTAATGAAGAGGACTTTCACTGGTGACTTATTTTAAGTGAAAATTCAGAAGTTATTAATTAAAAATAAAAGAAGGAGGGAGAAAACAGTGTCAGAAATTGAATTTCATTAAGTAAACAAATATCTACAATAGTACCTTCACATTTCCACAGCTTCGAAGGAAATTACAGCAACAAACAGACTAAATTATAACTATTCCTAAGTAATTGAAATGTAGCGCAGGAAAGTAAAGAACTGAAATGGAAAGAACTGGAAGGAAAAATGTAAAGTACATAAACTAGTTTTTAAATCTAGTTCTAGGTCCTGTAAATGTAGTCATAAATGGCTATTTATAGGAAAAAACTTCCAACAATAACTACCCAATAACCACCTAAAACTACCAACTCTTCTACCTTCATTCCCACAATGCCATATATCCTTCCATGTCTTCCACTAAGTCACTTTGTCCATCATATTCTTTACATGTGCTTTAACTTCTTCCACCTTGTCTTCAATGTTCCACCATGCATGACCACTAACTTGATAACTTCTCTTAACTCCTGATTGATTAAGAAAGTGTCACGTGTCCTGCAATAATAATATTACTATTTATGGTGTCAACATTACCTCCCGTGACTATTTAAAAATTATGTTTATTTGAATTTTTGAAGAGCCAAACCAAGTACAAAACTGATATGAGTAATAAAGTGCTTTAAATACCACAATAACACTAATGAAGTGTTTCGAAGGGACACTACACTAAAGTCATATGCTTTGAATTCAATATAAGTACTTCAAAGTGATCAATTCAAATCAAGAAACACCAATTTGATTTGGGCACAATACATACCAATCTTATTTGGTATGAGTCATGAGTAGAAGCTTTGTACTTTCGTAGGTGGCAAGTTCAAAATTTCAACATGAGACACCAATTTGTAATCAATGAATGCATGCACTCATTGTGTATGGTGTCCAAAAATCATGGTTCATACTTCAATAACATGGCTGCACTATTATGTTCATTATAAACAACCTCATCAAAGCACTTTCGGAATCCTTCTAAGCTTCTCTAGCACCCTTCGAAGCTTACTAGAAGGTTCCTTATAAAGAAAGACATATTAAAGCCTCCTTGGAGCTACTTCGAAGCTAATTCAAAATGCTTAGAAGCCACTTCGAAATGATTCAAAGTTTACTGCTATGTAAAAGTAATAAATGTCTCACTTGACAGTAGCCAATATCATGGCTAAAAATTATGAGACGTCTCGAATTCTTGAAGAGTTATAATTCAAAGGATGAAAGCCATCCTCTAAAGGTATTACTAGAGGGCCAAAATCATCCTTCGAAGGTTGAAGGTGCCGACAAAGGACTAATTACATCCTTGAAAATACTCGGCAAAGCTTCGAAGGTTCGCAACCACCATTATTTTTTCTTCAAAACTGTTATTGATGCAAGATGGAGTGCTTTCAAGCTAAAAAATTATGGCAAAAAGGGCTTTCGAAGCACACACGTTGACCAACAACAAAGCCAAAATGTTAATTGTTTACATATCCACTTCGAAGACAATCTGGAGTATAAAAACGTCATGTCTAATACATAGCAAAGACCAATTTTTGGTCAAGAATGATGGTTTTCACATTACATGGTAGAAAACAACAAGCATGTGAACTTATTGTGTTTTCTGAAGAGTTTCTTCTTCCTTGGCCAATTGTAAATTTGTATTGGCCACTATTTCACATATAACCATGAAAATAGTCAGGACCATTATTATTGGTCATTTCCATGCTTCCCATTGTGAAAATGTAGGGAAAAACTCAACAAATATATTTTCTAGACTTCGATATTTTGTTAACCATTTCATCAAAATTAAATTTTGATGTGAACCATAAATCCAAAATAGATTTTGAACAACGAAGATAGTGGTATATGGTGGTTTTGGAAATTCAAATATTTTGAGATTTTCCACATCATCAAAAATTTTGAATGTTAGGGAAAATATGTGATTCCCTACAAGTAAATCAATCAATGGGAATAAAAACTAATGCGGAAAAATTAAATCAGAAGTAACACAAGAATTTTTATGTGGTTCCCTCAATGTGAGGTACGTCCACGGGATCAAAATCCGATTCCACTATCAACCAAATAAGTTTCAAACGATTACAAACGAGACACTAATGGTCTCACAAAACCACCCTTAGGTGAATTCCAAATAATCACAAATAAACAAGAGGAAAGACCTCACCAAATAGATGAACAAAAATCTTCAGAACCAGAGTTGTAGAAGATCCAAAATAACGAACCAAATCAACACCGAAAACGAAGCAAAGAACCACACAAATTAATTCCACTGTTCATACACCCAAATAATTGATTTCACCAAAGTGGAGTATGTGTAGCAGCCGTTCTCTTCACCACGGGATGAGCAAAAACAAAACCCTAAAATATTGTGAATCTAGGATTTATTATCAAACCTTAGTTGTTTCCAAATTGGATTGGGTCTCCACAAATTAAATATAATATATAAAAATATATTATAATTAATACTAAATCAAATTAAACTCTTTTTCCAAAACCAATTGGGTCCCACACTCCAATAAGGAGGTATATCCAACAATTCTCCCCCTACCGACTTAGGTGGAGAAATCAACCATACCCGCCAAAGTTCGACACTTTAAATGTTTGTCCCTCGACAAAGTCTTTGTCAACATATCTAAAATATTATCATCTGTGTGAACCTTTTCGAGTTGTAACAATTTCGAATCTAACACATCACGAATCCAATGGTATCTCACATCAATGTGTTTTGATCTCGAATGAAAAGTAGAATTTTTACTCAAGTGAATAACACTTTGACTATCACAATAAAGCACAAACTTTTCTTGCTTTAAACCCAACTCTTGCAAAAAAAATTTCAACCATAACTCTTCTTTGCAAGCTTCCGTAATGGCAATAAATTCAGCTTAGGTAGTTGAGAGAGCAACACATTTTTGTAATTTAGATTGCCATGCCACAGCTCCCCCCGCAAAAGTCATCAAATACCCCGAAGTAGATTTCCTAGAATCAACATCATCGGCCATGTCAGAATCTGTGAACCCATCAAGCATCGGCTTACCATCCCCAAAACACAAATACACCTTCGAAGTCCCTCGAAGATACCTTAGAATCCATTTTACCGCTGCCCAATGTTCTTTACCCGGATTAGAGAGAAACCGACTCACCACACCAACGGCGTGAGCAATATCCGGCCTTGTACAAACCATGACGTACATCAAAGAACCAACTGCTGAAGCATAAGGAACTTTCAGCATCTCTTCCTTGTCTTTCTCACTTGTAGGACATTGATTCGAACTAAGCTTAAAGTGACTCGCAAGTGGACAACCAACCTGCTTTGCTTTATTCATGTTGAACCTCTCAAGAACTTTCTCAATGTAGCTTTCTTGAGACAACCAAATCGGCCCCTCTTTGCGATCACGAACAATTTTCATACCAAGTATTTGCTTTGCCGGTCCCAAATCTTTCATAGCAAAAGACTTGCTCAACTCCAATTTCAACCTGTTTATCATGGTAGAATCTTGACCCACAATTAATATGTCATCAATATAAAACAAAAAAATAATAAATTTGCCATGCGGGAAATTTTTCACAAACACACAATGGTCCGAAGTGGTTTTAGAAAAACCATTATTCATCATGAAAGAGTCAAATTTTTTGTACCATTGCCGCGGGGCTTGCTTGAGACCATACAAACTTTTCTTCAATTTGCAAACAAATTTTTCTTTTCCTTTTTCCACAAAACCTTTCGGTTGCTCCATGTAAATTTCTTCTTCAAGATCACCTTGAAGAAATGCGGTCTTCACATCAAGTTGCTCAACTTCAAGGTTCATACTTACAGCCATGCCAAGTACAACCCGAATAGAAGACATCTTTACAACTGGTGAGAAAATCTCGTCAAAGTCAATACCTTTCTTTTGCCCAAAACCTTTCACAACAAGACGTGCCTTGTACCTCAGATTCTTGCGATAATTCTTCAATTTGAAAACCCACTTATTTTTCAGAATTTTCCTCCCTTAAGGCAACTTCACTAAATCATAAGTCTGGTTTTCAAGCAAGGAATTCATCTCCTCGTCCATGGCCTTTTTCCAATCACTTTTCTTTGCATACTCAATTGCTTCTTGGTAGCTCTCAGGCTCCCCTTGATCGGAAATCAACACAAATTCATTGGGAGGATACTTTCTTGAAGGTTGTCGGTCCCTTGTAGATTTCCTCAACTCAAGTTGTGGTGGCGGTTCTTGAGTTGGATGCTCTTTCTCAATTTCTGACTCAACTTCATTAGAATTAGCATCATCCTCTACATCTTCAATAGGTGGCTGCCCATCTCCCCCATTTTCATCATCAACTGAAGATGAAGGAGATGGATCTATGTCAATGAGATCACTAGTTTTTGGCTCCGGTTGATCACCTTTGCCAAAGTCTTCAATTGTTTGGTCTTCAACAAACACAACACCACGGCTTCGAATGACTTTCTTGTCGACCGGATCCCACAATCTATACCCAAATTCATCACGCCCATAGCCAAGAAAAATACATTGTCTTGACTTACTATCAAGCTTGGACCTCTCATCCTTTGGAATGTGAACAAAAGTTCGGCAACCAAACACTTTCAAGTGCTCATAAGATACATCTTTGCTAGTCCAAACTCTTTCAGGAACATCACCGTTCAAAGGATAGGAAGGAGACAAATTAATCACATCAACCGCTGTCTTTAATGCCTCACCCCAAAAGGATCTTGGCAATTTAGCATGTGAAAGCAAACACCTTGTTCTTTCCACAATGGTGCGGTTCATCCTCTCGGCAACTCTATTTTGTTGAGGAGTCTTCTTAACTGTCTTTTGATACCGAATACCTTGGCTGCGACAATACTCATCAAATGGCCCAATGTATTCACCAGTCTGATCGGATGCACTTCAATTTCTGCCCTGTTTCTCTTTCAACCATGGCCTAAAAATGCTTAAATACTTCTAGAACTTGATCTTTAGTTTTTAGTAGAAAAGCCCAAACTTTCCTTGAATAATCATCAATGAAAGTAACAAAATAAAGTGCACCACCATGTGTTCTTTTCTAGAAGCAACATTTTTATGAAAAGAAACTCTATGTTGTTTACCCACCAAACAATGAACACAAGTTTTGAGATATGTACCTTTCAAATCGGGTAGAAGCTTTTTCTTGAACAATACTTGCAGCCCCTTTTCACTCATGTGGGCCAAGCCGCTTGTGCCACAATTTGGTAGAAGTATCATCTTCAAGTGCATTGACAACACCTTTACAAATTTTTCCTTGCATCGAATAAAGTGTATGAGTCTTCTTGCACTTAGCCACCACCAAAGAACCCTTTGTGAGTTTCCATATTCCATCACCAAATTTGTTGTTGAAGCCTTCATCATCTAGCTTCCCAGTAGAGATCAAATTGAGGCGAATGTCGGGAACATGCCTCACATCTTTAAGCAACAACTTGCAGCCCAAATTTGTTTCCAAGCAAACATTACCCATGCCAATAATCTTGGACAAACCTTCATTACCCATTCGAACAGAACCATAATCTCCTTTGGTGTAGGTAGTGAAGAAATCAACTCGAATTGCTCTCTTGGCCCACAAAATTGATACAATCATCTTCACAAACAACCATGAGATCATCGGTAGTAACTGCCGTTGTATCTTCTTGCTTCTTATCCACACTTTTGTCACGCCTTTTCTCTTTGTTCTTGAGCTTTCGGCATTCCCGCTTCATGTGCCCTTTCTCATGGCAATAATAGCACTCAATGTCTTTCTTTAAAAAAGAACAATCTTTTGATTTGTCACGACTTTGATCACGACCATAAGGAGTCTTACTCCTTCCCCTTGTTTTGCTTCGGCCTCTCACAACAAATGCTTCCGAATGAGAGGAACCCGCTGATTTTCTTCTAGTTTCTTCATTCAACAAGCTACTAGTGACTTGGCCCATTGTGACAACTCCATCAGGTGCCGAATTACTAACTGTCACAACCAAAGTCTCCCAACTTTCGGGCAAAAAATTAAGTAGCATCAAAGCCTGCAACTCATCATCAAAAACAATTTTCATAGAAGTAAGTTGGTTGACAATACTCTTTATTTCATTCAAATGTTCCGAAATAGGGCTGCCCTCTTTATATTTTAAATTAACCAACTTACGAAACAGAAAAGCTTTATTTGTGGCTGATTTCCTATCATAAAGGCCTTCTAACTTTTTCCATAAATCATGTGCTGAAGTTTCAGTAGCAACATGATGAAACACACTGTCATCAATCCATTGACGGATAACACCAACGGCTTTTCGATTAAGCCTATTCCATTCATCATCTTTCATACTCTCGGGTTTGCCACTATCACCCTCAATGGGTCCATACAAATCTTTACAAAATAATAGGTCCTCCATTTTAATTTTCCAAGTTACCCAATTGCTTCCATTGAAGCTAGACATAGGACCCACATTCCCCTCCATCGATTTACACAAATAAATAAACCCAAATAAACCATAAGCTCTGATACCAGTTGTTAGGGAAAATATGTGATTCCTCACAAGTAAATCAATCAATGGGAATAAAAACTAATGCGGAAAAATTAAATCAGAAGTAACACAAGAATTTTTACGTGGTTCCCTCAATGTGAGGTACGTCCACGGGATCGAAATTTGATTCCACTATCAACCAAATAAGTTCCAAACGATACAAACGAGACACTAATGGTCTCACAAAACCACCCTTAGGTGAATTCCAAATAATCACAAATAAACAAGAGGAAAGACCTCACCAAATCGATGAACAAAAATCTTCAGAATCAGAGTTGTAGAAGATCCAAAATAACGAACCAAATTAACACCGAAAACGAAGCAAAGAACCACACAAATTAATTCCACTGTTCACACACCCAAATAATTGATTTCACCAAAGTGGAGTATGTGTAACAGTCGTTCTCTTCACCACGGGATGAGCAAAAACAAAACCCTAAAATATTGTGAATCTAGGGTTTATTATCAAACCTTAGTTGTTTCCAAATTGGATTGGGTCTCCGCAAATTAAATATAATATATAAAAATATATTATAATTAATACTAAACCAAATTAAACTCTTTTTCCAAAACCAACTGGGTCCCACACTCCAATAAGGAGGTATACCCAACATTGAATCCACTAACTATGGGTTGCTCATCATTTTTAACCAAACTTGGTTTAAAAACATGCTCCCTAACAAACTTTTCATGACTTGGCTGTCTACAAATGGATATATGAACCCCCCGAGGCATATATGGAACATCATTCTTAGCCATGTTTGACTCAAGAACATGCTCTTTTGTTATGTTAATTTCATAATTTGGCTTTTTAAAAACGAGTTATGGACTCCCCAAGCCATTGATGAAGTTATGTTTTCACCAATTTCAATAATTAAAACCTGAAAACATTTTGTAAAACCCCACAAAATTCAGTCATTACAAACTTGATAAGAAGAGTTAATAACTCATGTCTCCATTGGTAAATTTTCATATCAAGTTGATGAATTACTCCAATTAAATGGGGTATTTTTTCTTCTACCAAATAATATGAATAAAGTAACAACTTTAAAATTTTCATCATCAAGAAAATGGATATGACACCCCGTATTTTTGAGATATTAATAATTTAGTGAGTGGTATTGGTGATTTATGATAATAGTTTAGTGGTGAGATTTTTAGATAAGAATTTAATTTAAAATTATTTATTTGTATTTATCTCTTTTATATCTACCTTATTGTTATTCATCCCCAGCTGAAAGTAAATTTAACCTCATATTTCACCTTTCCTAGTATTCCTTTGGTGAAAAAAACAAAAAAAAAAAGAAGTGGCCTGCTATGCCATCCGCCCCCATACCCTTTTGTCTACCCTTTTTAATTCTTTTCATTAATTTTATTTATTTTCTTTTACTTTATTAATGACCAACAGTCCATGCTGCGAGACCATACCCATTTGCTTTCCCAAACTTCCTTGATTTATTGGGAACATAATTACCTTTTATTTTATTACCTCATCTTGTTCTTATAAATTGAGCTTATCGTTTCTCAGTTCCTCAACTTCTTCTTTGCTTTGGCTTCATCTCTCTCTTCATATTGTTTTCTCTCTTAATTTGTTTGGGATCAAAATATTAAGTTTAGATGTAGGATTTAGAGTGAGAGTTAATGTTTTTAATATGAGAGTTGTATAGTTTATCAAAGTGAGATCAAAGTTATTTTTGGAGACCCATGGAGTAATTTCAGATTTATGGTGGCAGATTTAATTGATTTGAGGTAAACTCGGGTTGTATACAATATGCTCTATTAAATCTCTTTGCAAAAAGTTCTCTATTTTTAATTATCCTCAATTTGTAATCCACTTGATTATTGTGATTATTAATAGATTTTGTAAAATCATTTGTTGTCGAATCGTTGATATTCTGATCATTTGGTAAAATTCTCTACAAATAATT
This sequence comes from Camellia granthamiana, assembly GCA_036172215.1. Taxonomy (NCBI): domain Eukaryota; kingdom Viridiplantae; phylum Streptophyta; class Magnoliopsida; order Ericales; family Theaceae; genus Camellia; species Camellia granthamiana. Next base: position 69,821,571 of record CM069906.1, read on the forward strand.
CTGTGTTAAAATGGTGATTTGTCTGACTGAATGACATGAAAATACTCCGTACATGGATCGAATGAATCTTGTTAAATTGTTTACACCAATATGCCCGGATAAGCATGGAGCTTGAGTGAGGTGGGTGAATAAATGAATTTATTCACTGGTCATATACTGAGTAGGACTGAGTATTTGGTCCTAAATAAATTATGGTTGATTTGTTGTGTAATTTGGTAAATTGCTTGATTATCGTATCATTAATTTAATGTCATAAATTGTTGGATTCCTATTAATTTATTCTGTATCTGAGCCTTGTATTCCTATCGTATTGTATACTTCCCGAATTAATTTATTTTTCAGGTGTGGAGCAGATTTTAGCAGAGATCGAAATTGAGATTAGAAAGATTTATTAATACAAAGATTGGGACCCACCACTGTAATTATTAAATTTGGAGATAGTTGTAATATTATTTATTTTGGAAATGAATGTATTGTAGAATATTTTGGAGAATACGGTACAATTTGGAGACAATTTTGTAGTTATTATTTTTTGGAGCAAAACTTGTATATTTTTTTGGCTATTTTAGTGCATTTAACGACCTGCAAGCGGGGCGTTACAAAATGGTATCAGAGTGTAGGGATTAGGTCTTACATGAGATTTGTTGGGTGGATAGTAAGAAAAAAAATGATATTTGAAGTGAAAAAGAAGTTGTGGATTTTTTGAGGTATTAGAGGGAAAAAAAATAAAAAATATCAAAACGTGTTATTTGAAGATTTAGTCGTTATCAAAGTTTTGGAGCATTAAGAATTGAAATTTTGGGGACGAAATTAATTTAAGGAGGATAGATTGTGACACCCCGTATTTTTGAGATATTAATAATTTAGTGAGTGGTATTGGTGATTTATGATAATAGTTTAGTGGTGAGATTTTTAGATAAGAATTTAATTTAAAATTATTTATTTGTATTTATCTCTTTTATATCTACCTTATTGCTATTCATCCCCAGCTGAAAATAAATTTAACCCCATATTTCACCTTTCCTAGTAATCCTTTGGTGAAAAAAAAAAAAGAAAAAAAAAAAGTGGCCTGCTATGCCACTCGCCCCCATACCCTTTTGTCTACCCTTTTTAATTCTTTTCATTAATTTTATTTATTTTCTTTTACTTTATTAATGACTAACAGTCCATGCTGCCAGACCATACCCATTTGCTTTCCCAAACTTTCTTGATTTATTGGGAACATAATTGCCTTTTATTTTATTACCTCATCTTGTTCTTATAAATTGAGGTTATCATTTCTCAGTTCCTCAACTTCTTCTTTGCTTTGGCTTCATCTCTCTTTTCATATTGTTTTCTCTCTTAATTTGTTTGGGATCAAAATATTAAGTTTAGACGTGGGATTTAGAGTGAGAGTTAATGTTTTTAATATGAGAGTTGTATAGTTTATCAAAGTAAGATCAGAGTTATTTTTGGAGACTCATGGAGTAATTTCAGATTTATGGTGGCAGAATTAATTGATTTGATGTAAACTCGGGTTATATACAATATGCTCTATTAAATCTCTTTGCAAAGAGTTCTCTATTTTTAATTATCCTCAATTTGTAATCCACTTGATTATTATGGTTATTAATAGATTTTGTAAAATCATTTGTTGTCGAATCGTTGATATTCTGATCATTCGGTAAATTCTCTACAAATATTTCTGTGTTAAAATGGTGATTTGTCTGACTGAATGACGTGGAAATACTCCATACATGGATCGACCGAATCTTGTTAAATTGTTTACACCAATATGCCCGGATAAGCGTGGAGCTTGGGAAATGTGGGTGAATAAATGAATTTATTCACTGGTCATGTACTGAGTAGGACCGAGTATTTCGTCCTAGATAAATTATGGTTGATTTGTTGTGCAATTTGGTAAATTTCTTGATTATCATATCGTTAATTTAATGTCATAAATTGTTGGATTCCTGTTAATTTATTATGTATCCGAGCCTTGTATTCCTGTCGTATTGTATACTTCCTGAATTAATTTATTTTTCAAGCGTGGAGCAGATTTTAGCAGAGATCGAAATTGAGATTAGAAAGATTTATTAATACAGAGATTTGGGACCCACCATTGTAATTATTAAATTTGGAGATAGTTGTAATATTGTTTATTTCGGAGATGAATGTACTGTAAAATATTTTAGAGAATACAGTACAATTTGGAGACAATTTTGTAGTTATTATTTTTGGGAGCAAAACTTGTATATTTTTTTGGCTATTTTAGTGTATTTAACAACCCGAAAGTATGGCATTACAATTTGAAGATTTAAAATTTTTCTTTCACACCAATATATTTCATATTGATAAATTTGAATGGCAAAATCCAATTCGTTTGTCATTTTTTCTTCTATGCCTTCTTTAGGGCTCTCATTTTCTCTTTGTTGTTTTCGTCTAGCCATTATAATAATAGTCCCACTAGGCGTGCCAAAAATATATGTTGGTTTTTTTGGCTTTCGAAGGTTAGAAATGTAATTAGAGCGTACCAGCAACGTTAACAAGTCCTTACAGAAATAGTAAATGTCAACCAATCAATCAGACAATGGCTTCGAAGTTCTCTTAGCCTCAATGAAGAGGACTTTTACTGGTAGCTTGTTTTAAGAAAAAATTCAGAAATTATTAATTAAAAGTAAAAGAAAAAGGGAGAGAACAGTGTCAGAAATTGAATTTCATTAAGTAAGTAATTGTTTACAGTAGTATCTTCACACTTCCACAGTTTTGAAGGGAATTACAGTAATGAACAGACTAAATTAGAACTATTCCTAAGTAACTAAAATGCAACACAGGAAAGTAAAGAACTGAAATGTAAATAACTGGAAGGAAAAATATAAAATAGATAAACTGGTTTTTGGATCTAGTTTTGGGTCCTATAAATGTAGCTATCAATGGTTATTTATAGGAAAAAACTTCCAATAATAACTACCTAATAATCACCTAAAACTACCCACTCTTCTACCTTCATTCCCACAATACCACATATCCCTCCATATCTTCCACTAAGTCACTTTGTCCATCATATTCTTCACATGTGCTTTAACTTCTTCCACCTTGTCTTCCATGTTCCACCATGCATGACCACTAAGGCTTGGTTTTGGATACAAGAAAAAAAGTCAAAAGGCCAAAAAGTTACTCAAAAAGTTAAAAAGTTATCACTATTCACCAAAAAAAATATAAAAAAAATTAATTTTACACTTAATTATTACAACTGGTGCCTGTCTCCCCATAGACTTTGCTGACTTTTTTGGAAAAATTGTACAGGCAGGGTGCACAAACAACACGGTGCTTTCGGCCCGTGGGGGCTCATCACAGGTCCTGTTTTGATAATCTGAACCGTTCAATGTGTAGAACTCGTCGAGTACTATATATCAATAAAAAAAATTGCATTGATCGGATATCGCTAACTATATGATCAAATCAGTTTTGTATAAAAAATTGATGGTATTATAGTTTGACAGTTGACAAAAAAACTAATACGATCAGATAGTTATCGATATCAGATCAACGTGATTTTTTACAAGCATATAGTACTCGACTAGTTCTACACATTGAACGGTTCCGATTAGCAAAACGGGACCCGTGGTAGGCTCCCACGGGCTGAACAGCACCGTCCAATTCAAACCCCAAAAATGAGGCAACCATTTCCTATCTCCTACTCTGCCCACTACTCTGCCTAGACTGTACAGGCCGTATTATCTACTTCACTAAAACTTCTCCTGTATACTTATTTATTCAATTTTTTAATACACATTTTTTTGTAAAAAGTCAAAAGTTAACCCAAACATCCATCTTTTTTCCTCAACTTTTTAATCCAAAAAGATAAAAAAATGCACTTATTTAGGACATCCCGAATAACCCCTAACTTTGTAACTTCTCTTAACTCCTAATTGATCAAGAAAGCGTCACGTGTTTGAAATAATAATAATATTACTATTCATGGTGTCAACAATTACATTAATTTGATAATCTCCCATTAATTCAACCAAATAGACCTCACCAAACTAATGTGAGATCTTTCGATGGTTCATGTTAGGAAAATTTGACTAAAAGTCTCTTATTGAGCCCCTTTTTGGTAAAAATGATAGTCTAAAATTTTTACCTCATGAAACCCGCAATAGGAGGTGCCAACTTCACGAAGGACAAACAAACATGTTTTCAATTTTTTATTTTTTTTACAATCTTGCCCAAAGGAAGTTTACAGCCCAAAGGCTTTTAAAAAAATTGCCGCCTACAAGGCGTCGAGTTCGTGAAGTCCGACATGATTGCCAAACACGTGATTGATAAATTCAAGGAACTATTGTGCCAATGCGAGCTCAAGGACATTATTGGAATACCCTCTTCGAATATGACCCACGAGCAAGCTCTCTCATTGGGAATTCCTCTCTCCGACCTCAATTCTCACCATGTTCTCGATCTGGCAATTGATGGTGTTGATGAGGTCGATCCCTATATGAATTTGGTAAAGGGACGAGGTGGGTTGTTGTTTGAGAGAGAAGATGATTGAGGATTGTTGCAAGAAATTCATTGTTATTGTTGATGAATCGAAGTTGGTTAAGCATTTGGAGGTAGTGGGTTAGTTATGCCTGTCGATATTGTGCCTTTTTTGTTGGAAATTCATAGCCCAAAGGTTTCAATTTATTTATTTATTTATTTATTTTTGATATCATGTTTAAGAATAATAACAAAATTTCACTCTGATAGTATATTCTTGAGTTACTATTTCTTCTGTTGGATCTAGGATTCTGCTTTGCCTTTGGGTACAGCAGGCTGTTGTGCTCCCTTGTGGAGTGCCGTCCCGAGCTTCTTTCGATAATCTGAACCGTTCATATTGTAGGGCTCGTCGAGTAGATCATCCATGCAAAAAATTAAATTGATTGAATATCTGCAGCCCTATAACCAAAGCACATTTATTTTTATAAAAATTAACGGTTAACATAACTTTCATAAATTTTTAAAAATAATTAAGACCTAATCATGGGGTTATGAATATCCGATTAATTTGATTTTTTACATGAATAATATTATTGACGAACTCTACAATATGAATGGTTCAGATTATCGAAAAATATTGGGAACGAACTCCCACAAAGGGGCACAGCAAGGCACAATAGCATCCCCAAGCCTTTATGTTATACAAATTTTATTATTTACGTCAATTCCGATAGTAATTTTTTTTTTTTTCAAGAATTTCATAAGATGGATCTTGATGAGAAAATTCTAAAAATACATGGATAAATTACAAATACACACCCTTGAGGTTTGTTTAAAGTGCAGATTGCCCCTATGATTTGAAAAATTACAAATACTCTCTTGTTAGAATTTTTTATTTAACAAAACTAACTAAACAAAATTAACTAAAAAAATGAAATTCATAATTGCTCTCCTATATAATAATAAAATTACCTAAATTATTAATTGAAAAATATTTCTAACATCATTAAAAACTATTATTTGACTTGATGATTTATTAATAACATGGGCGATTTGTTATGAAATTAGAAATCTCATGGGTGAAATGTAATTTCCAAAAATCACAGGGGCGATTTGTATTTTAATCAAACCTTAGGGTGTGTATTTGTAATTTACCCAAAATATAATACTAATTTTATTAAAAATTGACACCTAAATCAAAAGTTATATCATTTTAAAGTTTAAAATATTAAATTAGTCAATAAGGATATTTGGTAATAGTACTGGACTTTTCAAGAATTTTTTTTATAACAATGCTTGGTAATCTGAATTTTCATGGTTCGAATGGCTCGAATGTCTCAAAACGAGCTACCAAATATTTTTCTTTTTTTTGTACTTATCCTTAATACATTAAAATTTTATCATGAAAAAGTTTTGACCAAATTTCCCATCGTATTATTGTTGTCTTTATTCTTGACATTAATGTTATGTAATCATAATTTCTACTCATAATTTACTCCCAAAAAAAATTAATGTGTAATTTAAATTTATTTTTGATTATTAGTCCTACCATACCAGAGTCAAATCTAAATCACACATAATGTTTTAGTCTTTCTAGATAAAATTTATGATATAAATTTCAAGCATTTAGTTTTATTTTTAACAAGTGACTAAAATAGTTTAAAAAATCAATAAGTCATACCAAAAAATTAACTTTTACACATTTTTTTTTTTTTGTAACAAGTCAAAAAATATTTTCTAAATGCTTCGATTTTTTCACCTCGTATTTTAGTTAAAAATTCATTCCCAAACACTTCAAATTTTTTAACACATTTCTCATAGGCTATGTTTGTATCATGGATTTAGATTTGAAAATAATATATATATAAGTAAAATGTAATTATATTTCATTCATATTTCACTCAAAATTTTTCTTTTTATTTTTAATTCTCTACTCAAATTCAAAATCCAAATACAACCTTAATATTTTTCCAAGGAAGAGATGTCATGTCAAAAAAAAAAAAAAAATTTGATGCATATGAGAAGTTATTTAGATCACTAAACTCAAAAACTATTTTTGAGTTTTTTTTTTCATGTTTTTTTAATTAATTTTTAAATATTTTAATCAATATTTTAATTTTTTATTCATTTAATCTAAATATTTGCAATATTTTAATTTTTTATTCATTTAATCTAAATATTTGCAAAAAATTCGCTAAATATGAAAAAATTCTCCCCCAAAAAATACATTTTCATATTTGTTTTAAAGTAGATCAAGATTAAGAACATTTAAAAAGTAAAAAACAATAATAATAATTAAAAAAATGAAAAAAATTCATAGAAAAAAGAAGGTAAATTATATTGACATCCCTTGAGGTTCGGAGAAAATATAACAAGTCCTACAGTTTTGACATAATTACTGACCTCATTTTAGTAAAATTAAAATATTAAAACAAAGTTACATGAGATAAAATATACATTTCAATGTAAATGAGATAACAAACATCATTTTTTCATTCATAAGAAATGAGTCAAGTGTTATATGAATTAAAACTTTAAGAGAGTTTAATGTAATTATGCTAAACTTATGAGGCTTATTGTATTTTTTCTAAATATTATGGGAGATCAGTGTAATTTACCTTAAAAAAATTACAAAAATAATAGTAGAAGGGTAAATAACACTGACCTTCCTTGAGGTTTGAAAAAAATATACAAGTCCCCATAATTTTGACATAATTACACCAACTTTCCTTTTAATAAGGGTTTTTTTTATATTAGGAAGAAAATCTTCATTGAAAAACTGATAAAAAATGGGATCAATCTCGTATAACAACAACAAAAGATATCATAAAGATATAACAAACTTTCATGGGAGAAAGAATCATAGCCTCCATAAAGAATAAGAAAAAACCCTCACCAAGGAAAAACATAACCTCCACATAGGGAGGATTATTACAACAAATAATAATAAAAAATAAATAAATAAAGCAAGTCAAAAGTAGCCAGATCCAAGTAGCTAAACGCATCCAAAGCTCGATTATACCGCAACCTTCAACTTGAAATCTGAAGACCCCATCTCCACTAGCCAAGATGGAACATTGAAGTTGAGGTGGCCATCTAACATAAAACGAATGAGTTAAATAGCATCGGTATTCGTGTTGTGAGAAGATCTGAAATCAAATCTTAAAGTTTTGGACGTGAGACTGAAAGTTTGGACACAAGCCAAACATCAAATTTGGAAGATTGGAAAGAAGAAAAGATGACGCCAATACCGATAGCCAAAGGCAGATCTACTGAGGGCAAATCTATAGAGACGAAAATGTGACAGATCTAGTGGTAGTGTGGCGGTGGCGGCGCCAAAAAAGGTTTGAAGGACAAGTTTCAAATATTATTAAGCAAAAAGACAAAGAAATGAGAAAAATGGGTGAAAGGAGGAGCAAGGAGGCCGATGGCTAAAACCCCTTTCCACACCTAGCAGAAATCTTAGAGAGGAAGGCTTAGAGAGAGATGCCTCGAGTTTTTTCTCTTCTTTTAATTTTGAGTAAAAAGGCACAAGAGGTTAGCAAAGGTTAAAGATACCAAAACTACTGCATATGATAAAAGGCCACAAAGATACACAAGATGAAATGCACATTTCAATATAAAAAAAGATAATAACATAATTTTTTCATTGATACAACTAATAAGTTTTAGATAAAAATGGGACCAAATATTATATAAATTAAAATTTTACAGGAGCTCAATGTAATTATGCCAAACTTGTAGGACTTCTAATATTTTCTTCAAAGCTATGTTTGGAGCATTATTTGGATAGAGATTTAGAAATGCAAAGGGAAAAATATGTGAAATGTAAATAAAATATAGTTATATTTCACTTACTTTTTCTCTTTTTCTTTTTAAATCTCTACTCAAATCCATATTTTAAAACAAATCCTAAACTTCATAGGAGGTTAGTGTAATTTACCCATAATAGAAATATAAGTTCTATTTGATTAAATTAGCGTAAGATTAGTTATTCAATTAAATTAGTAAGATAATAATTGTGGGGATGTGGTTTGGAAATACTCTTCAGATCCTAGGAGACGCTCGTGATCTTCAGCTAGTCACCTGAAAAGAAATAAACACTCCGGTCAGGGGTACCGAAATTAGCACTCTGACGGATAAGTCAGTATATACTCTCTTGATTACTTGTATCTTAAGTTAAGTTTACTAGTTCTCACATACCTTTCTCTGACTGAAGATCCCGTATTTATAGTATTATCTTTGGGCCTTAGGGCCTGGCCTACCCCTGATCCTTTACATGTACTTCTACTCGGCCTTTGTTCTACTGGTTGGAATGTCGGCCATTTTATTCAGCTCTTCAATTGACTAGGATCAATGCTGAATAGAGGTTATGTTCTAGACCGGACTGGTCCATTCGTCTCTATTGATCCAAGTAAATTCGGCTCCCATAATTGCTCCCCAAACACCCCACTAGCATCAGTTAGTCAGCGTGTTTGGCTTCTAGCCTGGGAAGTCAAAAATTCAGCGGTTAATCCTCTTCCCAATGCGTGTCAAAACGCATACACGCTTTTTGGTCATTGTAACGATTTCCCGCCCCTTCGTACACTGCCTCCATTTAATGTGATTTGAAATTGTCTCTTCGAATGTATGTTCTGAATACCCAAAGATATCTGGCTCGCCTTCTAGTGCAACTCCTTCACTTCGTAGCCTCTGCAACTCCTCGTTTCTCGTTTTTCCCTTCGTCTCCTGTAAGTTTTCTTCTCCTTCATTTTTGATCCCGCTTCCTTGTTTGCTTTTATTTTTCCATAATCCTTGGGTTGGCCAAAATGGAAAAACATCTGAAGGAGCTCCTTTCAACGGATCGAATCTCCGGCTTTTGACGCCATTTTTCCATCCCCGATGACGTCCATCTGTCACTTTTGGCAGACAGCACCACTGATATGGAGAGGGATGATGAGAGCACAATCATCTTTCCTCTCCTATCAATTGCTGAGGGCGGAATCCGCTTTCCCCTTCACCCATTTTTTAGGGCCGTTCTTCGATACTGGGGTCTAATCCCTTCCCCGTCCAACGTGAATTTCTTTCGCATCATAATGGGAATTGTAGAGCTAAATCGGCGTCTTAGGATTAATTTAAGTATACCCGCCATTCGGCACTGTTATGTCCTAGCCAAATCTACTGGCCGGCTAGGATGCTACTTTCTTAGAGCCAAGGATACTGATCATCACTTAGTGACTATGCTTGCTAGCTCTGGCAAGCATGTCAATGACGTGATAGTCGTTGTCCGCGGCAATTGGAAATTCGGAAAAGGTGAAGATCACCTAGATCCTGTGCCAAGACGAAAAGGCGAACCAGGTGGCCGATTAGATCACTTTTGTTTCTGTTATTTTCATATCTGTATTCGGCACTATATACATCTAATTGTTTTGTTTATGCAGGCAGCGACTTGAAGAGAGTGTTAGTTTCAGACGACGACGTTGTGCTTGCAGAAATTAAAACCGCGCTACAGTTCGTTGGTCGTCTAAACCTTCAAAAATAAAGGAGGGCGACCCACATTCTCCTGCGGTACGAGCCGACTTACACGACATTCTCAGCGGCAGACAACATTCCAATCTCGCGAAGCGACAACCATCTTACAGCTCTTATCTTCTCCAGCTTCAAAAACTTGAGACAGATTGGTTTAGAAACATCCGATTCTGAACACGTAGAAGAACAAGCAGCCGAACCAATCGCCGAGGACCCAGACCAGTTGGCAGCGAAAGTTGACGAAGCTATTAACTCGGCCTTTGAGGAAGCCGAACTGAACTCGTCTGACCCTCCATCCACATCAGGCCGAGGGGACGTCTTCGAAGATATTTTTACAAATTTGGGAGACCTTCCCGGCGCTTATTCTGAGGGTGTGGCTGGGGAAAGTCTTACGCAGTTGGCACGAAAGAAAAATGCCGAACGCATGGCCGCCCGACGGAAAGCCGAGGCCACCCGGTCTGGACCTGCCCTGAGTGAATCTTCCGAACCCATTATTGTAGAAGAAACGACTCAAGTTCATGCGGCCGAGACGGAGAAGGATGTCGAGCGTCCGATCACAGAAGAACGGCCGATTTTAGAAGATCGGGGAGAAAACGTACCGCCGAGAGCAAGGTCGGCTCCGAGGAGGGCCCCGTTGATAAATGGCCACGCTTAGAGGAGTCGGGTGTGGTTGCTCCTTTTGTTGTTGAACCAAAGATAAAAAAACATGCCAATCTCCTCTAAAGCGTCGGCTTTGAAAGATCCAACTGTGGCGCTGAGCATGGCTGCCTCGGTCTCCTTGCCGGCTGACAAGGCAACCTTTCGTGCCGAGCCGGATTTGGTAGCAATAGCATTAGCTGCCCAGTCGGCCCTTCTGGTATGTGACTTGATCTTAACTCCTTATTTGGTTTGGTTTGCATACGGTATTTCTTGGTATATGACGATCCCAACTTGTTTTGCAAACGGTTGAAAGGATAGCCGAACTAGGCCGCCGCCAGCATGATGCCATTGAAAGAATTGGCCGTTTGAAGTCGGAAGTCAAAGGTGAGAGGAGCAGGGCCGAGTTTGAGGCGGCGAGAGCTACAATGGAAAGTGCACGAGCCGAAGCTGAAAATGAGAGGGCTCGGACTGCTAACCAGCTCAGATTCGACGCCAAGGAGAGGGCAAACGCGAGCGAGGAATCGCTCAAGTTAGCCAAGAAGGCACTTGCCAAGCTGGAGGCCGAATTGGAAGAGTTGAAGAAGGCTAAGGAAAAAGCCGACTCCGAGGCTTCCGCAGCGTTCGACGCTAGGAAGAGCGCCGCCCTTGAAGACTATGTAGAAAAAGTCCCCAAATTCGAGAATCGGGGATTCAAACACGGCTAGCTCAAAGCCCTTACTACCGCTGGAGTTACATTGGCCATGCCAATTCCATACGAGCAAGTGGACGTTGAGCCGCTTGAGTCTGATCCCGAGTAGGGGTGCAACTCAGGCGGGTTCGTTCGGGTTGGGGGTTTGCCCAAGCCCAGCCCGAATTGTATTTGGCAATGCCCAAGCCCGCCGAAGCCCGACCATGAACCCGAGCATTGCTGCCCAAGCCCGGACCAAGCTTTGTATTTTGAACTTGGGTTAGCCCGAATTGCCCGAAATTCACAAGTCCAGAAACCTGTAGGTAGACCAAATGAAACTCTCTGCTTGTGTCCACCAGACAATTGAGTCCCATGCTCACCTACCATGGTGTCCAGTCCCTAAATCCAATATTTAAAATACAAAGGTAAAATAAAGAATTAACAAGCTTATGAAAGTGAATAGATAGAATAAATAAGAAAGAATGTAATCAAAAGGGCAAAAAAACTTCAAACCTGAGGCAGTTATATATTATAAGATATAGTTGGGTTAACTTAATTTAATTTAATTTATTAAACCTCTTTTATTTAATTTATATATATTATATAATTTATATAATATATTAAATTCAACTCGGGTTCAGGTTGCTCGAGTTGGCCATTGATTCTGCCCAAGCCCAGCCCGAATTACAATTCGGGCATCAAAAATCTGACCAGGCCCGTCCAAATTACAAGATATAGTTGCCCAAGCCCTAAAAAAACTCGGGCTGGGCTCGAGTTGCTCGAGTTGAGCCCGCCCGAGTTGCACCCCTAATCCCGAGGCTTGATTTGGGAGACATTTTAGTTTCGTTAGGTATTTTGAATTTCAATGTATGTTTTTGTAAACATGTTTTATTTTCTTAGTAGAAAATTATTTGCTTGGGGTAATCTTCATGTATAAAATGATGACTATGCTGTATTCAATTTATGAATGAATATTTCCCTTACCTCGCATTATTTCCTGTATTTAATTGTGGTTATCAATGAAGATTACTGTTTTATTTTTGGTATTTTGGGTAAAACTATTGCTGTCTGTCGCGCGGTAGACAAACGTTCGTGTTCACTTGCCGATTAGATAACTGAGGGTTAATAAATGTGATCAGATTAATAAATGTGATCTTGTCGAATATCATTAGTTCGTGGGGCTTAGGTATTTGGCCGATCAGATTAATAAATCTGCCCTTGCCCCAGCCAATGTATGAACTCCAAAAGTCGAATATCATTAGTTCATGGAGTGGCTGCAGCACAAATCGGTCGACATTAGGCTTAGGCATTTGGCCGATCAGATTAATAAATATGTCCTTGCCACAGCCAATGTATGAACTCCAAAAGCCGAATATCATTAGCTCATGGAGTGGCTACGGCACAAATCGGTCAGCATTAGGCTTAAGTATTTGGCCGATCAGATTAATAAATCTGTCATTGCCCCAGCCAATGTATCAACTCCGAAAGCCGAATATCATTAGTTCATGGAGTGGCTGCGGCACAAATCGGTCGGCATTAGGCTTAAGTATTTGGCCGATCAGATTAATAAATCTGCCATTGCCCCAACCAATGTATGAACTCCAAAAGCCGAATATCATTAGTTCATGGAGTGGCTGCGGCATAAATCGGTCAGCATTAGGCTTAAGTATTTGACCGATCAGATTAATAAATCTGCCCTTGCCCCAGCCAATGTATGAACTCCGAAAGCCGAATAGCACTTCTAGATCGGAATAAATCAATAATGCTGAATATTGGTGGTTGCTGGAGTGCGCGCATTGATGATTTCGGCTCGGGAGTGGGGTGCACTCTTGAGTGATTAAAAAGGAGTTGAGAGATTCCATCTAGGTTTCATAAAGCGACTCGATTCTGCTCATCTTTTGTGGCCGGAAAAGTGTGTATGTCAACCAGACTTTTCTTTAATAGTAAGGGAGAAGGCAAGACTTTGGCGGAGCTGGACTCATCAATGAATCGAGGTGGCGAGCCTCCTTGTACGGGAGGTAGGGCATCTGCAGAGCACGAGAGGCGCCACTCTCTGCGTCGACGAAGCAGGTCACCAAGGAAAGAGAAGGGCCAGTGGGGGAGCTCCCCTCGTTCACGAAGTGAGACCAGTGGACCACCACGCCCATTGAGCTTTTCTGTTTTCATTGGGAACAAGCCGATGACAGAGGCGGATTCCATCATTCGAGACCCGAACGTGGCGGTCGAATTTGCACGACAGATTTTTTCGCCGGAAGTACAGCAGTCGATGGTTGGTCGACCTGACTTCGAGGTGTTTCGAGAGGGCGTTCACGCCCCAAAATTCGAACAATTAAATATTATATTAGGACTAACCCCAATCAATATTCCATCATCCAAATCCTAGGGGTGAAACAAAAAACTAAACGCAAACCAAGCCATCCACCATAAATTCATAACTAACCAATACCTCAACATCAAGGTAACAATAAATAGTCCAAACAACTTAAATAAAATACGGTTACAAACCATGCCAAATTATTCCAATACTAAAGTCATAAAAACAAATAATAAATACATAAACTATTATCAACCCTAAGCTCAAGAAAACAAAAGAAATTCAAATGACCAGTCCAACAACTAAAGTAATTCCACGTCACCACCGTAGCCTCAACTAATCCTGCAAAGGAAGCTCGGAATATTTTATAGAAGATCAAAGAATATTAGGAAAACTAATAGAGCCACCAAAACAAAACCGTAATCTTTCATTTTCTTCCCTCTCCTCTTTCTTCCTTGCCACTGTCCCTCTCTTTGTCTTCTTTGATTTCTCTCTCTCTCTCTCTCTCTCTCTCTCGTTTTTGTTTTCTTTCTTCTCTTTTCTTTTGATCTCTTCAACCTAGTTGAATACTTCTATGTTACTATATATATAAGATTAAATATATATACATTAAATTTATTAATTACAACATTAAATTCATTAAATATCCCATTAAATCTCATGTAACCACCCAATTAATAATTACAACATTCAATTCATTAAATATCACATTAAATTTCATGTAACCACCCAATTAATAAAGCCAAAAATAAAATAAGATAACAATAACCATAATAATAATAAAATAATGACTTATAAAATAATGACTTACATGAAATTTAATGTGATATTTAATGAATTGAATGTTGTAATTATTAATTGGGTGGTTACATGAGATTTAATGGGATATTTAATGAATTTAATGTTGTAATTAATAAATTTAATGTATATATATTTAATCTTATATATATAGTAACATAGAAGTATTCAACTAGGTTGAAGAGATCAAAAGAAAAGAGAAGAAAGAAAACAAAAACGAGAGAGAGAGAGAGAGAGAGAGAGAGAGAGAAATCAAAGAAGACAAAGAGAGGGACGGTGGCAAGGAAGAAAGAGGAGAGGGAAGAAAAGGAAAGATTAGGGTTTTGTTTTGGTGGCTCTATTAGTTTTCCAAATATTCTTTGATCTTCTATAAAATATTGTGAGTACAAACCCTACTTCCCTTGACTTATTGTAAATTCGTTGTTTTTAATTATTTATTTATTTTTATTTATTTGAGGTTAGTTTAATTATGTTTTTACATAAAGATAATAGGTTGATTTTAATTATTTTGTTTAGTTGGGTATACCATGTTTAGGGTTTTTATATGGATTTATTTTATGGTTGTAATCACACTCATGGTTATATGAAATTAAAATTAATTAAGAACCCATAGATAAATTCCTTATACTCCACCATGACTCCATGGATTGTTATTTTATTTGAGTGATGGTGAGAAAGAGTGTATACAAATGTGAGGATTATGAGATTTATTGGAATGCCTTAGGCTTGGCATTGTTATGTTATTCTCATGAGTGAGATGTTATGTAAATATATATTGTTGCCTCGTTCTCATGAGTAGACGAGTGCTTTGATTTACGCGCGTTACGGTATATGCTAACCATCTGGGGAGTGTGAGTCAAACCTCGGGACGATATCCCCGTGCAAGTTTGGCTTCGGAGCGGTGTTAGGTATACGGGAGGCACATGGGATATATGTGTAGGCCGAAAGTGAAGGGCCGAAGTAGTGGAGTTTAAGGTACAAAGAATTTAATTACGAGGTTATTGGTATAGTTGTGAATTGTGTTGTTTTGTATATCCTTGAAAAATAGTAAACGACCTCAGTAAATTATGAAATTGGAGCAGAGGCATGTATACGTGATTCTAAAACAACTTTTATGTTTTAAGTTGTTATTAAAAAAGATCGATTAGAACTTATAATCGGATGATCTTGATTATTGTAGTTTTGATTTATTTTGGCAAATGCAGAGTTTAGAGGTTGTTTTTAGGAAATTTTATTCTGTACAACTTTCTGTCCTTTGAGTTTTGGTCAATTCGAATTATTTAAGCATGAAACGGTGCATTTTTATACTTTTTTAGGCAAATTGCTTATGGTTAAATTATACTAACTTTATTTTGCAGGATGGTGGATCTTACTAACTTTTCATACAGGGCTGACCCACCATATTTTTATTTCTATTTTGTCTATTTTATAATCAATTTATATTTCGTTGTGTACGGGAAAGAAACTAAATGCCACTGTATCTCGAGAAACTACCCATTTGTCTCGGTGCGGTTGGAATCGGTGCGGTTGGAACTACTTGTCTTGTCCCGTAACAAGAATTAAATGTATTTTTGTTTGTGACTGGTGGACACGTGGGTGTCAATTCTTGTACTCATGCCAGTATACCTGTATACTGACCCGTTTTGTCTCTTGGCAACTCGGGTGCGTTCTGTTTGGGCGCAGCCGAGCTTCCTTTGCAGGATTAGTTGAGGCTACGGTGGTGACGTGGAATTACTTTAGTTGTTGGACTGGTCATTTGAATTTCTTTTGTTTTCTTGAGCTTAGGGTTGATAATAGTTTATGTATTTATTATTTGTTTTTATGACTTTAGTATTGGAATAATTTGGCGTGGTTTGTAACCGTATTTTATTTAAGTTGTTTGGATTATTTATTGTTACCTTGATGTTGAGGTATTAGTTAGTTATGAATTTATAGTGGATGGCTTGGTTTGCGTTTAGTGGGTTGAATTCGTCAGTAGTTATGATTTCGAGATCCTTTATCACCCGGGGAAAGGAAATGTGGTCACTGATGCACTTAGTCGACAACATGGGGTTATAGCTTCTTTGATGATTCAGGAATAGAAGTCCTTGGAGTTAATTTCGACCCATGATGTTCAACCAATAGAGAGTGCTGAGAAGGCATACATGGGTAGTTTGACCGTGCAGCCGACGTTACTAGGTAAAGTTCGTCAAATGCAGAATTTAGATGGGATTCTCGTCAGCAAGGTCGATGACCTGGTAATGGATTTGATCGATGATTGTCCTACTGATTGGTCTGTGGACTTCGATGGGGGATTGCGATTCAAGGGCAAGTTATGTGTCCCTAACATTGTTGAATTGAGGAAAGAGATTATGGATGATGCCCATAGGTCCCGATATACCGTGCACCCTGGTGGGACTAAGATGTATCATGACCTAAAGAGGACGTTTTGGTGGGAAGGTATGAAGAAACACGTCGGAGAGTATGTTTCTCGATGTTATGTGTGCCAACAGGTTAAGGTAGAACACCAACGACCGTTTGGACTTTTACAGCCTCTTGAGATTCGTACATGGAAATGGGAGTACATCTCTATGGACTTCGTGGATGGATTGCCGCAGTCTAAGCGAGGAAATGAATCAATTTGGGTGATAGTGGATCGACTCACCAAGTCTGCTCATTTTATTCCTATCAGTGTTCACCGAACTGCGGATAAACTGGCTAGGTTGTATATTCGAGAGGTAGTGCGACTGCATGGCGCACCCATTTCTATAGTTTTGGATCGTGATCCGTTGTTTGTGGTAGAGTTTTGGGAGAGTTTTCAGCATGCTTTGGGTGCTAGGTTAGACTTGAGTACGGCTTACCATCCTCAGATAGATGGGCAAACTGAGCGGGTAAATCAGATCTTGGAAGATATGTTGAGAGCTTGTGTCCTCGATCTTGGTGGTAGTTGGGAAGAACACTTGCCATTGGTGGAATTTGCTTATAATAATAGCTATCACTCCAGTATCGGGATGGCCCCTTTTAAGGCTTTGTATGGGAGGCCATGTCGATCACCTGCTTGTTGGATGGAGGTAGGTGATGCGCCGTTGTTGGGGCCAGAGTTAGTGAGAGAGACCACGGAGAAGGTAAACATTATTCGGGAACGTATTAAGACTGCACAAAGCCGACAGAAGAGTTACGCTGATAGAAAACGTAAGGGGATTGAGTTGAATGTTGGAGATTTCGTGTTTTTGAAGGTCTCGCCGATGAAGGGTGTCATGCGATTTGGAAAGAAGGGAAAATTGGCACCTAGATTTGTGGGACCATATGAGATCACTGAGAAGATTGGTAATGTGGCTTACAAATTAGCCCTACCACCTGCTTTATCTATGATTCACAATGTGTTCCATGTATCTTTATTGCGGAAGTGTGTACAAGACCCTTCTCAAGTAGTATCACCAGAAGTTTTGGAGATTAGTAATGATCTAACATATGTGGTGTGACCGGTTACTATTCTAGATCGGGATGTAAAGCAGTTGCGGCGCAACAAAGTGAACTTGGTGAAAGTGCAATGGAGCGAGGATGAGAACGATATTACCTGGGAGTTAGAAGAAAAAGTTCGGCGTATGCACCCGGAACTTTTTGCTTAGTACTCTCTCCTATCGAATCTCGGGACGAGATTCTTTTAAGGTGTGTATATTGTAGCGACCCTAATTTTCTTAAGTCATTATTTTATTATTATTATGGTTATTGTTATTATTATTTTTATTTTTTTCAAGTTAGAGGGGAAAGACTTCTATTTATACAAGTAGGGGAATCCCTAGCCATAAAAGCTATACATCAATAAAGCCATCAAATGCCATTAACCAAAGCCGTCAATTCTATCCATTAGGGCTAGAGTTACTAAGGTTGAAAACCTATGGCCACTAATATGGTCATCAACTCCATCATCAAAATATGAGAGTTACAAAGGTCTAAATATCTTATGTGCTTAATATATACAAATAAATATGTATATAATGATGTTTGAATAAACCAACTAGATGGGTCACACAATGGATACCACTATTGGGTTACAACCCGATCCAAACCCAATTCTCAAACACATGCATAAGCTAAGCCCAACACAACATAGCTTAGCTCAAGCTTAAGATTAAGTCCAAGACCAAACCCAACACATGCACAAGCACAAGTACAAGTCTAGGCCCAGTCCAAACTAAGACTAAGTCCAAATTTAAGCCCAACTTTTATTGATGTCCACTTTATGAGACAATTCTAATTCATACCTCAATGGTTTCGGCCCATCATTTTTATATTGTAATCTTCTCACTTGAGAGAATACAAAACCACTCAGACCCACCTCAACCGGCGGTTGGGTCCCACTTTAATTTCGAATTAAAGTTGCCGAAAAACCATTATTTTCCAACAATCCCCCACATGAATAAAATTGGCCGAATAAAGAAAACGGACAATGCTTTACAACAAAGACTCAGAGAGAGAGAGCACACAGAATAATCTTGCATCAGAAAAGGTAGTTGTTGGCCTTGAACCTTTCGTAGTAAAAGCCTATCGGATTTATTGGCTGACCAGTGAACGTGATGTCTTGAACTGTTCTGCCGCTTGTGTAAATTGAGACAATAGACCTCACACAGGAGTTACTCAAACCATTATTCTTGTTCTCACTGGTGTGTCCAGTTTGGCCCTGGAACACTAGCCTGGTTCAGTGAGTGTTTTTAAAGAATTTAGCCTTGTTAATTCTTAAAGAAGCAGCCCCACTTCATACTCACATAGGTGACCTACATAGGTATCTCTCTATACCACGGTTGACTATTCACAAGACTTAGGTCATTAAAAACATCAACTTAACCTCCCACCCCGTGGGGTATCACTGTATAAAGGAATGGGCAGGAGTATTTACCTCCACAGCGACTCATCCGTTACACGCAATTAGGTTGTCCCTTTGAACCTAGATCTTGGGATCTCCAGTCAACTAGGTTGGGTTTTCCATTCCGGTAACATTACTAAAGGCCTTAACCTTATTCCTCTTGACGAAGTTTCTACTAACTCTCGAGTTAACCCTTTGGTTAGCAGATCCACAATGATGTCCTTAGACTTTACATAGTCTAGAGAGACAATGCCATTGGAGAGTTAACCCCAAAATTTGGACAATTAAATATTATATTAGGACTAATCCCAATCAATATTCCATCATCCAAATCCTAGGGGTGAAACAAAAAACTAAACGCAAACCAGCCCATCCACCATAAATTCATAACTAACCAATACCTCAACATCAAGGTAACAATAAATAGTCCAAACAACTTAAATAAAATACGGTTACAAACCATGCCAAATTATTCCAATACTAAAGTCATAAAAACAAATAATAAATACATAAACTATTATCAACCCTAAGCTCAAGAAAACAAAAGAAATTCAAATGACCAATCCAACAACTAAAGTAATTCCACGTCACCACCGTAGCCTCAACTAATCCTGCAAAGGAAGCTCGGCTGCGCCCAAACAGAACGCACCCGAGTTGCCAAGAGACAAAACGGGTCAGTATACAGGTATACTGGTATGAGTACAAGAATTGACACCTACATATCCACCAGTCACAAACAAAAATACATTTAATTCTTGTTACGTGTCACGACCCAAACCCGCCCCTATGGGTTTAGTACCGTAACCGGCCAGTAATCCGAGATTCCCGAAGGCCTGCTTAACAGTAAGACAGTAAAACAGAGTACAGGGGCATGGCGAAAGCCAATACAGTAAATAAACAGTGTCCAATGAGCTGTGATAGTCTGTATGCAAAAAGACTTTTCATACATTTATACCTTCAGTACAGAACAGCATGCACAATATTTACAGTCAGTCAAAACAGGGACCTAATCCCTCCTGAACAGTACAGTAAACGGTACAGTACAGTGCTATCAGTCTATGCAGTAAACAAAACAGTTACAGAGACAGACGGGGAAAATAAAACACCCCTAAGCCATAGCTTAGCAGGCTCGGAACCTCACTGTGAGGCACGGTGGTTGGCTTGACAAAACTGGAGGTTACCCCGACGCTTCTAGCATTGGTCCGGTGCCTGAACACCTACATATATATATGAGCAGTGAGCTAAAGCCCAGTGAATAACATAATGCGTAAAGAGGTTAAGAATGAATGTCCTTACAGTAATGAAAACAGTTCATTGATTCAACATATCAGTAATTCAGTCATTCAGTCAAACAGTCATATGTGGTACATCCATTAACATAGCAGTACGGTAAACAGTAGGTCTTAAAAGACCAAGCAGTAGATGATGGCCATCAATCAGTAAACAGTGGTGGTTCCAACAAGGGAACCGACAGAGATCTCTGTAACAGTAACAGTAAACAGTAGTTGCCAAAGATGCCACAATACAGTTCAGAATATAGGACATACATTCATTCAATTAACAGTATCAGTTCAGAAAACAGTTCAGTTGAACAGTCAGAAAACATTCTCAGTTGAACATATCTTTACACAATTGTTACTCACAGAGTTCTGGGCTACAGTGGGCTAGAGCGTCTCCTCGAAAAGCCAACCCTACACAGTTTACAGATTGAACACACACTAAGCTACACAGTTGGAAAAGATAATAATGACTTAATTCCTAATTTGCCTCGGTGTGTTCTACATCTATATCCTCATTAAGATGTCTTAAACTAGGCCTAAGAATGCCTAGGATGAAATGAGGATACAAAGATGCACTTTTAAAAGCATTTTCAGAAATTTCAGAAAAACAGAGCCCCGCTTGAGCGTAGGTTACTCCGCTCGAGCGTTCATGCAGACAAAGGTTCCCGCTCGAGCGTCACTTCCCACGCTCGAGCGGTCTGCAAAACAGTCAAAAGTACTGGATGGGTGAAAATCACGCTCGATAGGGCGCTCGATAGCCGCTCGAGCGTGAGACACAAGGTCCCGCTCGAGCGCCAATTACCCCGCTCGAGCGGACTGTAAAACAGTGCAAAGTACTGGGAGCACGAATTTCCCGCTCGAGCGCCGTTCTCCCCGCTCGAGCGGAAGACCAAAATCTAGAAAATCTAGATTCGAGCTCCAAGTTCAAAATCAAACACAAATGCATCAAAATCAATTCCTTTGGGCCCATTTCTTGGAAAACACTTGTAGATACATAGAATAACATGATTCAAAGCTCAATTTGTAAAATCAAGGCCCAAGGGAAGATCAATTAAATCCAATTTCAATCCCAAATTTCATGAACATGATTTCAAATGAACATGCATGAACTTTAAGCAATTTCACAAGCTTCAAATACTTGCTCTATTGAGCTCATTAGTCTCAAAACAAGATGAAATCAAGGTCCATTGTAAAATTATGAACATGCATGTGAGGAATTTATGAACAACACCTCAAAACTCATGAATGGCAACATGCATGCAACAATTAAGCTTCATTTAAACATGCTAAGACTAAAACATGACTTAGCTCTCTAATTTGGCATGAATCATGCAACAACAACCTTAAATACAACAATGGGTGGTTGAAATTCATACCTAAGTCTTCAATCACAAGACTAGAAGCTCAAGAAGGCAAATCTCCTACAATTTCTTCAAGATCACCAAGCAATTCACAAGAACAATTCAACTCTCACTTTCTCTCTCTCTCTATGGCCGGTTATGCTCTCAAAATGAGCTGAGGAAAAGTTTTGATTCAAGTGTACAAGGCTCAAATGTGTATAGTCTACATAGCCCACTAACAATGGCAATTCTGTAAATAAGGCAACTTGTTTCATTTAGCTTATTTTATTCTAACTTAAAAAACCAAATCACATTTCAGATAATTACACCATAAAATCACATTAATTCTAACGACCATAGAACTTCAATCAATTTTGGATTCGGATAAGGCCTTCAATTAACAGTTTAAACATAAAAACTGAACAGATAATTAAACAGTCAAACAGATAAACATGCAATTAAACAGATACAGTCAATCGATTCAGTTTCGGATTTCAGTCAGTCAGTTCAATTACTTTTCATATTCGGTCTCAGTTTAGCAGTAATCGGTAATCAATCAGTCATTAATCGGTAAACAGTGTGAGGGTTGTTACATTACGGGACAAGACAAGTAGTTCCAACCGCACCGAGACAAATGGGTAGTTTCTCGAGATACAGTGGCATTTAATTTCTTTCCCGTACACAACGAAATATAAATTGATTATAAAATAGACAAAATAAAAATAAAAATATGGTGGGTCAGCCCTGTATGAAAAGTTAGTAAGATCCACCATCCTGCAAAATAAAGTTAGTATAATTTAACCATAAGTAATTTGCTAAAAAAGTATAAAAATGCACCGTTTCATGCTTAAATAATTCGAATTGACCAAAACTCAAAGGACGAAAGTTGTACAGAATTAAATTTTCTAAAAACAACCTCTAAACTTTGCATTGCTAAAATAAATCAAAACTACAATAATCAAGATCATCCGATTATAAGTTCTAATCGATCTTTTTAATAACAACTTAAAACACAAAAGTTGTCTAGAATCACGTATACATGCCTCTACTCCAATTTCATAATTTACTAAGGTCGTTGACTATTTTTCAGGATATACAAAACAACACAATTCACACTATACCAATAACCTTGTAATTAAATTCTTTATACCTTAACTCCACCACTTCGGCCCTCCACTTCCGGCCTACACATATATCCTATGTACCTCCCGTATACCTAACACCGCTCCGAAGCCAAACTTGCATGGAGATATCGTCCCGAGTTTGACTCACACTCCCCGGATGGTTAGCATATACGTACACGCGTAAATCAAAGCACTCGTCTATTCATGAGAACGAGGCAACAATATATATTTACATAACATCTCACTCATGAGAATAACATAACAATGCCAAGCCTAAGGCATTCCAATAAATCTCATAATCCTCACATTTTTATACACTCTTTCTCACCATCACTCAAATAAAATAACAATCCATGGAGTCATGGTGGAGTATAAGGAATTTATCTATGGGTTCTTAATTAATTTTAATTTCATATAACCATGAATGTGATTACAACCATAAAATAAATCCATATAAAAAACCTAAACATGACATACACAACTAATCAAAATAATTAAAATCAATCGATCATCTTTATATAAATACAAAATCAAACTAACATCAAATAAATTAAAATAGATAAATAAAACAACGAATTAAACATACATCAAGAGAAGTGGGTTTTGTACTCACAATATTTTATAGAAGATCAAATAATATTAGGAAAACTAATAGAGCCACCAAAACAAAACCCTAATCTTTCCTTTTCTTCCCTCTCCTCTTTCTTCCTTGCCACCGTCCCTCTCTTTGTCTTCTTTGATTTCTCTCTCTCTCTCTCTCTCTCTCTCTCTCTCTCTCTCTCTCTCTCGTTTTTGTTTTCTTTCTTCTCTTTTCTTTTGATCTCTTCAACCTAGTTGAATACTTCTATGTTACTATATATATAAGATTAAATATATATACATTAAATTTATTAATTACAACATTAAATTCATTAAATATCCCATTAAATCTCATGTAACCACCCAATTAATAATTACAACATTCAATTCATTAAATATCACATTAAATTTCATGTAACCACCCAATTAATAAAGCCAAAAATAAAATAACAATAACCATAATAATAATAAAATAATGACTTAAGAAAATTAGGGTCGCTACAAAAGGGCTGTACACCGCCTATGAAATCGGCATGCGCCTTCGTGTTGCGCGACGAGAAATAGAGAAGAAGGATGAACGCCTTCGAAGCTTGGAAGCTCGCGCGGAAGCGGCTGAGCGCGAGCTAAGGAAGGTCAAGGCCGCTCAGACACAACCAGCCGGATAGGCTAACCCAATCGTGGAAGAAAGGGTGACCCAATGGCTTATCAGTACTGCACTTGCCGATCGTGATACGGCGAGCATGTTTGCGATAGAGTCCATGAAGGGGAGGGCCTATGAAAAAGGCTTCCATGAAGGCCGGAAAGTAGGGATACAGAAGACCAAGGACAAGCTCATTGAGGAAGTTTGCTGATGTGAAAATCGTGGATTTAAGCACGGTTGGATCAAGCCACTTCAAGCTGAGGAAGCTTTCTGAGCAGCGGGCGTTGATTTGACGTTGCCGCTATACCCACGTGATCACTTCCCCTTTTCCACTTTCGAAGTCGAGAAGAGTGACGATGAGGGAGACGCTGGACCAAAATAGGCATTGTAATGCTCAAACGCAGATTGCGTGCAAGATTATGTAATTATTGTCTAATTAAATAAAATGTTTTATTTTAAATGTTTGTATTTGATTCTGAATTTTTACATGCTTAATTAGGCATCTCATTTCGAATGTTGGCATGTTTTGTTTTGTTCATGTGGTTGGACCGGCCCAAGTTAACTAAGCATTTCCTTTTGAATGTTTATATACTTTGATGTGTAAATGGTTTTTGCTGGGTCAATTTAACGAAGCATCCCACTTTGATATGTAAATGTTTTGTTTTGTATGTTTTAACATTTGTCGTGAAGGGCACTCCGAATTTGGAATATTATTCGGGCCATGAGCGTTAAGCACCGATGGGGCTCCGAATCTGGAGACTTTATTTGGCCAGCCGAATCTGGAGGCTTAACCGGCCGAAAGGCGTCATGCGCCAATGGCGCTCCGAATTCGGAGTCTTATTCGGCTCAAAGGCGTCATACGCCAATCGTGATATCCACGAAGGGCGTTCCGAAGGCTTTGTCGGGCCAGAGGCATCATGCATCGATGGGGCTCCGAATCCGAAGACTTTATTTGGCCAGTCGTGATATCCACAAAAGGCACTCCGAATCCGGAGGCTTTATCGGCCCGGAGGCATCATGAGCCGATGAGGCTCTGAATCCGGAGACTTTATCGGCCCAAAGGCGTCATACGCCGATGGGGCTCCGAATCCAGAGACTTTATTTGGCCAATCGTGATATCCACGAAGGGCGCTCCAAATCCGGAGACTTTATTTGGCCAATCGTGATATCCACGAAGGGCGCTCCGAATTCGGAGGCTTTATCGGCCCAAAGACGTTATGCACTGATGGGGCTCCGAATCCAGAGACTTTATTTGGTCAATCGTGATATCCACGAAAAGTGCTTCGAATCCGGAGGCTTTACCAGCCCAGAGACGTCATGCGCCAATGGGGCTCCGAGGGCTCCGAATCCGGAGACTTTATTTGGCTAATCGTGATATCCATGAAGGGCGCTCCGAATCCGGAGGCTTTATCAGCCCAGAGGCATCATGCGCCGATGGGCCTCCGAATCCAGAGACTTTATCGGTCCAAAAGTGTCATGCGTCGATGGGGCTTCGAATCCGGAGGCTTTATTTGGCCAATCGTGATATCCACGAAGGGCGCTCCGAATCTGGAGGCTTTATTTGGCCAATCGTGATATCCATGAAGGGTGCTCCGAATCCGGAGGCTTTGCGCCGATGGGGCTCCGAATCCAGAGACTTTATTTAGCCAATCGTGATATCCACGAAGGGCGCTCTGAATCCAGAGGCTTTATCGGCCCCAAGGCGTCATGCGCCGATGGGGCTCCGAATCCGAAGACTTTATTTGGCCAATTGTGATATCCACAAAGGGCGCTCTGAATCCGGAGGCTTTAATCGAAACACTCTTGAACTAGATTTCGAAGTGAGTAAACAGGAATCTTTGCATTACAAAACTGGAATGTGTACATGGTGAGCCATTCAAAACTAGTAGCATTCCCCACAGGTCGTGTTTAATGATAGAATTTATGCAAGTGCGTTGAATTCCAAGGGCGTGGCAGACTCCTTCCAAACATGTCTTTGAGCCGATATGCCCCTACTCCCACGATCGAATCGACCTGATAGGGGCCGTTCCAGTTAGGACCCAATTTTTCATCAGCCGGTTTCCTGGCAGCTGGGAGTACTTTCTTCAGAACCAACTCTCCTGGTGTGTAGCGGCGCAGCTGAACGCATTGATTATACGACTTAGCAAGCTGCTGCTGATATCGTGCCATGGATGCAAGGGCACGGTCTCTTCGTTCTTTGATCAGAATCAAATCCAAGGCCAGCATCATGTCGTTTTGGCCCATGTCAAAAACTTTTGATTTCAAGGTTGGGAGGCCGATCTCCAGGGGTATGATTGCTTGGGTTCCAAAGCATAGAGCAAACAGGGTTTCCCCAGTAGATCGCCTCGGCGTAGTTCAATGAGCCCACAACACACTTGGCAATTCCTTCGACCCATTTGCCCTTAGCTTTCTCCAGCTTCTTTTTGATGCCGTCCAAGATGGATTTGTTAGAGGCTTCAGCTTGACCATTACTTTGTGGATAAGCCGGCGTGGAAAAGTAAGGCCGGATACCATACTTACTGCACAACTCTTGGTAGACGCAACAATCAAACTGGGTGCCGTTGTCTGAGATAAGTGCTCTTAGAATGCCGAATCGTGTTATGATATTTCTCCAAACAAAACGCTTCACGTCGGAATCTTGGATGTGCGTTAATGCCTCCGCTTCTACCCATTTCGTAAAATAATCTGTCGCGATAATCAAAAATCGCTTGTTATCCTGGGCACAAGGCAGTGGTCCGACAATGTCAAGTCCCTATTGGGCGAACGGCCAAGGACTGGTTATGGAGCTTAGCTCTTCAGCAGGCAGGTGGGTCAAAGGAGAGAACTTCTGGCACTGTTCACACTTTTTCACGTAACATTCGGCATCGGCTCTCATTGTCAGCCAGTAATACCCCTGTGTCACGGCTCGATGAGCCAAGTGCACCCGCCAGAATGGGCGCCACAACTGCCTTCATGTATTTCAGTCAGAAGCTCTTCGACTTTGTCTGGATGCACGCATTCCAAATATGGACTAGAAAGGGATCTTTTATAAAGCTTTCCTTGCGGATCCAAGTAGTAACGCAGGGCTTTGTTTCGCAGCTTGTGCGCTTCTTTCTTGTCATCTAGGAGCTGTTCGAAAGACAGGAATGCAGCAATGGGATCCATCTAACTCGGTCCAGATTTTATAACATTAACCTGAACTTCCTCCGATGGGCCAATGCTCGGCTCCGGGATGAAACCTACTTCGATGGTCCATTTAATCTCTAAGTTAATGGCGGAGGCTAGGTAAGCCAGGGCATCTACATGTGTGTTCTGATCACGTGTTATCTGATTCAATTCATGATGGTCAAATTTTTCTAGCAAGGAGTTAGCCGTTTTCATGTAAGCCGCTATACGGTCGTTCATTGCCGCGTACTCCCCCTTGAACTGATTGATCACCAGTTTTGAATCGCAAAATACAAGCAAACGCCGAGCACCCAAAAGATGTGCATTCCGCAAACCGGTTAAAAGGGCTTCGTAATCGGCTTCGTAATTTGATGCTTCGAAGTTGAGCTTCACGGCCTACTGAATTATTGCGCCGTCGGGAGCCATGATTACTACTCCGGCTCCACTGCCGCACTGATTGGATGATCCATCACAGTACAACTGCCAAATGTCCCCAACATAAATTCTCCAGTTCGGCTTCGGTTAAATTTCATCAGACTTGAAGTCGGCAAGACCCCCAGTGAATTCGGCAACAAAGTCGGCAAGCACCTGTCCCTTGATTAAGGTTCTAGGTAGAAACTGAATATCGTACTGGCCGAGTTCAAGAGCCTACTTTGAAACACGACCTGATGCTTCTGCACTACGTAGTACTGATCGGAGGGGATAATCTGTTAGCACCCCGATGCTATGCCCCTGGAAGTAATGCATCAGTTTTCTTGCCGCCGTGACTAGGGCTAGGATGAGTTTTTCCAGCGAAAGATAGCGTGTTTCGGCGTCAACCATTACCTTGCTCACATAGTACACTGGCCGCTGCTCCCCCAGCTCTTCCTTTATCAGTACGGTGCTAACGGCCCGGTTGGAAACTGCCAGATATAAAATGAGCGGGTCACCTGCCGAAGGTGTTGTCAAGAGTGGTGCTGATCGAAGGTAGGTCTTAAGGCCGTTGAAAGCGGCTTCGCCCTCAGCGGACCATTCAAAAGCCTTGCCCTGCCGTAATGTATGAAAGAATTGTCGGCAGCGATCTGTGGACCGACTGATGAACCTGTTGAGTGCGGTGGCCATCCCCATCAACTTTTGAACCTCTTTTACTGAACGAGGGGAGCCGAGCTCCAAGATTGCTGTGATTTGCCTCGGGTTGGCTTCGATTCCTCGGTGGTTGACAATGTAACCCAAGAATTTGCCAGAGCCGATCCCAAACACACATTTGGAAGCGTTCAGCTTCATTTTGTACTTGCGTAAAATGCCGAATGTCTCTTCCAGATCGGCTAGATGAGTTTGCTCTTCTTTGGATTTGACCACCATGTCATCAATGTGAACTTCCATAGTCTGGCCGAGTTGCTCCTTGAACATGGAAGTGACCAGTCTTTGGTAAGTTGCCCCTGCATTCTTCAGCCCAAAAGGCATAACCTTATAGCAGTAGGTTCCTCTTGGGGTGAGGAATGCAGTTTTGTCTTGGTCCTCCGGATGCATGACGATTTAATGGTAGCCTCTGTAAGCATCGAGGAAGCTCATACGCTGATGGCGTGCCGTCGTATCTACAAGTTGGTCAATTCTGGGTAAGGGAAAACAATCCTTGGGGCAGGCTTTGTTTAGGTCCGTGAAATCAACGCACACTCGCCAAGTCCTATTTTTCTTCTTCACAACCACAGTATTAGAGAGCCATGTAGGATAGGTCACTTCCCTGATTGCCCCGGCGTCAAGCAACCTGTTAACCTTCTCAACAACGGCGGCAGTGTGCTCTGTGGCTAACCGCCGCCTTTTCTGAATAATCGGCTTGCATTTAGGGTCAACATTCAAACGGTGCTGCGAAACTGACGGATCTATACCCGGCATCTCATATGATGTCCACGTAAATACATCAAGGTTGCTGAGCAGGAAGGAAATTAGCTGCTGCCTGTCGGCTTGACTCAGGGAGGCGCCGACCATGAAGAACCTGTCTGGGTTGCCGTCAATCTCAACTTGATCTAGGGCTTCCGTGGCCTTTTCACTTGGGAGCCGCCCAACATCGTCGAGGCTCTCTCGATCCGGCACCTCAATTGAATTCACTCGCAACTCTTTTGGCGTCTTTTCAGCAAGGAGATAACATGCTTGTGCCGATTCTGGGAGCCACGGATTTGCTCAATAACGCGCTCTGTCAGGAAGCGTAGCAGCTGATGATAGGTGCTTGGCACGGCCTGCATAGTATGCAACCAAGTTCGCCCCATGATGAGATTATATGGCGATGGCAGCTTTACGACTAAGAATTCTACATCCACTGTTCGGGAGCCCCCTCGGACCGGTAGTGTGATTTTCCCTAACGGGTATTCTGGATTGGTGTTGAAGCCAAATAGTAGATAAGGAGCTGGAGAGAGATCCGATTCAGAGAAGCCGAGTTTGGTGAATGTCTTGTAATACATAACTTCTGATGTGCTCCCCGAATCAATGAGTACGCGCTCAACGGTGAATCGGTTTACGCGTAACTCGATCACTAAGGGATCGATGTGGGGAAGTGTCACTCTGGCCAAATCTGAATCATCAAAAGTAATGCTCGCAGCTTCATGGGGCCGTTTAGCCGGAGTGATTTGATTTTGAGAGTCGGGATTCGACTAAATCGTATGCACCGCGGAAGACATTGGCAGGTTGTATATCATGTGGATCACGCCGAGTGGAGGGAAATCCTGTCTTAAGGCTATCGCTTTGGTTGAGTTGCCTTTTCGGATATATTGTTATAGCCGACCATCTTGTACCAATTCCTCCAGGTGATCCTTCAATGCGTAACAACTCTCAGTATCATGGCCGTGATCCTTATGATACTCGCACCACCTATCCCGTCTTCTCGTTTCGGGAGGTCCCACCATTTTGAACGGCCATTTAAAGAACGGAAGGTGCTGGACTTTGGACATAACCACGCTGATCGGCTCTGACAACTCTGTGTATTTCTTGTCGATGCGCCTTGTGCGCCTGCCATCAACTTGCAATTGTTCATTTGTTCGGTGGGGGCATTGGTCGCTCGATCGGCGAGAATCCCGTCTCTTGTCCTGTTTAGCCCGATGCCGCGGTTGGGGCTCTGAGGTGGTACGGAACTTATCAGCTGAGCAATTTCAGAAGGGTCGTCTTGTTGGTCACGTTTCTGGCTTTAACCCGCAAGGCGTCATCCTCCACTTTGCAGTATTTCTCAACTTTCTTCATCAACGACCAGACTGTTTTGGAAAGTCTTCTAGTCAAGGAGCTGCGGAGAGCACTGTCAGGATGCAAACCCATTTTGAAGGCGGTGATGGCCATGGAGTCGTTGCAAGCGTCATCGACAAGATTAAAGCACTCCCAGTAGCGTACCGAACACGTTCTTAGTGTTTCTCCTGGCTGGATCTGCATTGCTCAGAGAGAGTCGGCTTGTTTCGGCTGGACCTCGTTGGTGATGAATCTGGCCCTAAAGGATTTCTGTAATTGATGAAAGCTCTTGATCGAAGCCGGCTCCAGTTTATAATATCACCTAACAGCCAATGGTCCCAAACTACTGGGAAATATTCGGCACGTGAGGGCTTCGTCATCTGCATGCAATGTCATGGCTTGCTTGTAGTGACGGATGTGATCGGTGTGGTCTGATTTTCCATCATAGAGAGTGAACGACGAAGCTTTGAACTTTTTGGGTAGGACCGCCCTTGCGATCCGTCGTACAAAGAGATCATGCTGGTCTTCTTCGTCTGAACTGTTTCTTCTTCGCTTATGCCTTATACGTACACTCTCTTCAGAAGAACTGGTAGCTTCGAGTCGACCTTTCTTTTTAGGCTCCGGGAATAATAAGTCAGAGTCACTGTCAGTTTCCTGTTGTCGGGCCCAAGGTCGTCGACCACTTGCCCTCAAAGGTCGTTTCGGATCTTGGCATACAGCTTGTTTAGACTTCGCTACTTCCAAGGCCAAGTCCTGACGGAGACGTTCGTTCTCAGCGATCATGTTCTCCAACCTCTGTTCGTTTTGCTTTGCTTGCTCCATAATCACTTACATTGCCTCTTGTGCTGATGTCGAGGGTGAACCGAAGTTCAAGGCCCTTCTTGCGGTAATATTCCCTGGCCCAAGCATATTGCTTAGAGTGGTTTCATCTTGCAGTGTAGGGTCGATAGTGACTGTCGGAGGATCTTCTGTCATGCCCGCCATGGATGTGCTTGAGTATTCTCACAGACGGCACCAATTGTGGGGATGTGGTTTAGAAATACGTTTCAGATCCTGGGGGACGCTCGTGATCTTCAGCTAGTCACCTGAAAAGAAATAAACACTCCGGTCGGGGGTGCCGGAATTAGCACTCTGACAGATAAGTCAGTATATACTCTCTTGATTACTTGTATCTTAAGTTAAGTTTACTAGTTCTCACATACCTTTCTCTGATTGAAGATCCTGTATTTATAGTATTATCTTTGGGCCTTAGGGCCTGGCCCACCCTTGATCCTTTACATGTACTTCTACTTGGCCTTTATTCTACTAGTTGGAATGCCGACCATTTTATTCGGCTCTTCAATTGACTAGGATCAATGCCGAAATGAGGTTATGTTCTGGATCGGACTGGTCCATTCGTCTCTATTGATCCAAGTAAATTCGGCTCCCACAATAATTTATTATGTATTCATTTTATTTTTTCTTTCAGACTTGAAATTATGATCTCAACCCTTCTTAATATTAAAATTTTCTAATTTCATTGGATAGAATGTCCGCTATACATGTAATCTAACTTTTTTTAGTAATACAATTATTATATTTTAAAAATATTAACTTTCCAAAATTATCCTTTGATAGGATTTTTTTTTTTTTTGGAGAATATTAATTGTCATAATTATACTTTTTGTATTGTTAATGAATTTAAGAGAATGACAAAATAAGAAATTCATATTATTTTAATCCTTAATTTTTGAAAATAAACTAATATTCTTATATAATGAAAATAGAATAATGGACTAATATTTTGACATGAAAGAAATACTAATTGTAAATAAGAAGTTGTTTGAAATGATTTAAATAAATATACTTTTTAACTTTTTATAATAAAAAATAAAAATATATAAAATATAAATATACTTTTTAATATATATATATATCTATAATAAAGTAGGACGGTTTTGGAAATGTATCAGAATGTATCAGAGATACATTTCATTTGAATGACTGAAATGATTCCTAATCAATATCTAACGGTTAAGATCAATTTTTTCCCACCCAAACATATCTCTCCCTCAGCCTTCCACCTACCTACGTCTCCTCCCCATTCCTTATTTATCTCTTTCTCCCTCTCTATTCTCACGTCTGCTCCTCATTCCATCTTTATCTCTCTCTCTCTCTTCCCTCCTCTCTCTCCGTTCTTTTTCTTTCCTACCTTTCCTCTTCACCCGCTTCCGACGCTGCTCTCCAGTCCTTGATTTTTGCCTCTCGAACTCAGCTCGCAAGGTATGTTTCAGTCCTCGATTTCTATCTACCCTCTTCTCTCTCTGTCGAGTTGTTTTTTAATTGTTTCTGTGGCTTCAAGGTTCTGATAATCGAACCCTTCCTCTTCGCTCATTCCCGACACTGCTCTCTAGTCCTCAATTTCTGCCTCTTGAACTCGGCTCACAATTGTTTCTATGGCTTCAAGGTTCTGATAATCAAGTTCGCACTCGCAACCCTCCCTCTCGTTGCTTTAAAACTCGACTCGCAAGGTAAGATTGCTAATTGTTGCAGTATTTTTCCTTACTTCGAAATTGTTTTAGTTTTTGGTATGCTGTGTTTCACTCGCTTCAAAATTATTTTAGGGTTTTGTTTACGGGTCATTTAGGTTGGACTCCAATTTTTTGAATCAATCTAATACATTTTAGTTGAAATCCAGAAGTGTATCTCTCTATCTAAGACCAAAAATTCTGTGAACTTAGATAGATGTTTTTGATTTTGTTTCATAGTGGATCACCAAAACTCAACAATAGTTGTTTGCCTATGCCATTTTCTTGGTATAGATGTTCTGATTCAAAAAATAGTATAATGATTCTGTTTTTGATAGATTGGGACAAATAGTATAATGATTTCTTAATGGTGGTTATCAAAATATAATTATCACTTGGCTGATGATGTTTTTGAGTTTGTTTCATGGTGGATCACCAAAGCTCAACAATGGTTGCTTGCCTTTTTCTTAGTATAGATGTTTTGATTCAAAAAATAGTATAATGATTCTGTTTTTGATAGATTGGGGTAAATAGTATAATGATTCTGTTTTTGATTAAATAGAATAATCATTTTATAGTGTTGCTTTTTAGCATCAAATCTGATTGTAGTGGTTCCTGTTGCAATTTTTTTTTTCAGTTAAATTTTTTTCGATTAAAGGCATTGCAATTCTTCCTTAATCTTTTGGTATGATGATGTTGAGAGCAAGAGCCTAATTATAAAGGCATTACAGTTTCTTCATCTTGAAGTTCTTTTTTTTGCTTTATCTATCTATTTTCTAACATTGCAGTGCCTTTTTTTTTCCCTTTATGTTTTTCTCACAAATTATCATTATCCTGTTGTAATTTTTTTTTTCCTATTAAAGGCATTGCAGTTTCTTCCTTAACCTTTTGGTATGATAATGTTGAGAGCAAGAGCCTAATTATAAAGGCATTGCAGTTTCTTCATCTTGAAGTTTATTTTTTTGCTTTATTTATCTGTTTGCTAACATTGTAGTTTCTTTATTGTCTTGTGAAGTAATATTTTCCTATGACTGTTGCAAACATATTGATTTCTTTATGTGCATGAATTCTTCTTTCCTTAAATTCTTTAGTCTAAGTTCCTTTTTTTTGCTTTATTTATCTATTTGCAAACCACATGTTTCCTCTCATTGCAGTTTCTTGATTTAGCTTAAATTGCTCACTCCTCTTTTTTTGTTGACCTCATTGTTTTTACCAGTTACCAAACAGAAATTTTCGACTCTAGAGCGGGAATTGAATGATTCTCACCAAGGTAATTTCTTTTTTCTTCTCTTTTTGCTCTGTTTTGTTATCCACGAAAGGTATAAAAAAAAATAAAATAAAAATAAAAATAAAAACATATGAACACCTCTTCTGGGTTTAGGTTTACCTACCATTTTGATAGCAATTTGTTAGAAACCTTTTTTGTTTTTTCTTCAAGTCATTGCCTAACTTCTTAGTGGTTTGTTTGGTTGCTCAGAAAATGGTACAAAAATAAAGGAATCTAATTCTGAATAATCTGAACTGCTAACCCCAAATGTTGACAAAACTTTAGCGTTATGAAACACCAAAGCACCACAATTGTATTTTTCATAATGCAATTTCACAATTTCTTTGCAATTCAATATTAATTTCTTTATTATTTGTTTTTATACTTACTTATCTGAATTAATCTCAATAATCTCATCTCATGCTTTGTAACACACAAAACACTGCAAAGATGTTAAAGATGTTGCTTGCACAATCTCTCTAAACCCAAAAGATATACAAAGTGAAAGCAAAAAAAAAAGTGGGTTTGTTTTTGTTTATCCTCATAGTCTCTCATTTTCTGTTAGCTTTTTCTTCGCTGCCTATTTAAGCACACAGATAAAGAGATATAGATATAGAATTTAAGGTAACGCATTTTATTTCGATTTGATTTCTCTATCAAATGCATCCATTCCAAGTACCCGTTTTATATCTGTCTTCTAAACCACAATTTCATATGACTTCTTCTCAACATGGGTTTTGTTGGAACTTTTGAGTTTAATTTGGTTTGATTGATTGATTGATTTGCACTCGGTTTGTTCTTCAATTTCTGGCCATTTGGATTTCCCAAAAGGGAAAAGAAAAAAAAAAGGTTTTTTTTTTTTTTTTTTTAAATGTGAGGGGCTTTGATTTACTTTTACTAAACTATCTGTGGTATTTTTTTTAATGTGTCTATACATATGTGTGTGAATTCATTTGGGTTTGATTGATTTATGTTATGATGATTGAATTTATAAAAATTGTTCTATTTGAATGAAGATTGTGGTGTTTCTGCTTAGTATGCTTTCTGGGTATATATTGAAATAAGCTGATTCTGTGACTAATTGTTTGTTTTTCAAAGTTTTTTGTATATTATTTTATTAATTGCTGATGAACTTTCTTAATTTTGCTATGAGGGAAAAGCTTCACATTGTATCCCAAATGTTTGGTAGCTTTCTTTGTACCATCTTGATTCAATGGTTGTTTTGAATTTTCAATTGTATTTTTCATTGTTTGTTCAGTTGTGATTCTCAGAAATTGGGGTTGTTGATTATGTTGATTACGTGTTTCTCTCCTCTTCTCCTTCCCAACCCTTCGAATTCGACTGCTAATTACAGTAGGTATGGCTGATAGCTATGTTTGTTTTTGAATTAATTAGTGCTACAATTGGGGTTTGAATTTAAAACTAACCTCCATCAAACACGTTTAAAACAGTAGGTATGGTTTAACCAATGTGTTAGGTTAGTATAATGATCAGAAAACTGGTTTGTCTATGATATAATGATAGAATGCTTGCAACATCTAGCTTAGACATTTTTCAGTTTCTTTTCTTTTTTTCGTTGAATGCCTACACATTTTTATTGTACAATAGTATAAGAATAGTTGTATCAGACCTTATTTTCATGAATACTCAAACAAAATGAGTTCTCAAAGAGTGAACCACCATCTTTATAAGTAAGATTGTGTTTGGCTTTTAGTTCTCAAAGTTATTAAAATCATGCCATCATAACTGCATCTTTCTCACTCAAGGAATGTTTGGCTTTTGTTTCTTAATTTACATTTAGGCTAGGGTGAGTTGTTATTTTATTTGAATTTTGTAAAGCGTGTAATACAAGTAAAATTGTTACAAGTTCTTTAAGAAGAAAAATATTTCACATATATTTTTTTCTGTATCATTTTTTATATCGTACCTAACATTAGTTAAATTAATTTATACCGTAACCTTTAGGCATATGCATACACTAGTATTTATATATAACTGTACTTTTTGACTTTGTAAAAAATAAAATATATATATATATAAAATATACTTTTTAATTTTTTAAGGAATTAAAAATATATAAAAATATATGGCAGACGTACTACATACGTACACAGAGGGAGGGATGAGTGAAGATGGCCGGAACAAGTGAAGCCGATTCTGAGGAATCGCAGAGAAATGGAAGCTCCTTTAAATGGGATGACAAATCTCAGCTATTCTACGATGCCAGGTTTGTCTTTCTAATTCAATATCAATACACTTCAATCCTTACATTCTAATTTTCCTCTTTTGTTTACACAAATTAGGGTTTTTACAATCCCTAATTTCCTTAGCATAATTCACGTTACCCCTTCATGTTTTTTCGTTATTTATAATTCCTAATTGTTCTATGATGATTCGCTAAACAACAAAATCGATTCGTAATATATGTATCCATGAGCTTTTCAATGCTTTGTGGTTGTGAAGAAGCTACAATGACAAGTGTAGAGGCACTAATCAATCGAAAAGATTTGAGCTGCCATTGTTCATGCTCAAAAAGGTTGGATTGTAATGTGTATTCGAAAACAATTCCTTATTTTAAAGCTCTGTATGCCCTTACAGGTTTGAAGTCGGAGGGGACTAATTAAACAGTGTGAGAATCGAGCCTGTAACCTCTTTTTACAAACCGAATACAGGGGGTTACTATGTGTGTGCATAAAAAAAAAAAAAAAAACACTGAGTTTTGGAACATGAATAATCGAAGATAATTTCTTACATAAGCGTTGTGAAAATAATATTACAGAAGGAGAAAATTAAATAAATCTAACAAGTCATTTTTTCATTCTTTTCTAAAATTTTGAGCTATAATCGATTACACCACCATTAGTTGACCTAATCTAGTAAATAAAAAGCATACATATTGCTTTGATTTTAAAAATTTTTAAAAAGATAAAGAAGTGACATGGATCTCTTGTATAAATTAAATTGACTTGATGGAATTGATGCTATTAATTAGAATTTGATCATCTCATTATACAATGAGAAATGTTTATGATATAGAGAATATTAGTAAGTGATTTTCATAAAATTATAGGTTCATCTCATTATGCATTTTATACATACTATGAAATATGGAGGTACTAATTGAATTTTCTGCCTCTGATGGGCATCATACATGGGGGTTGTCAAGAAATTCATAGAAAAATAAAGCACAGCTTGGTCCTAGACATGCAATGAAAGCAAGCACTTTAGGGGGATGGGTACCTCCAATGAACTCTTGCATTTTGTTTGCAGTTTACTTAATGGCTATGCATGGACTTGAGTACGAGTGTCCGGTGTGGGTGTGTATCCAAGCGCTAGACCTTCATAAATTTAAATTTTAGGATCTTGAAATACGTATCCAAAATTGGATATGGGTACAGGGACACGTCATATACACATATATATTGCATATTATATAATATTCTTAGATGAAATGTTGTAAATTATATAAAAATATACTTGATGTTGAATAGGATTCAAGAAAAAATATAAAATTTCTATATCTAATTAATTTGAGAGACTAAAAATATTGCTTTACTAGCAATGTGAATTTCTTCGTCTCATATATTATAACAAATTAAAGGATCAAAGTGTCTAAATTAGGTACAAGTGTCGGACACATATCTCACACTCCTATGAAGTACCGACACTTCAAAATAAGTGTCGTATCCGTGTCGGACACACGGACACCTCGGGGACACGTATGGGACACACCACATGGCATGTCCCTTTATTTAATTAATTTTTTTTCAAGGGACACACCGGGGACATTTCGAGGACATACTAAGGACATGCCAAGTTGTCTTTTCTCCTATTTTATTTAGTGTCTTTGGTAAATGTTGAATTTTTTTTTTTTTTTTTTTCCTTAGATTTAAATACTTAATAAATCATTCATAAAAAAAGATATAAATTGTAAGTATTAATTTAAATGTGTTTTTTTTTAAATAAAATAGAATTAAAGTTAGTTTTTGGTAATAATTGTTTGTAGATTTAATATTAATCTAAATATTAAATAAAAATATATGAAAACATATTTTATTGCCGTGTCTCTATCGTGTCCGTGTTCCTATTTTTTTTGAAATTGCCGTGTCTCATATCCACATCCGTATCCGCATCCGTGTCTGTGTCTATGTCTGTATCCGCATCCATATCCGCATTCGTATCCCTGTCCGTGCTTCTTAGCCACACCCTTACCCATGTCATATCCATTAGACAAGGGTATTATGGGAGAAATAGAAGAGTCCATGTAACACAACTTACACTATAAGTAATTCATAGATACCATTTGTTATTGGAGTAGTCAAACTGTCAAATGACGTAAGAAAATGAATTCTATGAGTAAATTCAGCAGGCTTATGTTTTCACATTGTCTACAAGTCTCAAAATGAGGGTCTCAATCCTCTCTGAATAATCTTTTAAATGCATTGCCCTTTTTCTTTTTCTTTTTCTGTTTTTGAGTAGCTAAGCGGTGTGTGTACCTTAAAAAACTAATCTAGTTTTTATTTTCCATGTTATGTATCTAGTATGATGAGAAATTTCAATCTCATACTACTTGGGTTGCTTTGTGTATAACATATTTTACATTACCTAGTGTTGGTCCCCATTAATCAAAAGTTCTATGAGGGATAAGACTGGAGATAGACCTAACCTATGGCATCATTTGCACAATGTGGTTGCTCTCGTACTTGAACTTGTGTTTCTCAAGCTTGGCATCCCGAGCTTTTATGATTGCACGAAGCAGTGCTACTTATGTGTATGGTTTATATGTACATGTACATGTACTTGGCTACACATCAGGGTAACTTCTTCCCCTTACCTGGATGCCAGTGAAATTAAAGCCCAATTCATTGTAACAATACCAAAAGATTTCACCACCTAAGTTGACTAGCACCTCACTCAGCTTATTACATATTTATTGTAATTTTGTTATTAATAATTTCATGACATTATTCTGTCTGAATATGCTGCAGTAGTGGATTTTATCATGATCCCATTGCGGGCTGGTATTACAGTAGTAGAGACGGTCTCTATTACAAATTTGAAAACGAGAACTATGTGCTGTTGGGGTCTGACCAGGTATCATTGCCTTATTTTGACTGTATTTCAGACAATGTGGTTACAATTGATGCACTGTTATCAGATTCTGTTGACTTTTCATTATTTAAGTTTGTTATTTTAAGTTCTTTTGTTACATCATTTCAGGGTGATCAATCTGAAACGTATCAGTGTGTAAACAGCATTCCTAATAATTCCATTCAAGATGACCCTGATGCACATGTACATTCTCATAAAGATGTGGATTACTCATTATTTCAAACAGGTGAATCTGAAGCAGATAAACTAGGAACTGTTGCCGATGATCCCCCTACAGGTAAGATAGGACACATTTATTGCTATGAGTATACAATCATAGTATTGCCATGTCCAAGTTGATAACCATGTGAGAAATCACCATTTCTTCTAGAATAAGTTTGCCTTGCCAACTCCATAGAGGCTACACCTTGGGTCACACTTTAAACATGTGCTATGGTGGGTTTGACTTGATGGGATTTGTAAAGTTTGTGGGTTCTCGCCCACAACACCCCCCCCCCCCCCCCAAAAAAAATAAAAAATAAAAAAATAAAATAATCCAGAGGAATCATGCGGCTAGGATACAAAGTTAGGTGTGAGGCACCCATCTTATCCGGCCATAAGGGGGGTGTTTGGTGCAGCTTTTTTGAGCCAGCTTATGGCTTCTGGCTTTTAAAAAGTTATTTTGGACTGTTTGGTTAAACTTATTTCAAACAGCTTCTGATTCTAACAGCTTATTTTAAGTCAAAAAAGCTGATTCTGAGAAGCTGCTCACCCCTTGCTTCTGATTATCAGTTTCTGCTGTGGACATGTTAATTCATGGTTATACTCTTAGATTTTTTTATTTTTTATTTTTTTAAAAATAGAAAAAGACCCAAATGGACTATAAAATATTATTATTATTTTTTATGAAAAATGTAGACAAATAGTGAATAATAAAAAATAAAAATTAATTAAAAAAGCTACTTTACAGCTTATTTAACAAACACTACTCAGCAACTTAAATCTATAATCTAACAGCTATACCAAACAGATTAACAGCTTCTGATTAAAGTCATAATCTATAATCTGTTAAGCTATAAGCTATAATCTATTTTAACAGCTACACCAAACAGCACCAAGGTCAGCCTCTACTCAACATTGTTAGTTTGTTTCATTAGATTTATTCGGCCTTAATGCATGAATGACAATTTATCACATAAAATAAAGATGATTTGATCTAGATAGTGGGATAGAATCTCATCCATAGAGGAATCACGCATATGCTTTAAAAGGTGAATTCAACCTTAAGCAATAACATCTTAGGATTTGAGTGGCAACCCCCTAGTGAGTCCACCCAAGGATTTATCCAAAGAGATTGAATTTACTTAACTTTTGAAAAGCGAAAGTTCCATATGTTTGAAAATAGGTCCATAATTTCTAAAGGAAAATTCCCACATTAATTAAAAAAAATAAGGGTCTTTGGGGACTTTCCAAATCCTACCTATTACCATCATCCAATCACCTTTGCGCAACCACAACAAATAAACAAAAATGTAATCATAGGCTGGTGATTTGGTGTCATACCTAAGTATTATAGCCAATCAAAATGGGGTGTCTACAAGATAGTGCTTGAAGCTTGAAATTTCTCAACCAGAGCAGACAACATATTGACTGTCCATTTCATCTACAGCTTTGAGACAGAAAATATAAAATCTTTAGAAGTTGATAGGTGGCTGATTGAAATCTACTTTTTGGTTTACTTTTCGTACAGGTATTGTGCATGCAGTTCTTACTTTGTGTTCTGCCACATTGCACCATTGCCATCACTGCCCTGTAAGGCTGCTGCTACTTGTCACCACCTACTGTTAACACCACATCTACTGTTACCACTGCATTCTGTTTCATAGAATTGTGTATCCTGTCAATAATATCATAAAATGGCAGATTTATAGCTATAATCATTGGGGTATTCTATAATATGATAATCATATATGTGTGTGTGTGTGTGTGTATTTAAAGGCTTGTACATGCATTGTTTTGGGGCCTTAATGCAGTGGCTTGATCAGCTGATATTTTTGTTAATTAATCTATTTATGCTGCATTATTAACAGTCTGCATCAAGTGCAACAGCAGTCAAATGACTGAGTCTGAATGTCCACCTCCACCATCAGAATGGTATGCTACTTTACCTGTTCGTTCTCTTCAGTTTTGACCCTTGAGTTGCTTCAAATATCCTATCCTAACAAATATAAATAATTTTTGTCAGGTTAGAAGATACACTTATTGATCTTTATTTATCGGGTTATTCAAACCAAGCAACTGATGTTGTTCATGATGTGATGATGCCCAGGGAAACTGATCAAAGGGATAACTTAGGTCTGTCAGTTGAACGTTTGTCAACATATTTATGTATGATTTGGGTAGAGACTACTACATTTGGAGAGAACTTAAATGTCTGTTCTGTCAACGTGTAGGAAACAATGATACTCATGAATTAGAAGAAGGTGAATGGATACCAGATGAAGATCATGGAGTAAATGATTCAAGTGAAAGTATCTCAGATGAAGGTCTATATCACTTAGATATTACTCTTTAATGTGATTATCATATTATAGTTCACTGATTTGGGTTCACAGTTGTCTTACTGTCTCTTGGCTTGTACATCTAAACATGCACTATGATGATATGTCTCCTGACATCATCCATGAGTAGCACAGCTCCTTTGGCTTTCAACTAATAAGTTGCCAGGCCAATCAGAGGTAGCCACTTGTCCCTTTACCTGCTCGTCTACGTGCCTTCTGCACATTTAGGTTGAGCCAGCTTCATAGCCTAACCACTCTGTAGGTAGATTGGAGGACCTGGTTCATTGCCTCCAGACTTCCACTACTGCTCTCTCTCTCTCTCTCTCTCTCTAAGACCAACTCCTTTCTCAGCTAAACCATCTCCATAGCACCATCTCAGCGACCACCATACATTCCAGAGGGCTCCATGACCAGCCTACTCACCCTCAACTCTCCACCCTACTGCCCAATTCTCCTTTTAAAGAGCTACGTACTTCGGAATTGTATTAATAAGAAACTTATAGGGAATAAGGACCCTTTGCTTTGCTTTATGAACCTATCATGGTTTACAATCTTGTTTTTGTTTCATTTTTTTCTTGTTGCCATCCTTATGTCTGTTTTTTTTTTCCCTTCTTTTCTCTTGAGTGTATAGTTAGCATCTGTTGAATGTAGTTAACATAGTAGTTGCACAGTGTTTGAGTTGATGTGTCTTAGCTTCTCCCCACCCCACAGGTGCTTCTTGGGATGAAGAAAACTGGCGTGCTCAGTATGGTCAAGTCATTCGTTCTGGTGAAGAGTCAGTCCCAGATTTCAAAGTGATAGATTTATGGGATTGGTCAATTGTCACAAGAACAAGCAAGGATGGAAAAAATCAGGTTGCCAGGCTGGTAGGCCGATTGGTGAGACAATCCGCTAGGCTTCACCCCTCAATGCCTTCGGGTGGTGGTCTGCTGAAAACTGCTCCAATATGTGAAGTGCATCTTGACCTGGTACGAGTTACATCAGGTTTGCTATTTGCCTCTATTTCATTTGACAACAAAGTTGATGGTTATGCACTTAATTCAAGGTGATTTTTTCTATTTTTTCTAAATGGTCCATTTTGTTGTGGGCAAAATATGCTGACAACTATTTCTTTGTGATTATTGGTGTGTAATATATAAATTATTTCTTTCCCTTGTTACAACCAAATGGAACTATAAAGGATTAAAAAATTATCCAGTAAATGTCAACTGAATTGAGTTCCTTAAATCAAGCATCATTTTTGGTGAAGACCCGTCATTTTGTTGCTATCACATGGTGTGCCAAAAATCAAGGTCATAGAATTTAGATCTTCTGATTCTAAAAGATAATACTCCTGAACTACATCGGATTCTCTGCTGAAATTACATTGTGAAGCAAAATGGTAAAAAATTTAATCATCCATCTTGGTGTTGCACCAAATAGATTCTTTTGGGGAAATTTTGGATCCCTGCTAATCTCTTTGAAGCGTTTTAGACAAGAATCTGGTTGCGTTTTTGAGTACTTTTGATATAATAATTTTTTTTCCCCCTAACGTGTTCTACTGTCACTTCTATTTTTAAATTTTAAGTCATTTTGATTTTTCTCAATTTGCACGGTTTCACTTCTCTCCCCTAATTTGGTGTTAATGACTATAATTGATATGACTTAAATTTGCTTTTTTCAGGGCAGGTGTATAAGTTGAGGAGTCCTAGTGCAAAATACTTGGCCTCCTTGTCAACTTATGATTCCTCCAACCCAACTAAAGATTGGGGCTTCCCAGAATTGTCAATTGATGGGAAAATCCAAGCCCCACCCGGATCAGGTGGAAACTGTGAAGCAAAGATGATAAAGGGTGCCCCCGTTCACAAGGATTTGCCTTCATTGCCAGGTCAACTCTGTGCATCTAATAATGTAAGTTCTGCAGCATAGTAGCTTGGCAAGCTGAAACTGTACCTTCTTGTGCATAGTCTTATTTATCCAGGCATATGAAACAGTAATATTAGAGAAAAATATAGGAGAGAATTATAGGTCCAAGCTGCTTTACATATGATATAGCACTGCATCGATCAAATTTGTTTTGCATCAAAAAATCTTGCTTTAAGTTTTTGTTTTCCTCCTCTTTGTTTTCTTCTTTTGATGGAGCCTAGAGTAAACAACTTTAATGCTCCGTTTGTTTGTGCGGAAAACATTTTTTGAAAAATGCTTTCCATTTTTTTTGGCGTTTAGTACAATGAAAAACAAAAACAGAAAACATTTTTCATGATCAACAAAAAACAAGCCTATTTGTGCGGAAAATGTTTTCCGGACTAAAGTTTTACCAATGTCACCACACTACCACTGTCACTCTCACCTCCACCATCACCATGCTACCACCTCCACCTCCACCTTCATCCCACCGCCTCCACCTTCATCCCACCGCCACCACCTCCAAACATAGAAAAATATGTTGTCCGGAATTTTTTTTTTGGAAAAAGGTTTTTGTAGAAAATGTTTCTCGTTAGAAAATGTTTTCTGCCCAAAGAAATGGAGCGTAAAACTTAGTAAAATCTTAATTCAGTTGAGTTCTGGAGCCTAGAGTAAACAAGTTTGAGCAATGTTGCTGGTTTAGGTTAGACTGAGCTCTTCACACAGAATGGTATACAATTAAGCGTATTATGAAATTACAACTAGATGTTTAACTTTTTGTTAATTCTTTAAAGGTTTAAATCTGAGCGATCATCTGGATGAGCCAGATTTTATTTTTATTCCATATGTGCTTTATGTACTGTTTGTTACATCTTTTTTCTAATTTGTTTTATATATTGCCTTGTAATTGTTTCTTGTAGCATGGAGTTCGTGCATACAGGGATAGAGCTGCTGAGAGAAGAGCCTTGCATGGTGGTTTTGGTGTGGGCCCGGGACAAAAGAAATCAGTAGATATCAACGATTGTGTACCATCATCTTCTGTTTCTCCAGAGGAAGCTGCAGGTGAAGCCTTGAACATGTCATTTGG
The DNA here is from genome assembly GCA_036172215.1 of Camellia granthamiana. Lineage (NCBI taxonomy): Eukaryota > Viridiplantae > Streptophyta > Magnoliopsida > Ericales > Theaceae > Camellia > Camellia granthamiana. The sequence goes on from CM069906.1 coordinate 69,866,485, forward strand.
TGCTGGTAGTTATGCCAGAAGAATTTTAGAAAACATGGGCTGGAAGGAGGTAAAAATCTTTCAAATACATACATGCAGTTTCTCAAAATTTATTTTAGATGCAATCAAAGACAGGGATGCGGATTTTCTCCATAAAAAAAAAAAATAATAAAATAAAATAAAAATGGTGGGTAATAATGCCTTCATATGTTGGTAGTTTGGAGCAAATCTTAATACTTTATCTGATTTGCATTATTTGATGGCTTGATATTGACCATTCAAATCTTCTAAAACTTGTAAACTGCACGAGGGTTTGGCATCGTAGCCTGTATGGATCCACTTTTTAAAACATGTTTATTGTTTTGAAAGTTTACAAGTCAAAATGAAGAAAATATTTTAACATTAATCTTTGAAATTCTACGGAACACTAATAAACGAAAGTCACAATAAGCAAGCAACTCGGACATGTAACAGTAGCAATAAGTTTGGTAACAATTGTAAAGTTTTATATAGGCCAGCTAATTATTGTATTCTGCTAAGCTGAACTTAGTGTGAATCTTGATACTGAACACTAACCACGCGACTGCGGAGTAAGGGTATTTTCAGTATTTTTGCATTTGTGATTTGTTGCTCTAATTTCTATGTATATATGTATAGTTGAGGGGAGGCGTAATCTCTTGTAACATTTCTAATCGTAGTGAAAACTGCAACAGTTGTGGATGTAGCCCTAGTTTGGGATGAACCACCTAAACTTGTGTTTAACCATTTCTGATTTGGTGTTAGAGATTTCTAACCGTAATTAATTAGATAATAGGATGATGTTTGATTGGATGAAGTAGTGTTAGTGAGAATTTCTTTGTCAGTTGGTTAGTTACGATAGTTGTAACAAATTGTAACCTCTGTTATAATAGGATAAGGAGATGACTTTGCATTGAGAAGTTGTAATTCACTTAATTCATTTCTTGAGTAATAGTCATTTCTTCTAAGAACTGTTCTTGCTCAACGAACGATCTTCTTCCCTAGCTGTAACAGAGCTCTCCTAATGCTTTTCCCATTGTGTGCCCCAGGGGGAGGCACTTGGAAGCAGTTCAAAGGGTTTGTTGGAACCATTACAGGCAGTCGGAAACAAAGGAAATGCAGGTTTGGGGTGGGATCATGGCAGGAGAAAACATATCTGAACCTTGTTGGAATCATCTTCCCCAACTCTGTTTTTGTTTGTGGAGGTTATACAAAAATATATCGTCGAAGTGGATTCCCCAGTAGAATCCTATGTTGTTTCTTTCAAGCGTAACAGCTGTTTTTTTCCTGATATTTTTTGTAAATTTTTTGATGGACAGCATTTTGCTTGTGATTAGTAAAATGATGGATTACATTATGGGTACAAAAATGCACACGAACATGGGGTTAAAGTGTGGTGCAAACCCTTATGATGTGTTTGGTTGGGAGATTTAGATAGGAATTTGGAAAGGGAAAGGGAAAGGGAAAAGATATGTAAAATTATGTGAAATATAAGTATATTTTTTTCACATTTTACTCACTTTTTTCATTTCCCTTTCCAAATCCCTCCTCAAATCCCTCAATCAAACACAGTATTAAAAGTTATAATTCAATACGATTGTGTTGGTTATTCATAAGCCTTGAAAGATCATTTTTGTTTTTGTAAAATGCAGAATCTTACGTATATAACATTACTAAAGAACTGTCTTTGAAATTCAATTAGTTTCTCAAGAAATTTCAATAAACTAAGAGGTACAAGTTAGGATTGAAAATGAGCTAAGTTTAGTTGAATGGTAAGTTGTACAAGTTTGATTTGTTTAATAAAGTAGATTTCAAACAAGTTTTTAACAAAATAAACATGAATCAAGATCATGTGACTTGGTTCTTTATAATGTTTTGTGTAATAAATTGTTCAACCCTGATTTAAAAACTTAATTTTAAAATTTATTCAAACTTAACTTGTTTAAACCTATCTCAAAGGAGAGAAGAAAATGTAATCAGCAACATAATAGTAACTTTAAATAGTCCAAATTAAATCATGCTCCTACCTATTAATCAATTAAATCCATAGTATAAGAAACAGAATTTCATAGTAGCATACAAAATATAACTCTCAGAAATGAACATGTTCTTTGTATGATCATTACAGAATTGACACCCCACCAGAAAATAAAACTTCCGGAAGAATGCCACTGCCGTCACACAAGCCGAATCTTGCTGCTAAATCTATTGTATCGGAGAATTCTAATACTGTCTCACATAAACTCCTCCATAATTCCCCCCTTAAGGTGATGTGCAAGAAAACAAAATGGTTCAACACCCACTTGAACCATTGACCTCTAAAGAGCAAACAACTTGACTCAACTACTCGACTTCAGTCCCAGTACTAAGAGACATTACTTCAAGAGTTTCCGATGCAATCTCAAATCCCCAACCTCTGCAGTAAGGCACATGTTCAAAAAACATGACAGGTTTAGCTACTTCCCAGTTCCCATTTTGCAGCTCCTCAATCAGCCATCTTAGGGGAAGGTAGAAGGGCATATTTCATGATAGGCAGTTAAAAGAAATAAAAAGACGGTAGAATTAAATAAAAATAAATAAAAAGAAACTCCAAAATCTAATGTACAAGGATTTCTTTTAGGACAGCCAAGTTGACTAATTTTCTGTTTGTGCTTCACCAGATAGCATCTCTGCATCACCGACTTTATTGTCCAAAGCTGCTACCTCTGTCGTTGTCGTCTCCTCCGTTATGCTCCTCTGGTGCAACTCATGCTTCAACCTTTCGATCTCATCATCCTTCTCTTCTACACTTTTTTGCAAGACAATCACCTACAACAGAATAATCCATGCTCAAACTGCAGATCTTAATTAGGTAATCTTGACAGCATGAATCTCATGATGTGTTTAATATTTGACATTCATGTCAAAATACACATATACATGTTAGCTTACCAATTTAGACCATCCAAGCCATGTCACAACTACATCAAATCATTAATGGTCAGATGAAGTTAAAACATAAAATTAATGCTGGAATTGACCAGCAATTATAGGTGTAATACAATCTTTAACTTCGCCCAAAATTAAGGGGTCTCACTGAAAACAATATCATAAAATCACAACCAGTTGGGACCAAAAGCTTGGCCTAAAAGGACCAGCACTTTGCAAAGATGTAAAGAAGAGGCCTAACACTTGGACATTAAGGAATTTAAATCACCTATGAAGTATGGATACAGATAAGGATATAGATCAGGGTCGGCCTTGATTTTTTGTAGACCTAAGGCGAACTCAGAAGATGGGGCCCCGACTGTTGTACATATTTAAAAAAATACATATTGATAAAATAATAATAATCTTCAATTTATTTTTATTTTTTGCTTGTACCTTCTATAAATTTGTTCCATATGAAAGACATAATTATTGACGTAAATCATAATTATTGAGATAAATTTTGAACATTTTCAATTTTTTTTGGATAACCGGATGTTCGAACTAGCTTAAGCGCACCTCAATTGTTAACAATATTAATTTATTCACACTTTTCTTGACATAGTAAATTAAATTGTAAAATTTGATTAACTTTAACTTTAAAAATTATTTTTCCAAAAACAATTGTAACTCGCATAGTCAAATAATATTATATAAATTATTCATACATTTGGCAAGCAAGCATCTATTATTTTTAAATTATTAACCAATTCAATTGTTTGTTCAAATCTTCATTTTTAAACTACTAATACTATAATATAGTATTTGGTTCACTTAGTGTTGTGAAAAGCGCACATAGGCGCAAGGCGCAGCAAGGCACAGACTGTACGCTTGAACAGGTCCCAGGCGAGGTGCTTTGAAGCAGTAGCGCGCCTTAGGCGCGACTTGAAGCAGGCGCAAGGCTTGCGCCTAGGCGCGCTTGATGGTTTAAGCCCTAATTCTGATCTAACGACTGTGGTGTGTTCGAATGGCTCTAACCACACAGGATTACAACTCATATACAATACAACCCAATACGACTCAAATGAAATCCCCAATCTGTGTCGTCTCTTCCACTCTCGACTTCGACTGGGTTGCTGAACTGCAACTGCAACGTCGACTTCGACATTCCAGGTGTGCTGCGACTTCTTCTTCCCCTAATCTGTGTCGTTTTTTTTTTTTTTCTGCTTCTTCGACTTCGACTCTCTCTCCTTCTTCTTCTTCTTCTGCCCCTAATTTGTCGTCTGTTTTTTTTTTCTTTTTCTTTTTCTTTCTAGCTTCTTCGACTTCGACTCTCTCTCTCTCTCTCTCTCTCTCTCTCTCTCCTTCTACTTATTCTTCTTCTTCTTCTTCTTCTTCGACATTTCAAGTCTTTTTTTTTCTTCTTTTTTTTTTTTTTTCCTTCTCTCCTTCTCTCTTCGCTGCTTCTGTCTCTGTTGTCGACTGCTCTGCCTTGTTTTTTTTGGGTTCAATTTTGCCTTTTGAGTCTTTGTTAGAAACAAAAAAAAAATACAAATACAAAATAAGACTTATATTATTGATTGATTCACTAAAAAAATACACTAAATTTTTTTTTACAAATAATTAATTAATACATTGTTCTATTGGTCTCTGTTTTTTTTTTTTTTTTTTTTTTTCCTTTCCCTATTAGGAAAAAAAAATACAAATAATTAATTAATCACACATTACATTACACTGAAATTATTTTCTATTTATTAAATTTCTTGTGTAGAAAATGACATCGGAAAATAATAGAAAAAATCCGGCAGGGCAACATGCCCATTTGGTAGAGGAGAATAATTGAAACAAGTTTGAATGTAATTTTTGTAGTAAAGTATCAAATAGAGGTGTTTATCAGATGAAACAACACCTCGCGGGAGGTTATAGGAATGTCACTGCTTGCTCGAAGTGTCCAGCTCATGTAAGAGAAGAGATTAGAGAGTTCATGTCAAAAAAGAAGACACAAAAAGAAAAAATGAACATGTTGCCCGATTTCGATAACATGGACATGGAAGATGAAGATGAAGAAGATGATGATGATGTTGATGTTGAGATCAATGTCAATCAATGCCGTAAATTGACAAGTAACAGCCAAGGTTCATCCAAATCCAAATTCATATCAAAAATGCCAAAGAGAAAAGGGCTTATGGATGTTTACTTCACACCCAATCCTGAATCAATGGTGAAAAATCGAAGAGACCAAGCAAAAGGGAAGCAAACCAAAATTGATGCGAATGACACTTACAAAAAAGAAATGAGAGCTCGGACAGTGCAACGATTTGCAAGGTGGATGTATGATCCTGGTATCCCTTTTAATGCAGTAAATTATGAGAGTTTTGGACCAATGATTGAAGCCATTGGGTAATATGGTCCCGGTATGAAGCCACCAACTTACCATGAAGTGTGGGTTACCCAATTCAAAAAAGATGTGAAACATACTGAAGATTTGATGAAGAATCATAAAGAGAATTGTGCAAAATACGGGTGTTCCATAATGGCTGATGGCTTGACTGATAAGAGAGGAAGGACATTGATTAACTTTTTAGTTAATTGTCCAAGAGGAATCATGTTTGTTGAGTCAGTTGATGCTTCTAGCTATTTAAAGGATGGGCATAAACTATTTGAATTACTAGACAAGTTTGCGAAGAAAGTTGGAAAAGAGAATGTGGTGCAAGTTATCACTGATAGTGCTACAGCTAATGTGTTGGCGGGTAAGAATATTTCCTCCTTCCTTACGTCAAAACTGTTTACTCATAGTTTGTTTTGTATTTAAAATTTAAAAACTTGAAAATAATAATTCTTCGTAATTGTAACATTATAGGGAGGTTTTTGGAAGCCAAGTATGAACACTCGTATTGGACACCATGTGCTGCTCATTGCTTAGACTTAATGTTAGAAGACATTTTCAAGATACCTCGACTGAAAAAGACATTTGAAAGGGGTATTGCAATACATGGCTACATTTACAACCGGCCTACGTTGCCAAACATAATGAGGCGCTATACAAATCTAAAGAATTTGATCAAGCTTGCAAAAACTAGATTTGCAACCGCATTTCTGACTTTGTCTAGGATGCATCAACAAAAAAATAATTTGAGAAAGATGGTCACCTCCGAAGACTGGACCTCAAGCAAATGAGCAAAGGAGCCACAAGGTAAAAGAATGATACAAACTTTGTTGATGCCTTCATTTTGGAATACTGTTGTGTTTGCCCTTAAGGTCTCGGGTCCTCCTCTCGGATTGGTTGATATCGAGAAGAAACCTCCCATGGGATACATTTATGAGGCAATGGATAGGGCAAAAGAATGCATTACAAGTTCATCTGATCATAAAAAAGAGAAGTATAATGAAATCTTCGAAATCATCGACAAAAGATGGGATGTCCAATTGCAACAACCTTTACATGTAGCTGCACACTTTCTTAACCCAGAATTCTTTTACCCAAAAGCTTTAGAGGTGCAAAAAGATCATGAAGTGATGAATGGGTTTTATGAATGCATGCAAAGGTTGGTCCCGGATGTCACTGTTCAAGATTTGATCACTAATGAAATGAGTATTTATACGAAGGCTGAGAGCCTTTTTGGCAAGCCTGTTGCAATTAGGCAAAGAAATACAAGGGCACCAGGTAATATATTATAAACTCATAAGAGTTTATTTTTAATAATACTTCTAGTAAAACTCAATACTTGGTAACAATTATTTCTAACTAGTGATTATTGCAACTAATTGGTGGGCATCATATGGTTCTAAAACCCCAAACTTGCTAACTTTTGCCATAAAAATCCTTAGCCTAACATGTAGTTCATCGGGTTGTGAACGAAATTAGAGTGTATTTGAACATGTGAGTATTTAACATTCGAACTAATTTTTTGTTGAATTCAAATATTTTTTATTTTCATTATATAGAATTTAATATCTTTTTAATACTTGCAGCTTCATATCAAGAAAAGAAATAGATTGGAACGTCGTCGTCTCAATGATTTAGTGTTTCTCAAATATAATAGAACATTGAGATTTAGGTATGACATGCGCAACACTCTTGATCCCATATCTTTGCAAAATATTGATAAAAGTAATGAGTGGTTGCTTGGAAGGATGGATGGAGAATCAGATGAAGATAATGAGCCAGTGTTTGACGATGATGATGGCCTGACGTGGGCCACTATTGCTAGAGCTTCTAGAGTAGAAGAAAGTAACCATGCAAGTAGAGCAACAAGTTCACGCTCAAAGGCACAACCGAGGATGTCTAAATCATTAAGATTAACTCCACTTCAATTAATAGATGAAGAGGAAGCGGGCTTAGATGACACAGAGGAGGAAGATGGTGAGGGATATAAATCAACTGATGGAGAAGAAGATGATAGTTTGCCTGCCATTGACGTTGAGGATGATGATTGACTGACCGACCTAATCTATCATTTCTTATGATATTGATGTTTTTAAGTGTTAAGACATATATTAGTATTTATTGAATATTTATGTTTTGGAATTTTTATTATTTTTTTATTTTTTTTATTTTTTATTTTTTTATTTTTTATAATGTGGATTATTTTATCTTTGAAAATTGGAATGCTATTAATATGCACTTTTATGGCTTTGAAAATTATTCTATAACTTGTCTTGAATCTTGATTACTTTTTATTTTAAAAAAATTGTCTTCGTACTATGAATGATTACTCTATGTTAATTTTTCTATTTTTTACTAAGAGTGTGCGCCTTGCTTCAATAAAGTCCGCGCCTCGCCTTGCGCCTAGGCCCCTAGAGACCTTTAGCACCTTGGTGCGCCTTAAGCCTTTAAAAACACTGGGTTCACTAAAATGAAATTGAATTGAATAAAATGATCATTCCTTAATCTCTATATAAAATTACTATTCCCTCACAATGGTGAATGACGATTTCATTTGTAATTTTTTTCAGTAAATCAAACATGAAAATGGACATTATAATGAAATAATTACTCTATTCAATTATATTTAATAAACCAAACATAACTGAAGACCAAAATAATTAACCAAACATAACTTAAGATCGAAATTATTTTGGAGCCCTACTTTTTAGACAGAATTTGGAGGCCCGAGGCGGCGGCCTAGCCTGCCTTACCTCAGAACCACCCTAATATGGATACGATGATATGACAAAATCTAAAAATATATATAAGACACGGGCACGGCCAAGATATGTTGAAAGAAAATTATAATTTTTAGTATTGTATTAAACATGAGCTCAAAGAATAGTGAGAATGTTTAGAAATTAGATATTAGCTTTAGATAGTAAAAAGTATAGTACTAATTTAATCTCACTATTTTCTTCTTCAGTATGAAATAAGAAAATATTAAAAAACTATTTTTGAATTTATTCTAATAATTATTACTATCATAATATACAAAAATTATTACAATTTGAATTTCACAATAGTCTGGATACGTGACCTAGAGTGTCTAAAAAATGTACAATACTCTCAAAATTAACATAAAGTATCGAAGACATTTAGGAAGTATTAGATATGTATCCGGGAGTATCCAAGGAATACTGGTATCTTATATGGGTACGATATGGATAAGACTCCCTTTTAGAAGTATTTGTACTACAGAGTAAACCACTAAGGTTGCCCCCAAGGAAACCCCCTAAATGCTCCACTTGGTTTTGTAGAACATAGATAAAAATGGAAACAAAAAGGGAATACCAAACTACTTGGGCAATGTTGTGTCGAGGTCCTAAAGTTCATTTCTATCCTTGTCTGTTGACAGCCAATGAACAATAGAGCTTAAATTCACTTCTTAGAGATTTTGTAGTAATATGCTTTATTTCAAGTTGAATATGGAAGAGAAAAAATGTAGAGATAGATGAAGACCATTTCATTTGATTTTTCCACATCGTTTGCGAGTCCCTCCATATGTTTACATAATCCTGTAAGCAACACACAAGAATAATAAAAATTAGATGAGCCTATATAAAACGAAAAATATGTTACAAAAAATAAAATTAAAAAAGACAAGTTAAATATAAGGTATATAAAGCAACATTAAACGAGATAGAAATAGCGATCTTGTTGATTTTGACGTGCTTCCTTGATGAGAAAATCAATATACTAAACAATAATATTCATTGGAATACTAAACAATAAACTAATAAACACAATTGACAAATTTAAATGTCCCATCATCATAGTGTGGGGTTGCAATCCCTATTCTAATTTTGGTCATTTTATATTGCAATTGAGGCAGAAATACTATTACCTTCCATAATTCCATTATTTTTAGAGGAAAGAAGAAAAATATTTTCTTTATTTAAACACGAGCAGTAATTGTTCTTTCATCTGATCGTTTATGGGCATACTGTGCAAGCAAAAATGCAACAGCATTTGATCTCGGTTGAGAGTAGATATGAGGGCATTAGTAATTTTAAGTTCCAGGAAGAACAGAAGTTATCAAAAAAAAGAAGGGCAAGTGTTTTGGCACGCCATTATTACTGATGCACTAAATCATAAATTCTCTCTACAACTACACTTCAACTTTCCACTTCAAGAGGGCCCACTACATGCTTGACATGTTAGGGCATGCATGCCATGTTCCCATATGAAACAAAGAAGAGTTCTGCCTGACATGGTGTCAAACCCAGACAAGAAACTAATCTCAAGAAAGTACTCCTGAATTGGGATAGTTTCTGGCAATAATTTCCAGCAACTAATTCTCTGCAATTGTTGCAACAAATTATTCTTGAAACCAAGCAAAATCTAATCATTTTCAATCCACAAAGCCTACAACCTTTCTTAAACCTCTTCAAACCTACGCATACAAGTTTGCTATAACCTTTGCCCACTGTATGTCTAATCATAGGCTTCATATTATAAGTTTTTTGGCTTATGTCCTACATTGCATTTGAAGCAGAACAAAGGCTAGAATGAAATGTCTAGTGAAACCCTTATTTCAAAGAACTATCCAGACTCTACGAAATCACCAACATAGAAGAACAGTCAGCCATGATAAGTATTCAAGAGTCAAGACACAGAAATAAAGTGGTGTGGTCTCTTTCTACCTTCTAAAATTCAAGAAGTGCATTCATAAAATGGGCGCTTCTGAAAACAGTTCCCTTAGGGCATGTTTGATTAGTAGGATTGTAGCATAGAATTGGAATTGTTAGTCCATGGACTCACAATCACATGTTTGATTGTAAATTTTATTAACCGGATTACATGTATAGCAGATATTCAATCCCACAAAATTGATGAATTTTTAATATTGAGAGGGGTTGAGAATCATAATTTCAAGTATGAAAGAAAAAAAACAAAATGAATACATAATAAATGGTTATCTTACTAATTTAATTGGATAACAATTCCTACACTAATTCATGGGATTATTAATCCTTTCACTATTAATCCTGTTAATCAAACAAGGCCTTAACACCTTCAATTTCTTCAAATATCAAAGAACAACAGTAAAAAAAATATAATGTTATAATCTGCCAACTTTGAACACTCAAAAGTAGTGCATTTTAGACATTGAACATTAATCTACTGTATTCATTGTTGTGATATACGGGCAGACTTCATTGGCGTATTTGGCTGAAGCTGGGTTATGCCAGTTTCCTTGTGTACATAAACATCGGTAAAAATCAGGCTTTAAGGAATTCAAAGCTACCTTTTAAAGTCCTTATACCTTTTGGAAGCAAATGACCTCTCTAACATGACAAGTAAAGAACATGTAGTAGAACTATCATAGTGGTGATGTTGTACGATGTAGCAGGCATTGCCATGTTAGACTTTTGTACTTCCCTTTTTTTTCCCATTTTGCTTTAGTCTGACATTACTATATAAACATTTCAAACAAAAATCAAGAGCACATAACAGATAAAAGTCTGATAAACCACATTCAAACTGACAGTGCATTCATTTTTTGATATTATAGGCAAAAAATAAAAAACAAACATGTAATAACAACTGACCCAATTTATGGTAAATTGCAAGTGATGAATGACTGACCTTCAAATTGACTTCTAAGTTCTGCATTCTGAGATCTCTGCAAAGCTAGTTTCATTCCCAACTCGTGAATCTGACAGAGAAAACAATGTTTATAAACATACATTAACCAAACCTTTTTTTAGCACATAACCAGTAAAAGCCTTTTATGCCACATCCTACACAGCAATATATCACACAGCAATATATCGATAACTGTGTGCACATGAATTGCATTAATAAATTTTCTGCCATACGTTTGTTTAAGAAATTTTATGAACATTTTTTTCCCAAGACAAATAATTATTACAGGAACATAGTTGAATGGCATTAGACCCTAAAATGTTGTAATTATCAATTTTAATATCTTACGTGTTCCCAAAGAATATTTTTAAAAGAAAATTAAAAAATGTTCACTTGATTGCCCAAACATTGGACACCCCACCAGCCTGCCCCATGCCCCTTTTCTTCCCCTTAATTTTTTTTTCATCCAATTTCCTCATAGAGACCAAATATAGATTGGACAGTAATGTAGTTCAGTAAAAAAACCTTTTTGATATAAATTAATCTATCTGCTAAAGCCACTCACTATTACACAAGTGCAACAACGAGTACCTTTCCTTCATTGGCTTGGTTTCCAATCTCTTCATTTTCCTCCTGCAGGGTCCTACATTTAGACATTAGCATCTTGCCCATCTTGCTTTGCGGGGTGAAATTGACAGCAGCAACATTATCCTGCAACTCCTTTACTTTTTTATCCTTCTCCTCCACCAAATTCTAGCATTGTGATAAACACATAAATAAATAAATGTAAGCAACCTCAAAATATGTATATATATCTGTACACACACATGGTCAACAAAAAAAGATTCATCACCACCATTGCATATTCTAAATTGAACAAAATTCTCTTGGAAAAAAGACCACTGCGACACCTATCCTACCAAAATGAGTAAATAATGTCTATGCCGCACAATATTTTAGTAATCAAGCAACAAGGTAATTCTGCTCTGATCTGATGGGAATCATGTGGTAAAGCACATCAATTATAACTCAGCCTAATGTTTCATGGTCTGTCCAATTGCATTCTTAGTAGTGAATTTCTATTTTAGCAACATGAGAGAAAAGACCGGCCCACGCCAGGTGCTTTCACCACTGTTTTTGTCACTCAAGTAGCACAAACGATTCAATAGAGGAGCCCATGTTACACAGACTTGGGTATATACCTCATCATTGTAGCCCACAAATATTGGGCTTTCTAAAGTGGACATGCTACAACCATCTACTTCCACAACATCCTAAATAATAGACCATTAGGAACAATGTAAAAGAGCCAACCTTGTGTATATGTGAATGTGCATATAAACAAACAGAGATGAATATATGCAAGCAAAACATCAATTCAAAATAAAAAAACAAAAACTCAGAAATAGTAATAAGGAGTTCTAAATATGCACCTTTAACCGTGTAAACTCTTCATGAATAGCTGGATCTAGTAACAACCTCCTTGCCTGTCGGGTTTATCAAAAAAATTTAAAATATTAAAAATAAAAACCTAAGCCACTAGCAATATAGAACAACTCAAAAGAACACTTATATTCCAAAACTAAATAACATTTAAGTAGCGCGAGGAACATAGATGGAAAATATGCTTCAGCGTTATTGGATTACCCTACAAAAAAGAGATGAAATAACCACATTGATATATTTATTTATTTTTAAATGGTCAATGATTTTGTGGTTCTTCTTTCACTTTTGCTGAGGGCCTGGCCCAACCCTCTTGTTTTGGATTAAAACCAAGGACCCTGACCCAATTTGGCTTCTTCTATATTCTGGCTGATGGAGTTAAGGGCGATGGTGGTCTGATGCCTGATGGGCTGCCAGTGAGGGAAGAATCACCTAAGTTAATGAAGGCTCGATAAAGGTAGATAAGAGAAGAGAGGTTAGTGTGGCGGGCAGTGGAAGGGATAAGATGAAGGTTGCGAGTGGTCTAGCTAGGGCCTAGGTAGTTCGAGGGGGTTCAAAGGGGAAGGGTGATGTTGTGCATAGGGTTACAAGAGCTCAAAAAGGAGGGCAGCAATTAGGAAGGTAGAAGTTAGTAGCAAAGGAAACCTACTACTAGGTCTGATAAGTTGTTAGAAACCTACTGCAAGGTCTGATAAGAGGTTGTCTTTTGGAGCAAGTGGTCAAAGAGGTTGTGAGAGAAATGCAGCTTCAATTGGGATGGTTGTGACAAGGGGCAAGATCTATCAGATTTAGGAGGTTGTATGAATTCACTTATGGTTGTGTGGGGGCCAAAAGAGGGATGGCAGATTCAACCACTTGAAGATGTGATAGCCTTTTGTTAGGTAAGGGTAGTGTTCTGCAGCCTATAGGGATTGAGGTGGATAAAATTTCAAAGCCTCTAGTTCAGATAGGGATATACTTCTGAGTGGAACAAGCAGCCCCATTTTGGGGTTGAGGAGGAACCCAAGAAACGTATCAATGCCTTTGTCATGTTCATGGAGGAAATTACGAAGGAGTATAAAGAAAATCACCTGAACAAAAATTTAGTTACTAAGGTTAATAAGTCTGGGAGAAAGAAATGGAATTCAATTACTAAAGTTGAGAAACCTCCAAACGTGATAATGGCAAAGGCAAGGAAGGTGAAAAGGAAGTGTTTAGATTATGCCGGAGGCAATTACGGGGCTTCTTCTTCATTTTTGGTAGGAGATGAAGAGTTGGTGCATGTCTATTTAGCACGGACACCTTTCCGGAGGGGACGTACAGGTGTCTGACACGTGCCAGACACGATGTAGAGAGTTGGACATGCTAAGACACTTGGGACACGCTACGGACATGTTGGGACATGCTAAAGACACATTGGGGACCATTTTTTTCAAAAAAAAATTAAATTTTTTAATTTTTTTTTCTTAAAATAGCATATCTGAGGTTAATAAATTTGATAAAATTAAATATTTGACACAAGATAAATATTAAATATTTAAAAATATGACATAAAATAAATATATAAAATTATATATTTTGCACATGTCCCCAACATGTCATATCCTGTATTTTTTAAAAATTTGCATGTCCACGTATTTGTGTCGTGTCTGTATCCGTGCTTTTTAGGTGCATGCTACCGAGATAGGTAGGTATCAAGGGAAGGGAGGATGTGAGGAGGATAGGACTGGGAGTTTAGTTGAGGACAGTAAAATGGTGATGTCTTCTAATGGGTATACGCAGTCCTAATCTGGAGAAAAAGTTAATTACAAGAAACATGTTAGTGCTTTCTTCGTTTTCATAGAGGAGTTCAAGAGAGAATACAAAGAGACAAATCGAACAACCAAGAAAGACTCTTTTGTGAAGTGGGCGTATATTAAAGCACAACAGAAATCTAGAGTGGATGCTTTTTGGTTTTGTGTTTTTGTACTTATTTCTTCTTGTTTATTTGGTTGTATAAGGATGGAGAGAGAGAGAGAGAGAGAGAGAGAAGAAAAATACAACACATAAAGCAATGCCACAATATAAACATAGTTATCGCCTGTCGGGATTCATATTAATGAAAGCTCCTCATTGTTCACCTCCAATTTCCAAGTTGTTCAACATATTGTATTTTGATGATTGTTTTTCTATTTTGTTTTAATTCTGGTTTTGATTTATTTGGAAGAGCAAAATAGATTGAAATCTTCTATTTTATTCCATCATATTTTCATCTATGTTTACATCCTAATCATGCCTTTTTTGCATTCAAAACTGGACGACTGGGTGGTCGACCAGTCAAGCCAAAATTGCTCCGATTGTTCTCCAGCTCTGGGCAGGTAGGGACAACCAGGTGACCGGTCAAGGCATCTCAGCCCAGTTTCGTTCTAGATTAATTGTATTTAGCTCCGGATGTCAGACCAATAGTATGCTCGATGACCACAGATGACAACCTTGACAACCAGGACTTCATGGGACATCCAAGCGGACAACCCACCGACACAGAACTTTACTTGAGACATCCGGGTGGATGTCCACTGTGCAGAGAAATGTTATATCAGTAACAGATGCTAAGAAGAGAAAACAAATGTTTTTCATCAGATGACTCATCATTCAATGAGCAAAACGTCAAGGAATATCTGTACAATGACTTATATATCATCCTCAGCCATCACTAACCCATCTCTTCAATGAGAAGAAGAGAATGGGCACTGTCAGAACAACAGAAGAACAGAGCACTCAACTCTTTATTATATACAGAGCTTTGAGCAAGCAGCAAACACAACAACAAATATAGAGAGACATACAACGTGCTATACACATTTTGATTCTTCATCAATCGCACATTCTTCATCTCTCTGATTCTTTGAAGTGTTCTACAACTGAGCTTTCCTTTTCCTTTAGAAATTATACACAGAGCTTTAGCTTTAAGCTAATCTTACCTATGTGAGGTTTATAGATAAACACTCTGAGCTTTTCATATTGTATCATTCTGTGAGTGAACTTTATTTCAAGCTTTCTGTGAAAGCAAAATCAATTCATTTCAATCTTGTAAAAGTGTAGTACACTTAGGTTTCTTGATTTCTTGAGAGTGACTGTAAATCACCTAAGGTTTGCAAGGGTTTAAAGACTTGGTACAGTCTTTGTAAAATCTGTGGAGGATTGCCCCATTTGTGAAGAGGTTGCTAGCACTCCTGTAAAACTAGAAGATAGTGGAAAATCTCAAATGAAACTTGAGAAGTGGATGTAGGCTTGGTTGAAGCCAAACCACTATAAATCTGTTTGCCTCCTCTTTCCTTATCTCTTGTTTCCTTACTGATGTAGCAATCTAATATACTCACTGTGTTGATTTTTGTTATAGCTATATTTGATATACCATTTGCTATTATTGTGCTAAACATCTAATCTTTTCCCATAACTCTATAGCCAACTGTTATATGAGCTTGTAGTTACTTTGAAAGCTAAATCCTTTGCTAATCTACCAAAATCATAATCTGTTATTTATTTTGTCTCAAGCCCCAAATTATCTAATATTTTGTTTCAAGTCAAATATCATTCACAGCATTTTTGGTTAGCTACTTCTGATATTTTCTCATTGTGCTTGATCAAGTTATCTATTTTACTTTATTCAACAATCTACTGCTAGTTGTAATTTTTATTAGGATATTATTATTTTTATTTGTAGAAACCTAATTCAAACCCCCCCCCCCCCCCCCCCCCGGGTTGCTTTTTGGGTAACACAAGTGACACAACATTTGTAAACTACACAAAATGTTGAAAATAAATACGAGCTAAAGAAGCATTAGAGGGATCAATCGATGTTTGAAAGAGAGTGCCAACTGAATTAGGCAGTACAACATGAAATCCTTGAATACTCTGTGAATCCATCATTTGGTATGACTTAGAATAGAACAATATTTATCCAGAGACCCAGAGTTGAACATCTAAAGTGAAGTTCACCGCATGCAAATAGAACTAATGAATACAAGGTGGTATTAACTGAGAGGATAATCATGCAGGTAGCAGTCAGTCAAGTTGGAACTTGGCTCGATGAGGACGTAGAACTGAATTAACCTAATCCTCTGTCAAGTCCTCCCAGATCCCATCCGCCTTTTGCAGTATAAATTAGTGGGCAGTTTGATGGGAAATGGAAAAGAAACCTTTGAAAGGATTCTGCAGAGTCATAAAAATAACGGCTAGCAGCTGGTCAAACTCCCATCTAGCAACTAGTTACCTCACTGCAGTGAAACACTACCAGGACAGCCGTGGATGCATATCAGCAATACATTATTCATTTTACAAGGAGAAAGTACCAAAGACAGTAATGCAACTGGTGAATTGTCACAGTTCAGTAAATCCATGGGCAAAATCAGCAATGTGAATAACATTTAATGTGTGTTCTAATGGAGGTATAAAGGGGTTATCAAGAAGCCAGAAATTCCAGTCCACGAGGAACAGTTTGAAAATAGTTAATCCTTTGGGTTCCCTTCTAAAGTTTGTGAGAATTTATGGAGAAAGAATTCAAAATTTATTTTGAGATGATTTAGAAGCATAAAGATGAACTTCTTATTAAATTGATTTTATCTTGTTGCCGAGTGGCTAATAGAATAACATCTGTATAATTCAAACAGTCTCATTTAAAACTTCTTGCTCCTCTGGTAATGGGACTTCTCCCCCTCTTTCTTTTATTTCATACAACTTATTTCAATATATATAAATAAATAAATAAATTATATTGTTCTTCAAATAATTAAAGATAGAGCATTAGCAAGCAATTAGTCAATGATACAAAATTGTGTATTTTGTAAATATAAAGCAATAAAGCTAGGATTAAATATGCATGATCCCACGATGAAAAGGGAAAACTAGCACATCTCTATCATACCTGCATTGACGGTGGCTTAAGTTGCACTCTCAAATCTCGTACTGCAGACTAAAAAATTAGAAACAAAATCAAAATCACAGGGAAGACACAAAAATGCCCAAGTAATGAATTTAGTTAATTAGCACTAGAGATTTCCTTAATATTAATCTTAAGAATAGTCATAAAATACAATAAAGAGAAGACAAAAGATGATGCACGTGGAACTTATTTTCATGCATCTATTGAAAAAACCTTTGAAGGAATGACAGATTTAGTTTTAAATAATGGTATAGATTTTGATGCTAAAGCCAAAATCCTGTTTCTAAGCAAAAACTAACAATCATGCTATAGCTTCACATAAAATCTCCCTTTAAAATCATGGTGTCAAATCTCCCTTTTATGACACCACACTATAGGTAATAGTTACAGATCGGAGAATGGGCAGCAACATCTCAACTGGCCCTTGGACACTCTCCAACTCCTCCTTGGACATTGATAAAAACATGTTATTACATAATCTCTTAAAAACCAGGATCCACTAATGTCAAACAAAACAAAACGACAAGCTAAAAACGGGATGCCATTTCACAATACTGTATAAAAGGTCCTGAATCCGGTGTCTCATTGGTTTAGTCAGTTTCACTTAGGAAACTACTTTTTGTCTTTTAATTTTTTTTCTTTTTAAAGGAATTTTTTTTTCCCCACATCTTCTTCCTGTCCTTCCAAACATAATGTTTCATCTTAAAAAAGAAAAAGAAAAAGAATATACCACCTTCAGATAATCCAGTTAAGTTGCTACAAACCTAGAACATTGAGTTGAATTAAATCTTTTAGAATATGATAAAAATCAACAGGCAGAGCTAGAGTTCTCACTTTCAATTCTGCTATCTCCTGCTCCCGTTTTGCAAAAGTTACAATAAATGCGGCTTCCTTCTTCTTTGTTTTCTCTAGCTGATGATAATAATAAGAAAGGATGAAATCTTGCATGACTTGTGCTAATTGCTTAAGCAACCAAAGAAGAGCACAAAGTTAAACACCAAACCTGCTCTCTCAAGGACTCCTCAGACGATTTTAGGCTCTGAAGATAACTGATTACTATTTTTGGTTCTACAAAAAATATAGGACAATCAGTTGTACAGTAAATCAAACAATAACAAAATAGAATAGGCATCACAACCAAACTTAGTTCAAACAAAAATTAAAAGCCTAACTGTATCGTAAAACTAAATTATTGAAACACTTCAAAGAACCCAAAGAAAAAACTAACCAAGAGATGTTCCTGAAGGTATGAAGGACTCATTCTGAAATGAAGAGTACCACTTCTGAATCTCGGCTTTTGCAGCTTCAAGGTCCATCTGAAACCAAAGCCATTAGGATCAGAAACTTTATAAATAGTTCGAGCATACTTAAGACCTACAAAACACCAGATTTATGGTTTAGGTGGGTGTCTGCTACTCCCTTATTAGGGGAACTGCAGAGTTCAAGTCCTGGTAGATGGAATGGGGTTGGAGAAATTTATCGGCACGAGGAGGGCTACCTAGGGGTGAGCACCAGCCCGGTGGCCTGCCCAGTCCAACCCGCATTTTGAATGGCTTAAGATTAATAATTAAGTCCATACGGCCGAGCTAGGTAAAATTTTTGGGCATGTTTATTAAATAGCTCGTGCTTCCGCATAGTCATTGAGCCAGGCCCGGTTCGATTATTAATATATTTTATATACATGTACATATAATTTATTTAGTTTTATTTTTGTTTAAAATAAATAAATTCACTTGAACAGGAAAATAAACCCATCAAGCTAGTATATAATGAGCGTTCAACAAAACAAAACAAAACAAAAAAAAGCTAGTATATAATGAACTAAAACTAAATGTTTGTGCCAACTACAAAGTTACTGTTTTTTAATTTATAAAATTTATTTTTATTTAATATGTAGGTTTATGGCCGGGCTTGGTATAGGACTTTTAGGCCCAATGTTGGGCCAGGCCGGGATTGGTCACAAAATTTCTTTATTTTTTGTAACTTAATCTTGGCAGAGTCAATGCCCACCCCTAGGGTTACCTCCATGGTGTATCCAATCCGTTGGACCAAAAGAAGAAAAACATGCAAAACACACATGCCTATGAATTGAATATTTTCAAACAAAATACATCAAAACTAGCATGCATGGCCATTCTTATGTCATGCTCAACAGGCCCAGAGTAAAGAATGGCTACAAATCTACTATACATGAAACGCATACATGAACCACATAAACTACAAATTTATGCAAGAACTTCCCATTTAATCTCAACTAAATATCTTTTTTGAACACTGCACATGGCATGGTCATTATAAAGTGAACAAACTAATAAATAGGGAAAATGAGTGAGAGCACTAATTAGTGCCATCACTAATGATGTGGCAGTGGGTCCCACCCACTGCCACAGTGTGTGTTGTGTCTTTTCTTTCTTTCTTTTTTTTTTTTTTTCCCCTTTCCACCTCATTAGTAGTGGGTTAGAGCCACCAAATTAGAGGTCTCTAGCATGGCTGAATAAATAGACATATCATTACCAAGAAACTATTCCAATGAGATATAATATAAAGAGATGATATCAAGTATCAATAAACATATTGATACTTACTTGGCATGTTGCAAGGGTATCCTTACAGTTTTGAAGGCTGCAAAATAAAATCACCAAAGTAAAAGGACAACATCAATGGCCAAATAATATTTTATGCAAAATAACTGACAGATTAAATGTTTTAAAAGAGACTACGAAACAATCTATGTCAGACAATACCTCTCACGAAGGGACAAAATCATCCCAGTTGCCACACCAGGTGCAGTTTCTTCTACTTTTGAGTTGGCCTGAATTTCAAACAATTTTCCCATGAATTTAGACTTCCCAATAATAATTCCTAATGCAAAGTAGATGTAAAGTTATAATGCAAAGTATTAACAAAAAGCATTACATCATGTGACTAAAATGCATAGGAAATAGGAATAGAAATAGAAATAGAAATTTCTGGAGAAGATGATCATTTTAAAGAGAGGTAAAACATTTGACATTACTCTTCAAAATTCATAGCTAGAAAATTCAATGGTTTCAAAGTTCTGAATTCAAAATAGGAAGTGTTAGGTGATGTTCGGTTCACTAGAATGCCACCCTATGGAATGATTCAAGTCTCATGGGTAGTTGGCATGCAATTAGCAAGCATATACAGTACTTCAAGTTAGTCATAAAACTTCATATTATGCATGAAATGCTCTATACACCTTGTGAACACCATTTTATCCTAAAAAATAATAGTATATTATGAATATTTTATCGTGCCCTCATGTCCTTGGACATGGGAATTACATGAATAAGACACATAAACATATACCCACACTTGACACCCAAGTCTATGCAACATAGGTGTTCGTCGAACCTTCCTCCATCATCACCTCCATCTACGTCTCAAGTTCGAAACTTCTTAAGTGCAAACAATTTCTTAGGGTCAGTCCATACGGGTTTTGCCCCAACATTCATTGGGACCTCCACAAGTGGACGGTGGGATTGGTGCCCAAATTAATCGGTCCAATGGGCCAGATACCAAGTTATCAAAAAACAAATCTAGGCCTAGGGCTTGTTAATGTGAGATGGAATAGAATTATCATTCCTCACAACAGTGAATGATAATTCTATTTACAATCATTTTTAAATGAACCTTCCTCCATCATCACCTCCATCTACGTCTTAGGTTCGAAACTTCTTAAGTGCAAACAATTTCTTGGGGTTAGTCCAAATGGGTTTTGCCCCAACTTTTGTTGGGACCTCCACAAGTGGACGGTGGGATTGGTGCCCAGATTAATCGGTCCAATGGGCCAGATACCGAGTTATCAAAAAACAAATCTAGGCCTAGGGCTTATTAATGTGACATTGAATAGAATTATGATTCCTTACAATCGTGAATGATAATTCTATTTACAATGCATTTTTCATCATTTTTAAATGAACCAAACGTAGTAATGAATATTTTAATGGAATAATCATTCCATTCCACCTCATTTTAATGAACCAAACTCTAACTCAGGATTTGAACTACATTCCATTTGGGCTCAATAATCCAAAAAAATATACACCCTCACAAACACAAATTTCGCAGTACTGAATCCCAAAAATACCTTTTTCGAGCCAAAAATATCGTCTTCTTCATCCTCAAGATCTTCAAAACTTCTCTTATTGCCTGAAATCGCATTATAACACACAATCATCAACCAAATCACATTCGCTAAAACGTATATCTAGATATATATATATAAACCTGAACGCCTGGAAGTGTGGGTTCCGGGGAATTCGCCTCCGAAATCATCATCCTGAGTGTTTTTCAAAAACATTCAAATCAAAAACACAAAAACAAAATCAAAAAAAACAAAAACATCCACAGAAACCCTAGGGAGTGGCAAAATCGACAACATTGAAGCCGGGAACTAACATCGTCAAGATGGGGATGGGACGCCATTGGATTGAATTGAAACCCTAGGAATTTGTTCTTCACCAACTTTGAATTGCTAGAGAGAGAGAGCTGAGTTCAGGAATTGGGAGCAAATGGGCGGAGATTAGATGTGAAGGGTTTTACGGTGTACCTTTTCAGTTTTACACGTGGCGAAAATATGATTGGATGCGAGCGATGTTAGGGATCCCAAACAAATTACCAAATAAATTACCAAACCTCTCACATGGATGTGGGACCCACACAAATCACATGTGTGTAGGTCCCACACCCATGTGAGAGGTTTGGTAATCTATTTGGTAATTTGTTTGGGATCTATAGCATTTTCCGATTGGATGCTGTTATGGTGATTTGGTTTGGTATTACGGATGGCAATGTAAACTGACCCGACGGGGACCTGATTCCGATTTGAGCGGTTTTTTTTTCGAAAAATATTCCCAACAGGGCAGGGATGGTATTCAAAAATTAATCCCCGATCAGTTTCGGGCCGAGGACGGGGATAACTGTCTCAGCCCCAGCCCCGGCCCCGGCCCCGTTTCCCCGATATAAATTTACTATTATACCCCTATATATATAAATCAAACCCTAAAACACACACAACTCTCACACGGTGTGAGTCACTCCGCCTCTCTCTCTTTCTCTCCCTCCCCGCCGAGCTTCCTCCTCTCCCTGTCGATTTCTCGTCGATCTCCCTCATCCTCTCTTTCTCCCCCTGTCGATCTCCCTTCTCTACTTGCAGATCTCTCGCCGATCTCCCTCCTCCTCTTCCTCAGTTCGACCGGCGAACGAGACCCCCCTCTCCTCCAAACTCTACTACAACCACAGCCCTAAAAGGCTGGCCACGGCGGCTCTGTTCGGGCTCCCCGTCGATCTCCCTCATCCTCTCTCTCCCCGCCGATCTCATGCTTTTGGGTATATCTGTTGGGTATTAATTTTTTTTTAACTGGGGCTGATGAGGAAGATGATGATTCGGCTGCCATTGTTGACAACTCTTGAGCTTGTTCTTGACCTCTTTCTCTCTCTCTGTGAATGTTTCTGATTTTTTATTTTTTACATCTGATTTCCGATCTGTGCGATTTGTTGAATATATATGTTAAATTTGATGTATGGGTGTGTTGTTGTTGATGATGAAGAAGAAATATGCTCAGATTTGTTGTTATTGAAAATCTATGTTTTTTTTTTTTTTTTTTTTTTTTTTTTTTTGACCGAGGAATCTTCGGGGTCGGGGATCCCCGATCCCTATCAGGGGGCGAAGGCGGGGGTGGTAATAGGCTCCCTGTCGGGGATCGGGGCCGGTGACAGGAAAATTTCTACCATCGGGGATCGGGGACAGGGAGTGTGATCCCCGGCCCCGCCCCGGCCCGTTGCCATTTCTATTTGGTATGCATGCACTTATGAAAATAAAATAAAATAAAACAAACTTAAAATGGTATAATTGCTCCTTTATATGTAACACGGGAATGTCTAGTTGGGTTTTTAATTTTATTTTTTTAATAATTCAACAATAAAAATTTTATTTTTTTTTATGGGAATAAAATTTATACTTACTTTGATAAAATTTAAGCTGTGTTTGGTGGAGTTTTGGAAACATAATTATACACTTTGATTTAAGTGCGTTGTTTGATTACAATTTTCAAATATTAATTCCACACTTACTTTTGAAAACATATCTATTCGGTCATCCTCTCGGATGTCGCTCGAACGTCCGACCAGTCGACCGAAACAATATTTTTTTTTTTAACATCAAATCATAATTTTAAAATGTTACCAAACGTTACTTAGATTTCAATGGCATATTTGGTAAAAAAAAAATGCCTCATTGAAGTGAGCTGCTCTTGTTGTGATTTGAGTAGGAAAAAAATGATAAATTACAATTTGTTGTCTAAATATTTAGGGTAAGTTACATTATTTTTTATTAAAATTTAGAAAAAATATTGTTCGGTTTTGATTGATTTTTTAAAAATTGAGTTTTTTATTTTTTGTTTTTAGTGCATTATTTTAATATTTTATATAAATTTTGGTATTTATTGAATTTTTTAAAATATGTTAATTTTTTATATTTTTGGTATTTATTGAATTTTTTAAAGATTTTTTACAAAAAAATTATACTTTTTAAGTATATTTATACTACATGTATCTAAAAACTTAAAATATTAAAAAAACCTCAGTGAAATTTTTTTTAAAAATACAAAAATAAAAAAAAAATCAATTTCCAAAAAAAAGAAATAAACCAAACAAGTTTATATTTAAAAATAATTACACCAACCTCCTTTCTAATGTTTTCAAAATCGGACCAGTGAGCGAACAGGAAAAGGAACTGGGTGGACGGGTCACCGGTTCAACCGTCAGGTCAAAGCAGTCGAACCGTGACGTCATAATTAATATTATATAATTAAAAAATATAACTATAAATTATAAATAAATAAAAGTATATATAAATAATCAAATAAAAATAAAAATTGTTGCATAGTATTTATTAATAATATTTAATAAAGTCATAATTGATAAAAAAAAAAATCACTTATTTTAAAGAAATTAAATTTTTTAAACATTCCTTCCAAACAAATTGATTGAATGCTAGATTTAATTTTGGAGGGAAATGAAATTTTCAACCCTCCCTCCAATCAATATGTTTCAAATAATTTGATTGAATCCCACATAGAATTTTGTAAGTTCTCTTTGAAAAATCTTTTCCTATAAATAGGAATAGACTTTCATAATCTTCTCAAGCTTTCAATGAGACTCTTCCTTATGAGAGGAGACTTTTGAAATAAGAATTTTTAGTCAAAATTTTAAAATATATTTATATATATATATAAAAGAAAGAAAGAGAAGAAAAAAAAAACCTATCCGACCCTCTTGACCCGGTCCGGGTCACCGGTTTTCCCGATTCGACCACTGGATCATCGGTTTTTCCCGATTTTGCTCCCACTCTGAGTTTAGGGGGTTGACCGGACCGGAACAAGGCCCGGTCCGACCGGCCGGTCCGGTCTGGGTTTGAAAACATTGCTTTCCAATACTAATAAGGGAAAATTACTATGTAGTCTTATGTAAGGGATCTATTTCCTTTCTAATCCCACTATATTTTTAATAGACTAACAGGTCCTCAATTTTTTAAGTTTTGTACCTGGAGGTCCAGCTTTTTATTTTCTTATCTTTTAAATGACTGTATTACCCTTTGATTTGAGATATATATATATACGTGAAAAATCAAATACTAGATTGTGATGTCGCCTATGCGAGGTTGTCTGTGATCTCAATCTCTCTTCGTGATGTTGATCTCGTTACACTGTGAGGTCGATCTTGTTATGCTATGAGGTCGATCTTGTTGTGCAATCTGAATCTCTGTGTACAAGCGATCTCTGCGTACGTTCTCTCTCTCTTCCTCTCTCTCTCTCTCTCTCTCGTTGTCTGTGTCTGTGTCTCACTCTGTCTCTATCTATCAATACATATATGTATGTATATATATAGATAAGCAAATTTGCGTAATCTCTAGTTTGTGTTTGGTAATGTTCTTATAGTTCTTTGTTTTGTAATAAACTTTATTTGTTTGATACTTATTTTGTGATTTTTGTATGTGATGTAGTGTAATGATTTTGATTTTGTTGATTTTGTTTGTTGTATAGTGGTGTCGTTTGGTATAGCTGTTAAAACAGATTATAGATTATAGCTTAACATATTATAGATTATAGCTTTAATCAGAAGCTGTTAATGTGTTTGGGGTAGCTGTTGGATTATATATTTAAGTTGCTGAGTAGTGTTTGTTAAATAAGCTGTGAAGTAGCTTTTTGCTGTGTAAATGTCTTTTTTACCCTTGTTAGTTGTAAATTGAATTTATCTAGACTTTTTGCTATTAATTACATATTAAGAGATCATTCCAACACCAAATTAATATAACCCTATTATTTTTAAATAATAATAACAATGAAATAAATATTACACCAAAAAAAAATTATTATATTTTAATAATTATTTCCTTAAGAAATTGACATTAAAATCTCATATCTTCTTGAATCCATCTCATAATCATCATTACGAACCGAATACCCATGTCGGTCTTCCCCTACTACTGCTTCCTCATCAACAGGGACATACTCAATATGTTTATCATAAGAGTCAAATGCAATATCCCTTAACTTAGTTCGTCTAATGAAGTTGTGGATCGCCATAGTAGCACAAACAAGTTGCCGTTGACAAACAAAATTGTAGTTGCATGGAATATCTTTCATAAAAGGCCATCTTGCTTTCCAAACACCAAATGATCTTTCTATTACGCTCCTAAGTGATGAATGTGTTTTGTTGAATTTTTCATGTGCAATTTGAGGAGGCCGATGGTCAAATTGAGCTAAATGATATCTCTCCCCTTTGTATGGCGCAAGATAACCCTTGTGTTTGGATAGCCAGAATCAATCAAATAATACTCATCTACAAAGTAAAATATGAACTCATTACAAATATAACTAATGTAGAATAAATGAATAAATCTTAATTTGTGTTACATACATACCTCCTTCTGGATATGGAAAATTATTGTTTGGATTTCTAATTGTATCCCAAAAAATTCGCGTGTCATGTGCACTTTCCTCCCAACCAGGCAAGCAAAAGGTGAAACACATGTCAAAGTCACACACTGCCAATATGTTTTGTGTAGCATATCCCTTCCTACCTATGAAACGGGGTAAGTATTCTGCTTCCACATGAACTTTGATATGTGTTCCATCAATTGCCCAAATGCAATTCTACATACAAAAAATATCAGAAAATATTTTTTTTAAGAGAGTATTTGTAGTTACCTTAAATTGAGGGTAATATTTTCGGCTATTTTTTATGTACGAATGAACCCCATTGGCTTCACCCAATCCACAGACATTTTCACATATGCTTTTAAAACAGAGTGGAAGTATTTTGAAATACTTTCACCCCATAATTGAAATCTTTCTTGAGCATTTCTATTGTTTGCATGTTGACCAACAATAAATAAAAAAATAGCAACTTGTTGTTGAACCCCAACTTTTTTCCCACTTTGTAGTTCATAGTTAGCCTCTAATAAATTGCACAATTGATAAAAAAACATCCCTGTCCATTCTAAAATTTTCATATATTCTTGTAGCATTACCATGTTGCAATTCTAACATCCATTGATGTCCTGTGAGGGCAGATGTCCTACATGGTTGTTTATTTAGGTAATTTTCTGCATAAATTGTTCCTGCCACTGCTGCTGCCATTAGGTAGGGATTCCCATACGGGTGATTTGGTTGTTGTGAAGATCCAACGAGATTGTCATCATTATCATAATCACCATCATTATCACAATCACCATCATCATTGAAATTATCCATCTTTTTATACTGTATAGAAATTGGGGTCATGTACAACATTCATTCAATAAGAAATTAATTTAACACATACAATAAATATAAAATTAGAGGATATAGATAAAATAAATAAATTTAACAATAAGAAATTAATTTCACACACAAAATTAGAGAATATAGACACAAAATAAAATTAAACAAACATCAGCAGAATACCTGTAAAGATTGGAATGCCTCTTGGTTGTTTAACAATTCGGAATGCCAAACAAGTTCACCATCAGACTATATATAGACAATGTCATTGCAATATTCATCATTTAAAATAATATCTTTTTAAAATTGCTTTTCAACTTGTAGGCAAATGGGCAAAATACAACTTGCAAAGTCACATGGCACGCAAGTGGCCAAATACAACTTGCAATAATACTTCCTATTCCATCCGTGAAGGCATAACTTGCAACAACACTTCCTATTCCATCCGTGAGAGCACAAATTAAATATAATTCACTGAGGCAAACATAAATACAACATTAAATTAATTAAAGATAGTCCTAATAATGTCTTTAAAAAAAAAAAATACATTCGCACAATGAACTAATCACGAAAACCAGGAATGCGAGCCTTTTCCAAAGCAATTTCAAGATTAATAAACTTCAAACGCAACACATCATTAGGCAAAGCCATGAAAGACTCACGAAGCGAGGGTTTCATGAACAACCTTGCAGCCCAAACTAAAAGGTCATCGTCTTCACTAACGCCAGAGATTGTGCTAATCTTAGCCAAACCCTCAGTTATTGTGTGCGGATTTTGCATAGCAACATTCTGTGTACCAGTTAAAGATGATGCCTCCACAGCATCGACAATGCAGTTAAGTGTCTTACTCAACTCACCGGCAGCTGATTGTTTTTTGTTCCCTTTTTGCTTCTTTGATGGACCCTCTTTTTGGCGACGACATTGGTTGCTCAATTCAGATGGATGGATTTCCGTATCAGTATCATCACCAAGTGGGGTGTGAGATCCCTCAGTGTCAAGAAACACTCCAGAGCTTGGGGTGTATGCCCACTCACCAGTTGTAGAAACATCAGAGAATAGTATGTCCATGTGATCAGCTAATGTCAATGGTTTCTCACGAAATTTGGCTGCATCAGGATACTTCTATAACAAAATATCGACAAATAATTACAAATATATAAATCATAAAGCTCAAGTACAAGTGAGCAAGAAAAAAAAAATTAACATAATTCACTGACCTGTAGCTTCAAATTCCACCAATCATCAGATGCCATGATAGCTCCAGTCAAGAGATCTAACCCCAGCCCAGTCTCACCTCTCAATAGATTTTTCCAAAGACCCCACTCATTTTTTAAGATATCCCAACGATTTTTAAGCTGAATGCGAACATATGACTTTCCAGTTGTAATTTTGAACTTGTTAATAACTGCTTCCCAACCAACCCTATCTAAGTGCGTACCAGGTCTGTGACCTGCTTTCACTTGCTCCACACAAAGTTTGACAAAAAATTCAGTAGATTTTGTGTCCCAATGTGCCTTTAAACCTTGTGAGGGTTGGGAGTTTTGGGAAGCTTTTCCCTTGCTCTTTGTAGTTGTTGGAGATTGTGATGGTGGTTGGGAACTCATTTTCTATTAAACAAATCATAATAATAAAAATACTTGAATTGCAACAATGGTTTGAACAAACCCTTACTCATAATATTAAAAACCATATCAACAAAAAAATAAAAAACTGATTGGTGTGTATGAGATAGTAACAGATTGGTGTGTTAACCACTCCTTCAAAGCATTAACAAAAGAAAGTGATAATTTTTTTGTATCATGGACAATAGAAAGGGTTGAGAAGGGCCTGAAACAAATAAAATAAAGCACTTTCAGTTATTATGATCGCTTAGGTATGTAAAGCACTTTCAGTTATTGGCTTAACATTATTATGAGTATTGAGTGTGGTTTATGGTGCTGATAAATCTTATGTTATTTGCTTGTTGAGTGTGTTCTTTGGTACCTAATGAAGACACTTAAAAAGCTGAAGTCTTAAATTTTTTTAATTTGATAACTATGAAAAGAACTGCTACTTCTGCAGAATAGGCCTACCTTCTCTCTGCTGGCATTAGCCCAGCTAGAATTCTATCTTTCCCAGAATTCTGTATCTGATGAAGATAAAATTAATCCACAAGTCATAACCTAAATTCAAAATTAGAGCAACTATTTGAACTTTTATAATATTGTCATTTATGTTAAGAACTTCACCTTTTTGATTGAATTAATTTGTAGGAATAGTTTTGAGACACTACTGCTAAACAATTCTTAAGATATTTTATCTAAATTAACTTTGTATTTGCCTTTTCTTTAGCGCAAGACAATCTTGTTTTCCTTGAGCATTGGTTTAGCAAATTCCCGGAATACAAGAACATAGACTTCTATATTACAAGGGAAAGTTATGCTGGTATGCATAATTTCAATAAGCATCACTAATGCTATGTTTGGCAGCACATAATTCATGCTTTCAATTTGGAAAAAAGAGATTACCTCAGTTCAAATTTTGAGCTAAGATGATTTTCATTTTCAAAATTCAAAGGCATGAAAGAGTTTACCAATCACTATCAATTTCAATACAACATGACAATTTTGTTTCTTGACAGGACACTACGGCCCACAACTGGCACAACTCATTATTCAATCTAAAAGGAAGTTCAATCTCAAGGGAATAACTGTGAGTTTAAAAATAGAAAGATAATTACCCAAACCCACCTTTTTTATTTATTTATTTCCTAAGTTCTATTTGAATTAATTTCAACTCCAAATAAAATAATCTGATTTTGTGGTGCTTGCAGATAGGAAATCCACTTCTGGAATTCAACTCCTACACAAATTTAACATAAAATTTTTAACTCCTACACAAACAGAGCATTAATAAACCAACTCTTACACAAATTTTTAACATCAAAGCATGAATAAATTTTCCAAAATTTTTCCTAAACCCTAACTATTCTTATCTTCCCCAATTTGAACAAATTTGAAATAGACACGCATGCTGAACAAATTTAAAATAAAAAATAACCAAAACAATACATATATATATATATGCATGCATGCCGAGCAAGAAAAAGAAAAATCAAAGATCAAGGAAATGAACCAGAGTCGAAAAGAGAGAAACAGACCCAGAGTCGGAAACGAACCAGAGCCGCACATCGCCGGAAACAAACCAGAGCTTCACGTCTCCGGAACTGAACCATTGCTGGAAGCGAACCAGAGTCGCAATCTTGCTGCTGCGTTGCTGTTGATTTCTTGCCAAAAAGAAAGATTAGGGCAAAAAAAATATATATATATATATATAGGTGGTATAAAGGTAAATGTTTCAAAACACTAAGAACATTTAAGTATATTTGCCCTCCGCATTTTACCCGTGAGAATCTAAAGCTAGTTGAACCAGCTTTTGAATTTTAGCTTTTTTCACCTTGCCTATAATCTGTAGAAGTTGAAGCTGAAGCAGATTCAAGGCTACCAAACAGATTGAATTAGCTTTTTTTAAGCTAAAAGCTAGAAGTTGGGCAAAAAAAACTTCAACAAACACCACCAGTGTAATGTGTTTTGAAGTTGTAGTTTGGAATTGTGAATTCTGAAGTTTTAATACTGATATGTTGTAACTGTATAATTTTGCAGTTTGGAATTGTGAATTGTAAAGTGTTGATACTGATATGTTGTAACTGTATAATTTTACAACTTGGAATCTGTGAACAATTGTTTGCTAGTTTGTGATTTTGTAATATGGAGGGGTGTTTCATGTTAATGTGCAAATATAGTAAGTCTTGTGCTACTATTAAGATTAGTGAGGGATATAGTTATATGAAGTTGTTGAGAAAATATCTACGAAGTTCAAGGAGTTGAGTGTTGGTAACTTTTGTTTGTTTTTCTCTGTTCCTGAAAATTTTAATTGTATTGTTGAATGTAATGATGATTTGGGGAATATGATGTCAATGGTAAGTTGTAATGGTTCTCATGTTGTTGATGTTGGTGTGAGTGATAAGAGAATTGTGGAGGTTGATGATAATTCTTCTAAGATTGATTCTGTAATTTGTGAGAGTTCTTTGGTTAACGATTATAATGATTTTGATGGTTTGTTGCCTAGTTTTTATCCAGAACCAGAGAGAGTTTTGTTGTCTGCTAGTTGGAAAGGGATTATACACAGTGTTGGTCAAGAATCTTGAGGTGGAGTGCCGGCGTTCTGCATTGCATTGGCTAAGTATGCAGTTGAATGTGGTTTTGCAATGAATTATTTGAAGAACGATGCAACAAGAGTAACTACTGAATATATGATGAAGTCGTCTACAAGTTATAAATGGTTTGTGCATGGAAGCGTGTTGATGAATTCCAATATTTTTTTTTATTATGAAGTTGGATAATGTGCATACTTGTGGGGTTGTTACTCATAGATCTTGTAGCAAAATGGTTGGTTCTAAACTTGTGTCTGATATTGTGCATAATAATATTAGTGATAATCCGTTGACTCGTCCTATTGAAGTTAAAAAAAAGTTGAAGAAGCAATATGGTATAGATATTTCTTATCAAGTTGCATGGTTATGAGTTGATAAGGCAAGAGGTGGGTTGTTTGGTATTTTGCATCTTTTTTTGACCAACTTCGATGGTACCTTGAGACGGGTATGAGAACGAATCCCAAAAGTGTGTTTGAATTAAATGTGGATGAAAGTAGTGGGTGTTTTTGGATGTTGTTTGTGGCATTTCATGGATGTTTGTATGGTTTTCAATTTTGTCGTTCGTTGTTGTTTGTTGATGGTACATTCTTGAAGAGGCGTTACAAGAGGCATTTGCTTGCAGCAACATCAAAGGATGGTAATCAAGGTATGTATTTATTTGCAGTTAATAAAGTTTTGGTTTGTCAGTGTGTTTTGGCAGTTGGTGGATTTTGGTTTCTGTTATTGTATCATGAGTCTACTAATTTTTGCAGTTTCATGTTATTTTATTTTCAGGCCTATTTCCTTTGGCTTTTGCGATTGTTGATGCTGAAAATCAAGGATTGCGTTTGGTAGAGTTTTGTAAATATGATTTGAGAGTATGAGTTGTATTTTGAGTTTGTGAGTTGTGGAATTATGATTTGAGTATAGAAAATTTGTTTGGTTATGGTTTTTGAATAAAGTGTTGAAGTGTGTTTTAAATTGTATGTGGAATTGAGTTTTGAGAGTTTGATGTGACATGAAATAAGAAAATTTGTTTGGTGATGAGTTTTCAAAATAGTTTTCAGAACTTAATTCAACCTTTAATTGATAATCAAATACACAACTCATATATCGATATTCGTATTTTTGATCAACAGTCATAACCAAACTATTTTTAAAATACTCAAATTAAAAAATGATTTTTTTTTCAATTAATTGTATTTAAGTAATTTTTTTGAATAAATTTTTTTGTCAAATAATTTTTTTTTAAATAACTTCTATGTCAATTATTTTGTGTCAATTAATTTTTGTGTGAATTCATTTTTTTGGCCTGTGCAAAGATTTTGTACAATACGTTTTTAATTTTTTTCAAAAATTTTGTTCAAGTCAACAACTTTGGTGAATATATATTGATAACAATTAATATAAATCAGTGTGTTTAATAGTTTCAAATACAAATCAATACGTAAACGTTACCAAACATTTTCATTACTTTTTCATTTATTACATTTTATTAATGTAATAAAAAACTCATCTGAAAAAGTGCATGCATTATTGTACTCTTGCAAGTCACTCACCCGTGAAGGCCACAGAAGGTCGTATTATTGGGGGGAGTGATATTTGTGTATGAAATTATCAATTTGCCCCTCTTAAATTGAATGGCAGAACAAAATAAAAAGGATAATATTGTCATTTCACGTATCCAAGACACCTACCCCCTCCTATCCATCACTGTGGAATAAAGAAAAGAGAGACAATGACAAAAACCTGTAGACATGGTCAGTATACGGATGCAATTACAAATAAGTAAGGAAAATAAAAAAATAAAAAAAAATTAGTAAGAAATCAAAAGTAAAAAAAAATAAAAAAAAAAAAAAAAACTTTCTGGACTTGATGAACCTTGGACCTTATAAACCTCAGCCTCTATATAAGATCTGAGTCTACACCATCTTCACCATCCAGAATTCCAACACACCATCTGAGCCCGTCTCATTCCAACACCTTCAGCAGCTCCATCACACTATAATATTCACTACATTTAGTGTAGAAGGCAGTGTAGAAGGAAGAGAGAAGAGGTTAGTTCATATTCTTGATAGCTTGAGAGCTGAGTTGCAGGGTGGCGAATTGCAAGCAAAGAACAGCCACCAGGGACAACCGGCGGGTCATCCCACTGGTCAACCGGCCGGTCATCCGGTTCAGCCACCACTTTGCCTTCCGCACCCAGTTTCGCTATCTGTTGCCTATTTGTTCCATTTTTCGCACTAACATCATACATTTTTCTTAACTTTTACATACATTTTTCTTAACTTTTGCAGTCATCATGCCGAGAACAAAAAGAGCGAGACCTAAACGTAGCGAAACCTCTAACCTTGTACAACGTGAACCACAGCAACAACATCATGACTATCCAACTAATGATTTTCTCACATATCATCATGAACAAGCCTATTCAAATTTCGCTAATCGACCAATTATTACGGGAAGAAAGGTAAATCTACCTTCTCAATATGATCCACTGTTGCTTGGTAGATTGGATACAATGGGATGGTTACCTTTAACGAATTTACCACATAAGGTATATTCCCGTCTTGTACAGTTATTTTATGTTCACTTGACATCTGCTGAGCAACAAGTGGAACCATTCACTCTGACCTCTTATGTGAAGGGGAAAGCAATCACACTCAGTTCCCGCACTTTCGCACAAATTATTGGAGTTGAAACAGAAGATTTGTAATGCTATTTTCAAAATGTGGCTCAGTTAGCTAACATTGTTGATGATGTAACTGAGGTTTATACCACAATTTATGAGAACCGATTCACTGGCACTAATTTACAAGCCAGACATTTAAAACCCTACCTTCGTATTCTTCATCGATGGATAGTTGAAAATGTCACTCCCAAAAAAGGATATTTTGATGTTGTTCCATGTTTTAATGTTTATTTGTTATATTGTTTTGAAATTGGACAAAAATTAGATTTATGCTTCATATTACTGAGAGAAATGATGGTTGCAAAACTTGGTACTCTGAGTGGCCGATCACTACCTTTTGGAGCTTTGTTAACCAAAATTTTCAGAGCGCATCATGTCAACCTTGAAGGTAAAGTAGATGTGAGAATCATTTCACCAATTTCTGAGTACACACTGACCCAAGCTGGTGGTGCTGACAACTTGCTAGGCTCTATTAATTTTGAAAATGAACCAATACCTGATGATAAAGAACCCAATGACAATGCCATGCCACCAAATGAATAACCCCAATACTGGACTGATTATTTAGCGTTGGAACAAGAACGGTACAATTAGCGCCTACAATGGGAACAACAAATGGCTAATCAGGTCAATACATTGGGTACTTGGTTCGATGAATTTGTCGCCGCTTAGAACTCACTAATTCAACAATTTGGTGAGTTTCGTGTAGACTCAAGGAGACGTGATAAAGTGACACGGAACCGCATTGATCAGATTGACCATCGAGTCACTCAGGTGTACCATCACTACTTCCCTCCACCTCTACCACCACCTGATAATGGCGCTTAATTTGTTTCAATAAACGTTTAAAAAATTGACACATGCTGTGGTTACATTTTCTTTTCTTATTTTATTGTGGTTATTTTATTTTCTCATTTTGTTATGGTTATTTTATTTTGTTATTTTGTTATAATTTTTTGTATTGACGTAATGAATAGATTTTTTTTTCTTCACTGTAAAATTTACTAGTGACAATGTTATAACAATTTGTGTGTTACATTATGAAATTAAAAACAAATTCGTACAAAAATTAATAAAAAGAAATTAATAAATGTGTAACAAATCCTTCATTTCAATAAAATGAAAAAATTAAAATTAAAATTAAAATTAAAATTAAAATGTAAAAAGTCTACAAATTAATCAAAAAATTTAAATTAATAACAAAATCATTATTTATATTTAAAGGAAAAAAGCAACTTAAAAAAAATAATCGGCTCAAATGAAATAAAACAAGGGAAAAATTAATAATTATACTTTTTTTTTAATAAGAAGGAAATAAAAATTAATAAAAACTTATTTGGTATAAGAAAAATGTTTGAGGGCCCTAATTTCTGTGGTTTAAATGGCTCAAAATTGTCAAAATGACGTCGTTTTGGCAAATTCGAGCCATTTGAGCCACAGAAATTAGGGTCCTCTACCATTGTTGTTTGGTATAATGTCTGAAAATAACAAAACCATTATGTTAACATGAACAAGAAAACAATTAATAAAAATAAATTAAAATTAATAACAAAGCCTTTAAATTGTTTGAAAATGAGAAAAGTAAATTAATTAAAATATGTTGTCTACAAATAAATTATAAAAAATTTAAATTAATAATAAAATCATTATTTTACTAAAATGAGAAAAAACAAGTTAAGAAAAAATTTTTGGCTAACATGAAATAAAAAAAAAAAAAAAAAGTTCAATTGATAAAATGGGGACAGGCGTAGCTCAAATTTTGGAAACGATCTTCTATTTAGGTGCACTAATAACTCAGTGTTGTTCGGCCCATTGGGACCCATCACAGACCCCGTTTAAATAATCTAAACCGTTCAATGTGTAGAAATCGCGGAGTACTATATGCCTGTGAAAAATCATCCTGATCAGATATCGGTAACTATATGATCAAATTAGTTTAAAATTATAAAATTTATGGTGTTATAGTTAACGGTTGAAAACGAACTAATCTGATCAGATAGCTATCCATATCCGATCAACGTGATTGTTTACAAGAAGATAGTATTCCACGAGTTCTACACATTGAACGATTTTGATTAGCAAAATGAGACCCGTGGTGGGTCCCCACGGGCCAAACAACACTTCTAATTCAATGCCCAAATAGCAGGGAAACATCTCACAGACTCTAGTCTACCAACGCTGTCACTGCATTCAGCCCACCGTACAACCTATTCCATCCAATCTTCTCTTATACTGTAATTTATACAATTTTTTGAATACACATTTTTCCGTAAAAAGCACAAAATTTATCCCAAACAACTATCTTTTTTTCCTCAACTTTTCAGTCCAGAAAGTGAAAAAGTGGACTTAGGTAGGACATACCAAAAAAATAATGAATAAAAACTTGTTTGGTATAATATATGAAAATAACAAAACTATTATGTTAACATTAACAAAAAAAACAATTAATAAAATGAAATAAAAGTTAATAACATAGCCTGCAAATTATTTTAAAATTAGACAAGTAAATTAATAAAAATATGTCGTCTACAAATTAATTTTAAAAAATTGAAATTAATAACAAAACCATTATTTTGTTGAAATGAAAAAAACAGATTAAGAAATAGACATTTAAATTAATAAAAAAGCCAAAATTTCAATAAAATGAAAAATATAAAGTAATAAAAATATGTCGTATACAAATTAATAAAAAAAATTAAAATTAATAACAAATCTATCCATGGCGAACAAATTTTTTTTTATAAAAAGTTAATGAACATCATAAACTGAATGAATATCATAAACTACAATTTTTGAATGCATCATTCAACCATCAACTACAATAAAGTGTTTGTCCCTGCATATTATACATTGCATCAACAGCATATTTAGGTGTCTTCATTAACGTAATAACATTTTGTTAATTGGCCATGTGGATCTTTGTGTTCCCTTTCATTTAATTGCCATTTAGCCTAATCGTTGTTTTCATTAGTAGTTATCCTACAAAATGAGGAAAGAAGTCATTAAATTCACAATTACATAAAGTGGGCGAAGTTAGGTAATAACGATGTCATAATGATTGAAAGTAGTAAAAAAATTATACATTTAAAACCATTAGTGACTACGATATTCACTTGCCTTGTTCACATCACAAATCTAGCCATGACCAACATGATTTTGCCACATAGTAGTAGCAAGTGCATCCCTAAAGTTAGATTGGTACGTCAACACATGTTGTGACATGTCAACATAGTCAGATGGGTGTCCAACAAGCCCGTCTACTTCCGCTTCTGTCGCCATTTCATTATCAGCTTCCATGAAGAATGGGTCCATTACTGCATGCAAATGGATCCAATTGTGCACTACACAATATGCAATCACGAGAGGCCCTTGTCTTGTAGACTTGTAATTTGGCATAGACCGCAATATTGGGAATCGCTTCTTCAGAACACCAAATGTTCTTTCTATGACATTGCGTAACGACGAATGTCGATGGTTAAACAATTCCATGGGTCTTGAATAATGGCAGCCATGAAACTCTTGCAAGTGATAGCGTTGAGAACGAAATGGGACAAGAAATCCAGGCATGTTCGTGAAACTAACATCCACTAAATAATACTTCCCTACATATAAATAATGAATGCACTGTTCTATCAAACATATCACAAACAAAAAAAAAAATTGAAAAAGTGTACCGTATGTTATTTCATGACACTTACCATTGGGTGGGTGTGTGAACTGTAGATCAGCTCTTGTAATAGAGTCAACTACAATAGCGTTATCGTGTGCGCTACCTTCCCATCCAGAATTAATACATGTGAACAACATGTCGAAGTCGTATGCTGCGAGTACATTTTGTGATACCGTAGATTTGCGACTGTGGAATGTATTTTGTCTTAAAGCAGGGACCCATGCATCCACCAATGTGCCATCGATAGCACCGACACAATCCTAATTGAAAGATATTTGTTTGACATTAAAAGCGAAACAAACTTGGATTTTACTTATGCAAACAAATCCAAAAAAATATCGTCTCTTATTGTTATGTAGAACTTACAGGACAATCATTAAATTCATACCTTGAACCATAGGAAAAACCTCCTGTCATTTAAAATTTTTGCCAGAATCTCGTTTTGGTTATATGGTTTGATAACCGTTGATGCAAACTTGCACAATGCCCGCATAACAATTTTTATGTGCCGAAAAATTGTTTCCGTGGAGTGTTGAAATCTATTTGCCAGTAGTCGATGCCGATCATTTTGTGCAAAAGTGTATAAAAAAATCCCAAGCAATTCCTCCACACTAATATGCATATGTTCAGTATCGATAAAGTCATTTTGGAGTAAGGTGTCTTTCAATGAAATGAATGTTGGTGCATCCATTCACATAATGTCCATCATTGTTTCTGGATGGCCATTTAATAAGCTGAAGATGTAATCATCACCTTTGAATGGACAAGTTCACTGCGGTCGGTGACTACTTGACGCGTTGATATAGTCATGCATGAAAACAATCATTAAGAAATCCATAAAATCTTCAATAACCTCATCCTCCTCTGATGAGATCTCCATTGCATTGTTTTCTATGTCGGATGACGTATGGTTTCGTCTACATCACAGTAAAAGCATAATTATAAAATAATGTTTGCCAATATCGTAACGCTTACCATTATTGGTGAAACTGAATTAAAAAGTGGGTACATCAATAGTCGGCCGTAGTCATTCACCAGCATCCACTAAAATGTATACGAGAAGAGAATTTGTTTAATATGTAGGCATCTTGTAATAACACAACATATTTTTAATAAAACAGAAACTACTTAAAAGTTTAATAAAATTAAACATATAAAGATAGAAAAGAAAGAGCATCTCATGGAATGAAAAAGAAGGATAAAAAACAAATAAGGAATCATGAAATCATCTTGCAGAACGACAAGGAGATTTGCTAACACAATCAAAACACAACTTCTCACTTCATTGCAAAGCGAGGATCATAGGTAAGCGCATATGGGTAGGAGTACGCATAAAAAACCTTCGCCATTCCTTGTCTTTAAACAGTGTCAGTGCCCTAACGTACTGCACCGGTGGTATGTCCCTAAGCTTTAGCAATGCATCTTGACATGCATCAAGGGAATACTCATCACCACCTACACTTACAGCCTCTATCTCATTTTCTCGTGCACGTGAATGTTATATTTTGGCCTGTACGTAGGATGTGAAAGCTACCCACACATCATCGAACCCACTTGACCGTGACTTTTTGGAACGACCACTGTCAGTCTGGCTGCTTGTAGGGTCCCTCTTGTGACTTTTGCCCTTCCTTAGATCCATGTACTTATCGCCGAATAAGTCAACAGGAATGGTTTCAGCAGCATTACTCCTATCAACTTCAGGATTCCAAAATTTATTTAGCATTTCATCTTCTTCATTTGAGTTAGGGGCTCATTGTGTAGATGCATGAGACAAGGCCCCTGTGGCACAACAATTTTCAACAATTTTCGCCATTTCTTGGAAATACTCAAATCCTTTTGTCCTAAACTTCTTTACATTTCTGGTAGCCTACAACAATTGAGAATATAGAATTAAGCATACTGTATGTGTGATGAAATGTTTTAAAAAAAATTTAAAAATGATAAAGGTTAATGAAAAACCTTATCCTAAAATTCATTGGGTGCAACAACAGTGTCTATAATGGGATCCCATCCCAGACCAGTCTGTGCCTGGAGTTGCTTAAATGTCTGGTAATCAGCTTTCAATCGCTGATATTTTTGTCGCCCTTGCTTTGCTGTATACCGAAATCCATACAGATTGTGCAATTGATTTGCAAAATGATTCCAATGCCTAATTGTCCACACAGTAGAATGACCCGTGGTTTGATTTTTTTAACCTCTTCTCGCAACATGTTATTAATTTCATTTCAATTCTGGGAGTCCACATTTTTGTATCTTGATTGTCATCGGAATTGTTTCCATCCATCTATAAACATACAATTTATATTTAAACTACTCTGAGGTGGATATAAAAGAATAACAGAGCAAACTACTCTGGAGTGGATAGAAAAAAATAACAGAGCAAAAACCAATTACAATTATTTATGTAGGAACCAAAAGTAATATTTATTTCAACTTGGTAAATAATGTTGGGAAAAACAGATGGTTTGAAGGGCAACACAGATAAAAAAATAAAACCATCTAAGATTAATGTTTACTTCAACTTGTTAAATAATGCTACGAGAAGCAGATGATTTGAAGGGCAACAGAGAAAATAAAAATACATAACATCAATGTTTATTTGAACCATAGAAAAGACAGATGATTTGCAAAATAAAAATTACGTAATATTGTCTGTATTTACCTACTAAAAAAATAACCACAAATAAGCAGTAGCAGATGATTTGCAAAATAAAAATCACGTAACATTGTCTGTATTTACATACTAAAAAAATAACCACAAATAAGCCGTAGAAGAAGACCAGAATAAGAAACAAGCAGAAGAAATAAGCGGAAGGAGAAATAAGCAGCAGGAGGCAGAGGGAGGTCGACCTGCTGATCGACTAGCCGGATGACCCGAGGGACGACCGGCCAAATAACCCGGGGCACAACCGGCTCAGTTATAAAGAAGAAAAAAGGTTCAAAGAGTTCAGACAGATCAGAAACTATCTCAAACTATCTCTATACTGGTTTGGACTTCTCAGAAATCATTTCAGAACTCATTTGGACTTTTCAGAAATCATTTGCATATCACAGATGATTAAAAGATATATTTACCAGGTTAGTGGGAGTTGAATAATTATCACCGGTGATGAAACGTGTACAGTGACTGAATGTGTATCGTTTGATTCGACAATAGGTTTGATAAATTTGACCTGAGACAAAACACAATTGGAAATCAAATTAGGGATGATTTTTTCAAATCAGTGATCTATAACCAAATTTGTGAAACAAATTTGTGAGTTATTTGACCTCGCACTCGTCGTTGTTTGGTTGCCCGTAGAAGAAATCTTCCACAACGCACAAATTGTAAGTGAAAGTGACTTGATTTGTGGGAGATAGTATGAGTAGGGAGCGGGTTCACAGGATTCGTGATTTATAAAATGGTGTGAGTTCTCTGCGAATACTACTCGTGACGAATCTTCAGTCCTGATACAGAGTGATATTTGATACAAAGAAATAAAGATGAGTATATCAGTTCACGTGAACCTTTTCAGAGACGATAGACATGGAAGCTTTTCAGAAAGGAAGAGGAAGAAGGCTGACATTGAAAGTGGAGAAATGAATCACAAAGCTACCAAACGGGTTTTCAAATTGTAGTTTGAATTATATGGTGGAATTGTATTTTGAAAGTGGTATCCAAACGTGAAGCGGGAGTGATGGTGTAGAAATGTAATTTCAAAACACAACCAAAAGAGCCAAGATAATTAGATGTGATTTTTAAGTCAGTTGTTAAAAGCTGTTGGTTCAGTCCGGAGATTGACCTTTGTGTCTGACCATCAACATGGATTGCTAAATGCTCTTTCAGTGATTTTTCCCAATGTACATCATGCGTATTGCTTGAACCATTTAAAAAGAAATTTGATTGACAAATTGGTGGGAATTTGTACTAACCATAAGCTGACTTTGATGAAAATATTAGGTAAATGTGCTTATGCGCCAACTGTTGTTTCTTTCCAATATTATATAGAGAAATTGAGGCGTATTGTTGGGAATGGTAGAGTTGATAGTATGTTGGATGGTTTGCAAAATGATAAGTGGGCGAATGCATTTTTTAAAAGGAAACGATATGGTGAGATGTCATCTAATGCTACCGAGTCTTACAATAATTGGATTGGTAGGGCCCGTGAGTTGCCTATTACTTGTATGGTTGATATGATTAGGATTCAAATCATAACCCAATTGTCTAATAGAAGAGCTGAATCTAAAAGATAGACTACCAAATTGTGTCCAGTTATGGAAAAGAAGTTGGTAGACTCTTTGAAGCTAGCTAAGTCTTGGGATGTGATTGTTGCTAGTGATATTGTGCTTGAGGTTCATTCTTCGATTTCTTTTTATGTTGATATTGGTAGACGGACTTGTTCTTGCCATGAATGGCAATTGAATGGTTTTCCTTGTTGTTATATTGTGTACGCTTTGCGTAGCAGTGGTAGAGATGTGTATGATTTCATTGATCCTTTTTTTCGTATGGATTGTTTTAGAGAGTCGTACAAGGAATCTGTTTATCTAGTGCCTTCAAGTGAGAGATTTGACTTTGATGGTGCCGGTAGTTCGATTATCAAACCTACTATAACGAAGAAGCAGCCTAGATGGAACAAGAAGAAGAGGATACCTTCTAGGGGTGAGAATGTGAAGCAAATCAAGTGTGGGAGGTGCTTGAAATATGGGAATCATAATAAGAAGACATGCAAGGTTGCTATTTGAGGCCATAGTCTATTCTTTTGGATTTGTATTTGAAGTTGAGGAATTATGATAATAAAATGTAATACTTGGTATTATGGAAGTAATGAATAAAGTTGGTTTCATTCTTTTTTATTTTTCGATTTGTTCTTTAGTTATTGAAGTTGTTTTGTAACAGTTTTTTTTTTTTTTTTTTTTTTTTAAGAGTTGGTTGGTTTTATTTTTGTAGAATGCTGAGAAGGTTGTTAAAAATTTCTTATTGAAACTGTATAATCTTGCAGTTTTACTACACGATATATTTATTTAATATTTCGTAGTGACAAAACTGTATAATTTCGCAATTTTATTTATAATTTTGAAATGTAGTTCATCTATTTGTTTAAGTCATGAAATTGGATAATTTTGCAGTTTCAAAAATTATGTAGGAAATACATATTGTAATGTGTGGAAGGCACTTACGATAATGAAACTGCATAATTGTGTAGCATAATTTTTGTTTGAGTGATGAAACTGCATAATTTTGCAGTTTTAATAATTATGAAAAATAACCTGATGAAACTACATAATTTTGCAGTTTTAAAAATTATTAAAAACAATCTGATGAAACTACATAATTTTGCAGTTTTAAGAATTATTAGAAACAACCTTTCCTGTATGAATTTATATGCATCCACAAATGTGACGACAATAATAAGCACAAGAACACAAACAAG
This sequence comes from Camellia granthamiana, assembly GCA_036172215.1. Lineage (NCBI taxonomy): Eukaryota > Viridiplantae > Streptophyta > Magnoliopsida > Ericales > Theaceae > Camellia > Camellia granthamiana. Next base: position 69,909,484 of record CM069906.1, read on the forward strand.
AATAATAACCACATGAAGAACAACAACAAGAATAATAACAACAACAAGAGCAACAACAATATCAATGACAACAATCATTTTCACCATGATAACCACAAGAAGATCAATTACCACAAGCATAAAAAGTACTTGTCACATGTTAAAAAAAAAAAAAAAAGTACAAAAATATATTCACATAGTATTTGTATTGTAAAGAAGTTTGTTCATTGTTTCTATGGTTTGGTATGTTTTGTCAACATTTGGTAGTGCTCGAGTTTCCAAGATCGGTTCTTATCATTGAGGAATTGGCTAATGATTTCTGCTTGAAATTTGACCTACTCAGTTGGTTGAAGTGATTTCTGCACAGGTTGCCAGTTGATATATTGGTTGATAGCATTGCAGACGGCTATTGCACAATCATTCCTGCAAAGTTTTAAATGAAGTTAAGTAGTTAGGTAAAACTGCAAAATTTAGCATATTGAAACATTAGTTATTGAGTTTGTATCTTACGAGTATGGGGTTTATTGTGGGTATTCTTCAATTGATGCAATTACTGTCTCGCACTCTTGAGATGATAACATGTTTCCTTGATTGTTGAATAATGCTTTATTCCATCTCAGTTGATGTTGTTGCTACAAAATAGTTAGTGGGTGTTTTTGTTAGTTATAGTAATGTGCTAAGATGTTTTGAAAGGAATGGAACTAAGTAGGAAATTTTATTTAACTTACAATTTCCTTTGCAATTTCAAAGCGCTTGTTGTGACATCTTTTTGCTGGCCTCAAAGAGTCATAATGCCTCCATATCCCATCAGCATTATCAAAGACCACAATCGTCCAATGGTTGTCATGGTTGATTGGGAAATGGATATATTTGTTTTTCATTGCTTCTGGAAAATGGCTGTCCATCATTTTTTCTCTCAGTGCCTGATCTTGGTTTTGTAGTGGAGTCTGTAATTTATATATGTTTGAAATATGTTATAAAAGTATGTAGTAAGACATGTTAAGAAAGTAGAAAATTTTGCAGTTTGAATAATATTGAAAGGTATGTTAATAGTTTTGCTTATATTGATGAGTATTGAGAAAACACAAAATCTTCCTGCGTATGGATTTCTTGCAAATGCTAAATCATGTTTCTCAAATTCTTCAATTGATGGTTGCAGTGCCAATTTCATTTCTGCGAAGGCATAATGACTTGAAATATGTTATATATAAGAATGTGTTAGGTTTGTGGAATAGGTTATTGAATATGAACAAAAATTGTAAAATTGTGTAGTTGGAGACCTGCATTTCCATATAAGGCTTCCCTGTTGGACAATCTGCATATATTCGAAAAGTATATGCAATTTTCATTTTCACTGCCAGACCAGACACAAGCAGTTGATTGTGTGTTGTTGATGAGTTGAATTTGGTCTTGGTCTTTTTTGGATAGGCTATGCCAAACCTTATTTGTTTTGCAGAATAAAAGGGCGAATGGCTTATTGTGGATTGATTCTTCATTGAAATCATCATCAATCATCATCACTTTCCAAATCAGTCGCTACTTGAACTTGTGTCTTCCCTTGATTGGTATCCTCTTTTGGTTTGGGTTCAGCAGCAGCTTCTTTCTTTTGGCCGATATCTTCTTTTATCTTTTCTTTTCCCTACTCTTTTGCTTCATTAGCACCCTTTTTTGGCTTGGGTTCAGCAACAGGTTCTTTCTCTGTTTCGATTTCTTCTTTTGTCTTTTCATTCTCCTTCTCTTTTTCTTCATTGGTACCCTCTGTTGGTTTGGGTATATTAATAGCTGCTTCTGTCTTGTTCCTTGTATCTTCTTTGGCTTTTGTTATTGGTTGGTATTCAAAATCTAGCTTATGTGCTCGTTTTCTTGACTTTTGTTTGATTCTCTTGACCATTGATCTTTGTTGGGAACTTCCAGTTTCTTTGGCGGACATTTCCTTCAATTGGTCTTCCTTTTTGCGCAATTCGACCATGGATTTTTGTTCCATTTCTTGTATTTGTGTTCTCATGGATACTATGAGTTTGTCCTTATCGTCCTCTTTGGTTGATGTTTGTGCTTGGTCATCACCTATAAAAATGTTGGATTTTGTTTTGGTTAGTTTAATTAAATTTTGCAGTTTGGTTCAGTATTAAACAAGAGTTTACCTTGTGCATGAAATGTGTCAGATTTCTTTTGGAGTTTTTCTTGTTATTCTGTCATTTTTTTTTTTGGTTGTTTTGGTTGTTCTTTTTCTTCATGTTGTTGTTCTTGTTGGTCTGTCAGTTCTTGTTCATTGACTTCTTGTTGTTGGTTTGTTTGTTTTTCTTCTTCTTGTTGGCTTTCTTCTTCATCGGCGTCTTTTTGTTCATCACCTTCTTCTTCTTCTTCTTATTCTTTTTCTTTATCATTGTCTTGTTGTTCATCAACTTTTTCATCAGTCTCTTGTTTTTTTTCTTCATCACTCTCTTCTTTTTGTTCATCACTTTCTGCTTCTTCTTGTGGTTCTTGTTTTCTTTTCTTTCTTTTTTGTTATTGTTCTTGTTCTGATTCTGATTGGTGTTCTTCTTCAAGAAAGTCATCCTCATCACTATCTAGAAGTTTTTTTTTTGTTGTTGCTTTTGTTTGTTTTTTTTGCTTATTGTCCTTTCTGTGGTCATGTTTTTTTGTTGAAGAGTCTGTTGATGTGTTTTGATTGATATGCAATAACTGTATTTCTTGTTCAATTGGGGTTAAAGCATTTTGGCCAACCTGCATTGGAACAATGTGACATATATCAGCAATACTGTAAAATTGGTCGATTTCATAACATGATTTGTACTGTGAGTAATGTGAGTTAAGTGTTGAAAATATATGTTGTTTGAAACTGCAAACTTTTGCAGTTTCATAACATGAGTGATAGGAGTGTTAAATAGGTGTGTGCTTTGAAACTGCAAACTTTTACAGTTTGATAACATGATTGTTACTATAATGACTGTGAAAGTAGTGTTGAATAGATTTGTGCTATGAGAGTATAGAAGAGTTTGAATACCTTTTCAAAGTCAGCAAGGCTAATATGTTTCCACTTGGAATACATTTTGCCAAGGTTCCATTTCATAAACCTTGGGAAGCCTTCATTATTGGATGGTCGGAGGAGTTTATTGTGCTCACATTACCAGTACTGTAAAAAAAAAAAATTCAAATATGTTAGATAGTTTGAAATAGTTGGATGTTTGATATTTTTGTGTGAAGTAGTTGAGTAGTGTGTTTGCCAATAGTAACATGACGCATCCAGTGACATGCCTTGGGTTGTTGTTTGTATTTGCCATTGAATTCATCAGTGTGTCTTTTATTGCCTCAACCCAATTGTATTTCTTGATGTTATTGAGATTGTCAACATAGTTAAGGAAACTTCAACTGAGTGTATGGCCTGTTGTAGGCATGAGAAATTTCAGGCACAAGTAAAGGGTGACGACTCTTGCAAGATCTTGTCGATCATTGGTTGATTTTCCTTTTTTTGTTTGTTGAAACATTTTGGTCAATGACTTAGCATCCAATCTCTTTACTGATTTGCATCTTCGTTTGTAAAATGCGAGCTCAAAATCCTTTAGTATTGCATAGGATTTGGCGGTGATATTGTCTTCTCCATAATCGATACCAAAAATGAGCTTCACATCACTGTTTCTGAGTTTCATTTCCTTTTTGCCAAGTATAAATGCTCTGTTTTTTTTTTGTTGTTGTTATAGAGTGTTGTCATTTTTGTTACAATAGAATTGTAGCATCTGCACTAAGAAGCCTTCAGTTGTGTTGAGGAAAGAGCATTTATAATGGCCCAAAAAGGGATTTTTTGTAGCTCTGTCTGTTGGGCTGTTGTGAATTTAACCCTCTTGAACAGTTTGATTACCGTTTCAATGTTGGAACGGTAATTAAACTGTTGGACTCTTTTTGTAGGGACTGCTCATTTTTTCCCTTTTGATGCCTTGGTTTGTGTTTCGGGAGTTTATTGGCTTTCTTGGAGCTTTCTTTTTTTGGTTGGAGAAGCTTCTTGTTTTTTTGTTGGCTTTCTTTTGTTTGTTTTTTGGAGGTGTGGTTGGTGTTTGTTTTGTGGGTGTGGTCTGTGGTGTAGTTCTTGGGCTTTTTCTTGTAGGTAGTGTGGTTATTTTGTGGATTTTTTTAGTTGTTTTTGGTTGTGGTGGTTGGGTTTTTTGTGGAGGGGGGGATGTTGATGGCATTTCAATGGACACAAGTGAAGGACTGTCAAAAGGAGAGACAGTTAAATCCCTGATTGGATTTTTGAGTATATTGGTTTGTTTCTTCCAATATTTTCCAACAGCTATTTCTGGCAAAATGAAAGCAACAGCAGGGCATGAGTAATATAGTGACAAAATTGTATAATTTTGCAGTTTTATATGCAATTTAATATTAAGTTATATCTATTTGTTGTTAATAGTTACTGTGAGTGTTGATTTTTGACCACACAACCAAAAGGGGAACTTAGCTGGAGAGCACCGACAGAATAGATTAAGCCCGAACAACTTGTCACAGAAAGATAAGAATACGGCAGTGGTTCGTCCACCCGGGGGCCCTTCGACACTCAAGTCAGTAATCAATATCTCTCAAAGATAGCCAATTATGCTTCAACTCACAAGAAATAACTTATCTCCAGACCCACGAGGGTGCCTTGTTTTTATAACCAGCAGTGACCTGATCCCTTTAGAAGCCTTGCTTTAATAGACTCAGGCTCAATGCTCATCCTAGACCCTCATCTAGATAGAGATAAACTCCCTAAGAGCTTTATCTTTATCCAAACTGAGATCCTTCCCTGTTCTAGGATTCTTGCCCCTTATCCGCTTACTCAGATTTCGGTATCTCCGCAGATAACCTCGGCCTTGCCGAGATCATCTTAGCAACATGACCAAGTCACGTGACACCTTGGCTGAAACTCCGATACCACCTTAGCCACGTGCTGTCATTCATAAAATACTTCATCACAGTTACAAAATTGTATAATTTGGCAGTTTGATTTGCACTTTATAATAAGTTACCTATTTGTTTTGAATAGTGATTAAACTGTATAATTTTGCAATTTGAATAAATTTAGATATGTTACTTGTAGAGTGATGAAACTATCTGATGTTTTAGTTTTATAAACACTAGTAACAATAAGAACAACCCATTGTATTTTGTAAACAACAACAATAACAACAAGAAAATTAAGTATTCAACAAAATGTAGCAACAATACGAAGAAGAAAAGCCAATATTTAACAACAAGAAAAAGTAACAACAACAAGAATAAGAACAATGAGTTGAATATGTAAAAATATGGATTTATGTGTAAAAACAGGGGATTAAAATGTTTAAAAATAGGGGATTAGAATGTTTTAAAACAAGGGATTATATATAAAGTAGGGTTTATACATTTTGAAGTATATAAAATAAGTTTTACAAGGGTTTTTTTTTTATGAAAGTGATATTGAAACGGTATGATATATACAAAATATCAAAGAATGCTGTGCAAATTTGAATGAAAAATAATAGGTGAAAAGAGATGTTACTTTTTTTCCCCATTTCTGTGAATCAGAAGTCAGAAACTATGAAATTTCTTCAGAGTCTTGATGGTTCTTCGTGTTGTTAAGAGTCGTCGATTGGAGAAGATGAACGGTTTCGTGTTGTGTTGGTGAGAATCGACGATTGGAGAAGATGAACGGCTTCGTTTTGTGGTTCGGGTACGGTTTCAGAGGTAGTGGAGTCAAACAATGGAGAGATGGAGGACTAAGAATGTAGATGCGAGCGGCGAAGATATGACAGTGTACTGATTAGACTAGTGTGAGATGATCGTGGGTGAAGGTTGCGCGCGTGTAAATTGGATGATATGTAAGGGTATTTTCGTCTGATTGATAATTTGAGGACTTAATGGAGTATTGAATTTGTTTTGAGTCTAAATAGGGTGTAATATGTTGGGCTTGGACCTTTGGGTTAGTTCCTGTCATGACTCGAACCCGCCCCCGTGGGTTAAGGACATAACCGGCCAGTAATCATGAGATTACCTACGGCCTCAAACCAAGACAAATGTATGTTAACAGAGTTAATGGGGGCCAAACGGAAGCAGTTCAAAACTTTGTCCATAGAGCTGTGCTTACATGGCACGTCCAAACAACCAAACATATATACATTAATAACTCACAACAGAAATACAGTAGCATAAGTTCTGTACAAACATGATCATCCAAAAACACTAAGTCAACCCATGAAAACTATATACAAACATATTTAAAGTCCTCGCCAACAAGACAAAAATAAGATAGTATGACAAAAAGGCGAAGACGAGTCTCGTGCGTGAGACACAAGGGCTGACTTTCCAAAACTCGGTTGTTCCACACAGACTTCACTGAGGCTGGGTCTGGACCTCTCTTGGCTCACCTACAAATATATGAATGAGCGTGAGCGATAGCCCAGTGAATAATATCAAATAAGAAGATACAAACGATAGGTAGAACAACATACTCCGAACGGCCTTGGGCCCAATTCACATTTTTATTTAACATTTATATACACAATTTAAGTCGAGCGACTACAGTTCCAAACAAACTGGCCTTTGGCCCATTCATTCTTTGATTTGCGTCAGAACGGCCTTTAGCCCATTCAGATTACAAACTGGCCCTTGGCCCATTCATTCGTTCGTGTCAAAACGGCCTCCGGCCCATTCATTCTTGTCAAAACGGCCTCCAGCTCGTTCATTCTTTTTAAAACGGCCTTCGGCCTATTCATTCACGTCAAAACGGCCTTTGGCCCATTCATTCATTCATATCAAACATTTATCCACAATTCAAACTGGCAAACTTATAAGGCTTATAAGGAAATAAGCAATTGGACAAATGAAAAGTTTCAAATATCGATATTACTCACAGTGATCGGTTGGTTGGTTTGCCCTGGAGCTTGACTCTACACAGTCCATGAACACAAAAGGGTCACCAACAATTCAATCCGTTTTTAAATTCACATTTTCCTCTTTAGGCTTAATTCATATCTCTTTAACTCAATTACAATGCTCAATGCATGCCTAAGAGTGCTTGCAAGTGAAAGAGAACGGAAAACGAAACACAGAACGAGCATACAAAATTTCAGAAAACAGGGTCTCCGCTCGAGCGTGGACTTCCCCATTCGAGCGGACCCAATTGGTCTGCAAAAGTACTGGTTGCATCAAATTCACGCTCGAGCGTGAACTCGGGCACTCGAGCGGAATGTCTGTTTGCATAGCTCCCTGCTCGAGCGGACATCCATGTCTGCAAAAAAATACTGGGAGCATGAATTCCCCGCTCAAGCGGTACTTCCCCCGCTCGAGCGGACATCAAAATTCTGGGTTTTCCAGAATGTGTTCTTGAGCTCAATTTCGACATTTTAACCATATTTCTTGCACATTATGGCTCCAATTTCACATATACTTGTACTAACATGGTACCAACACTAAAATACATTAACATGGAGCTCAATTCCACAAATTGATCACATGCATGCCCCAAATTAACTCAAACTCATGCATTCAAGGTTTCCATTTTTAATAAACAACATGCATGCCCATTTGACTTTCATTTTCACTTTTAATGATGCAATTAGTGCTCATTCCCATGAAACTCAACAAAAACATGCTTGCATGTAGGATAACACTACCAATCTTTCACAATCTTACAATTTACATACTAGATTTTGTGATTCCATAGGTATTCTTTACATGCATGCACATATCAAGCTTTAATTCCAACAAAACCAACTCAACTCATGCTCTTTGTTACAAACAAACCTTGAACATACAGGATTACACATTAAACTCATGAATTCAAGGATCAATTGTTTACCTAGAAGCCCAATCTATGGTTAATTCTTGAACTAGACTTCAAATATCCAAGCTTGAGTCAAAATTGCACAAGTTCCTCCCTTCTATCCCTATGGCCTGCTCTCTTTCCCTCTCAAGGCACCAAAATCAGATTTTTGAGTTCAAAAGAGACAATGAGAGTGTATATGGCCTCTCACATAAAGCCCCACTAACTATTATTTAATAATATTAAATAATTGAGCACTAAAGCACCAAATTAATCTGTTTATTTTGATCTAAATCAATTTCCAATTAAATTTCACCGTAGGCTCTAAAAATTATGCTAATTACAAAGGTGTAATCAATTTTGGGTTCTGTAGCCGATAAGGCCTTCAATTTAATTTCTAAAGCAGATAATCAAACAGATATTCCTACGGTGAACAGATAGAAATTCAAAACCACATATTTTCACATAATGGCACACAAATCCATATTAAACACATAATCATACTTATATTAAGGACCAATTAACATATTACGGAACATGGGTATCACAGTTCCCATACTAACAAAAACATATGGTGGCCTAATCCATGCATGTCATCCACTACTATAAATGGGCTTTCCAAATAATATCCAAAGCCACGCTGGGAAAATATAACAAAGTTGTTACCTTCTAAATGGGCCTCATACAATGGGCCTTAAAATGTAAAAGCGGGCCTTTTACTCTCTCTCTCTCTCTCTCAAAATATATATATTTTGGGGGTTTTTTTTTAGTTTCTTTCTTCTTATTTTTCCTTTTTATTTTTTATTTTTTATTTTTGTACTATAGAATTTGGACATTTTGCATATGATAGGGAAAAAAAAATTTGAAAAAAGATTTGTAACCTCAAATAAAGAAAAAGAAGGAAGGAAATAAAATTTGGATCCACTTTGTTTCCTCCACAATGTTTACAATTTAAGGGAGAGCCAATATATTTGCAGTTGCTTATGTTTAAAGTGAAATTACATTGTTTTGAAGTGTGTGATTTTAATATCATCTTACTTTAATTTTAACCTAAATGTTAAATTATATATTTTACTGACGTGTCCTGTTATAATAAAATCATAACAAAATCATTGCAGAAAATCAAACTCGTTTAACTATGATTCAAGTAAAGGATAATCAAACTATAGTATTTTTGTCTTATTTTTATCACAAGTGCACTTTATACAAATTTGCTACAAGTTGCTTTAGCAATGTGTAGAATTTATTATGCTAAAATAACACAGATGCTTCAACAATGTAACACTTTTTATATTATATTTTTATTTATTTGCCACTAACGACCATTCTTTGACCATCATTTTTAAATAATGCTTCAAGTCATTAATTTAAGTCAAAATTGTAAAATAAATAAATGGCCATGTGCATATAGATATAGTTTTTATCGTTACATTTAATTTATCTAAAGCTATTTGTACCAAATTAATTCACACTTAAATTATCTTCACATGACATAGTTGCACTCATTGATAAGATAAACTCCAATTATAACAGTATAGATATGTCCTCCAAAAAAGAAGAAGTACAGATATAATTTTTATCAAAACAACATTAACTAGTCAAACATATAGTGTATAAAACAACATTGTATTATTTTATTTGCTAAAATTTAGCACATATAATAATATTATGCTAATTTTGTAGAGAAAATAACATAGTGCTATTTTAACCCAACATATACACTACTGTTGGAGTGAATTTTAATACTACTATACTTAAATATACTAAAAATACTCTTAAAACACTCATTAATAAAATCCTATTTAAATAATTAAAAACAAGGGGTACTTACGTGTAGGTCCTATTAACTAGACTTATTTACCTACAGGTCCTAACTAATAAATTTAACACTATAAAAATAAGAGATTGATAAATTTATCACTATAAATTTATTCATAAAAATAAAGAGACTGATAAATTTATCACTATAAATTTATTAATAAAAATAAAAGACTGATAAATTTATCTTTATCACTTAATAAATTTATCAACAGGACTTAATGGGTAATAAGTCTCAAAAGTAGGACTTATTGGTAGTTTACCCTAAAAACAACTAGAAAGTGGTGGTCAATTTATAGATAATAATAAATAAATAAAAGTTAGCAATTACATTGGGCAAAAGTAAAAAGTGAAAAAAAATCCAACCCACAACCTTCAATATTGGAGACCATGGCATAGGTCACCTCAACATTAGTCACTAGGTCCCTAAAAATCCAAACCAAAATTATTGATCAATTTCACTTTTTAAACACCCATTTAAAGGTCCAACCTCTTCGACATCAACCATTTTTTAAACTCTCAATTAACACCCTACATGGTGTGTCTACCCACTAAGGTGGCAAACAGAATGCATTATCTTTGAATACATTTCTTCCACAATCCAAACACCAATAGCCAAATAGGTATTCTAAATCTTTTCTCCATTACATGACTCAATCAAAGTGCTCCAAGAAAATACTGGAATATGTCCTCAATCAAATTTGATTCTACATGGAACCCCAATAATATACAATTTATGTTGCTTGGACTCTTGATTTTTAAAGTATATATAAATTCCCCCTCATCTATTTGGTTAGATATATATAGTGTGCATGAGGAGATCAAGGCAAACAACCTTATTCTCACAATCTTGCACTAATAATCAAAAACCCTAGCAATAAGAAAAATTGGACCACTTAACTATATATTATTAAATATTATTAGGTGTATGATTAATATTAATAGTTTTTTTTTAATTAATTGTATATATTTGTCTCATATAATAGTTTTATGTTCAGATTACGGCACCTTATGTATCAATAAAATGGAAGACAAGTACTAGAGTGGTCGAGTTTAGAAGTAACTCAAATATTAGACCATTTGGGCTCCTAAGACCCACAAGAAATTTTTTTAAAAAATCTTGTAGTGAAAAGTCAACTTTTCAAAATTTAGTTCGATAAGAATTCATTTTGATATTTAATCTAAGATCTCCAAAAATCTTGAACCGCTCCAACCAATCTTGATTGGTTGGTGGAAAGAGTCTCACTTAAGCGGCGCCACGTGTCACACCATGATTGGCATGTAGCACGTGTGAAGAACACTCATGGAGAATGAATCAAGTTGTCTCTTTTTGCAAGTAACCATATTTTTATTTTCATGGATCGGAGACTTAGGGCTTGTCGGCAATGCTACTTTAAGCTTTGTTGATTGCATCAATTCAGGTAGGAAAATCCATTAATGGAGGGAGACAATGATGTTCCACCTGGGCCATGGTGGTTTTTTAGGGCTATTTTGTTTACTTCACCTCATAAATTTCCATCATTATCAAAATTGATCTAGAGATAGAAAATTTATATGAAATTTTATATTAGAATGATGTGATAATGATCCTATTTTGTTTAGAGTAATTATATTAGTAGTTCCTGCATTTTTCCTCTTGTGTTATTTTTATCCCTATAATTTTAATTTACTTGATTTTGACTATTAATTTTAAATTTTATGTCAATTTAGTCTAATTAATAACAATGATTAAATTTTTTGAAGAAAATTAGTTACTGAGTTGGTTGATATTAATTCATTAAGTTGAACAAGTTTATACTTTTACTTATAAATACATAACACATTTCATTTGTATGCATATTTTCCATCCAAAAACATAAACAATTTTTATCGATTGAACCAAATTGAGATAAAATCATAAATTTAATATTAAAATTGAATTAATTAAAATTAAAATAACCAAAATAATACATGTAAAAGTATAAAGACTATCAATATAATTTACTATTCTTTTTATTAATATATATATATATAAGTCACATTTACAGGCTAAATTTGTTTTTAAAATAATAAGGCCAAAGCCGTCACATCATTTGAATTAAAATTCTATATAATTTTTACAAAAATGCTTGGGAGCACTAAATTGGGAATACTAAGGGGAGCTCTAATGAGCTCCTCCCCCTCCCCCCCATGATGTGATGGCTGAGTCTGTCTGTTTGTTTGTTTTTTTTTTTTTTATTGAATTTCTAACTCATTAGAAGTGGTTAATGCTCTGTTTTTTAGAGCTCTAAATCAGCTCTCTAATTTTTATGTATTTATATAATACTATTCTTGATAATGGGTTGCTGGCACATTGATGGAAAGAGTTCATTTTGATTGGTTGGGTGGCCAATCTGTAATCAAGCTTATGTGGCTCCTTTTCTTTGAACATCCATTAAGTATTTGTTGGCAAATCACTGGATGATAGTTAGGTTTAAGGATTTTTCTATGATGTAGTAGTGGTGATTATGTTGCATCATACACTAATTAATGTGTCATTCGATCCAAATAAAGAGAAAATTTTGCCAGCGATTGAGGTGATTTTTGTGGTTCTATTTATTATTAGAATTAATCCTACTTACACATAATATGATCAAAAAATAAAATTTTATTTATCACTAAGATTGATCCTACCTACTACATGACATAATTCATCTAATATTTAGTACACAATACACCAAAACATTGGTTGGTGCACATTAGTTGGACTTCTAACATTAGAATTTAAAGTATGTAAATTGTCAAAAAAAAAGTGAGCAAACAAAGTGAGGTTGTGAAAATGGTGGGTTTGAATTCTAACATATCTTTTGCTTGAATTCTAAAATTTCAATGTGAATGTTTTCCACTGTCTCTTTGTTTGTGTACAAACGTCTACTAATTCAACATCCTACTCAAAGCAAAAAAAAAAAGAAAAAAAAAAAGAAAAAAAAAAACGAAGGTCATTTCTCCTTTATTTGTTTATTATTATTTATCCTTTAATATTAATTATATAGATGTATGCATGTATGTATATACCTGTGCTTAATAATTTTACCAGAGCTGATTTACGTACACAAAATTAAACCATAAAAAGTATTCAGAATATACATATCACTATAGCAGACCTACCATAATTATACTCATTAATTTTACTGGAGATGAATTTTACCATACTAACATGTACATTCCTAATATTTTTCTGTTTGTAAACTTATTGATTTTTGAAGGCCAAGTAGTATCATTATAATGATAATTAAGGCTCTCCTTCTTTTCAAAAATAAAAGGAAAATATATATTACTCAAATGAATGCAAGGAAAAGTATGCATGAAGAAAAACTGAAGTTAAAGTTTTTACCTTGAAACAAAAAGAGAAAATTGTATTTCAATTGAATAGTAAGAAAATATTCTAATTTTTATGGTGGTGTAACTCCTTTATGTAATGTGTTGTGAATTTTTTTCTATATTTAGTACAAGTCTTTCTAGTGTGTCAAATTTACACTAAAAAAATTTTCACCTATAATATAATTAAAACTATCCAACTTACATTTGCAATTTCTTCCAACAAAAATCTCACTCCTTTCCCCTTCTACACATGAAGCTAGGCTATAGGCTAACCTTTCATTAGGTTTTGAAACATGGTTAAATTGCCTTTCGTTGCCAAGAAGCTTATATGGCATTACAAACACCTCTCCAATCAATCTCCACTTTGCAATTAATCTTTTTTTTCCCTCTCTCTCCCCTTTTGTGTTGTGGGCATGCAATGAATGAGAGAGAATGAATATCAAGGCAAGGGACCAAGGTGAGAGATCACATGTGAACACTACAAGAGTGGTGCTTCAAAAACTTGTGGCATGTTTATGAGAGGTGTACTACTTTAGGGGACCAGTGTGGGACCATGTTTGGATAGCTACCAATTCACATACAACTCCTGAATCAAAAAAAAAAAAATTCTCATACAACTCCATTGTTGAGGAGTCAACCTCAATGCTGTCCTTTTGTTCCTTCAAACCTCCAACATTGGCCTTCATTTCTCAAAAGTGAAGTGATGGGTAGGGCCACCAAATAGAGACAAAAAAGAAAAAGGAAAAAAAAAAAAAAAGGCACCACATTAGTTTTGGTCCTATTCATTTATGATTTGGTCATATAAATTTTTTTATTAATATGCTATTTTATTAAAAAAAAATTAAAAATTATATATTTTTTATTACACATACTTTCATGAAGAATTTTTAACTTTATAAAACTTCACAAGTTCACAAAAAAAAAAAAAAAAAAAAAAAAAAAAAAAATCAAATTTTCACTTCTTTAGCTTTTTTAAGGTAGATTTTGATAAGGTAAGATCTTAAGGTTTATATTTGCCCATTAATAATTAAGGACATATTTTGAGTGATCTAAATAAGTATATTTTTTGATTTTTTATCAAAATATATGTAAAAAAGTAAAAAAATGATGTAATCCAAATAACTATATTTACATAGATTATGCCAAACACTCTTAAGAATAAAAAATGAACGTTATAATCTAAGACTACTGAATAATTACTTTTATATTCCATGCAATAAAAGTATGAAAAATAATACAGATCCCAAACATTACAAACATTTTATTTTACCAATTACACACATAAATCTAGTCCTACATGGGTTACGATGCAACGTCCACCGTGTCTGTATACTACGACATATAAATGTTTTAGGGTCTAATTTTTTGTGTCTCCAAAATAAAACTTTACATTTGGAAATAAATTTCTAACATCACAAGAATTGTCGCTAAAAGATCATTTTAAAAAGTCAAAAAATGACTTTTAGCGACCAAAATTTGAAAATGTCACTAATAAATGTACTACAAAACTATATGATTCGAAAAGATTTATTTTTTGAGATAACTTTTGATCCTAAAATGATAATAATCCATCACTAAATATTTAATTTCTTCTTTAAAAATACAATAATAACACTTTTAATAATCAAAACATATCATCTCTAAAAATTAATTCTTTTTCTTAAATATCTCTATTACCATAATATGTTATAGTGGTAGTTGGTAAAATAATTTCAAACTTCACAAAATTAGAACTCTATTCATAGTTTGGTTCATCTAGATGTGCACGTGTGGGAGCTACTCATACAACCAACGAATCATGGCCGCACGCACGCATGCATGCATATCTCTCTCTCTCTCTCTCTCTCTCTCTGAGTTAATTTGTAGAGTAAAAGAGTTGGATTATCATGTTGATCCCATTTGTCTTTTGGTTTTTTTGCCAACAGTGTATTTATAATGTTGCTTCAATAAATGTTCACTGTTTTTTAAAAAAAAAAAATTTAATTTTTTTTTGTTAGAGAACTAGAATATGTATTTTTTTTTTTTTATTAAGGTTACAATTATAAGAAATTTATTTATTTATACCAATAATTCTAATTATATAATTAGGTCTTGAATGATCTCATGTGTTATAAGTCTGCACCTCAGGTCTATTCCTGCTGTCCATTTCTCAGGTCAAGCTTCCACTCCACCACATGAATTCCAAATGTATGACAGATGCATTTGGTCTATTTTCCACTATAATGGTGGTTGCATAATTGTCACTAGAAGACAAGACAACCACATACTCAATATCTTGACTTTGTTTACAAATAATGAAAGAGGTCACTAAGGCATAGAAATTAAGGAATTAGGTATGCTTCTTTTTGTTTACAAATAATGAAAGAGGTCACTAAGGCATAGAAATTAAGGAATTAGGTATGCTTCTTAATTTATATATATATATATTTTTAAAAAAAGAACTATAAAATCTCCACTGGGCAGCAAGAGATCTGACCTTTAAAATTTCTAAAAAAAATTATATTATATAAGATTTTTTTTCAAAAATTCCTCAAAATATTTATTTATCGACTCAATTTTTTTTAAAGTTTTTTTTTTTTTTTCATTTGTCGTGTTTTCCCAATTCAACAATTATAGCTCTACTTGTTAGAGATGATATTAGTAATAACACGACACGCTATTTGTGTAGAGAAGTTATACCATGTTCATAGATATGGTCAAGTAGTGCTCATGAGATTGTGGAACTGATGAATTTTATATTGATGGTTGTGTGTGTCAATTTCCGACCACACTGCCAACTAAGTACTCAGTTGGAGAACACTAGCAGAATAGATTAAGCCCGAACGATCTGCAACAGAAAGAAGAGATTCCGGCAGTGGTTCGTCCACCCGAGGGCACTCCGACGATCAAGTCAGTAAAATATTTCTCAAAGATAACCAATCGTACTTAACTCACTAGACAGAGCATAAAAAGCATACCTTTAGACCCATCGGGGTGCCTCCCTTTTATAGCCAACACAATCCTAGTCCCAATAGAAACCTAACTTCAATGGACTCAGGATTACTGCTAATCTTGGACTCCCAGCAGGATTGGGGTAAACTCTCTAAGAGTCTTATCTTTATCCAAACTGAAATCTTCTTCCATTCTAGGATTCTTGTCCCTTATCCGCTTATCCCGGATTCCGGTATCCTCACAGATAACCTCGGCCTAGCCGAGATCATCTCGGTATCATGACTAGGACACGTGATACCTCGGCTGACACTTCGGTGTCACCTCAGCCACGTGTTGTCATTCAAAAATTATGTCCCTACAACTGCTCCTTAGGTTCTATTACCTCAGCATCCTGAGGTGATGGAACCTATATCATTTCTTCCATTTAGTACATCGGCTAAGCTCGCTTCATCATCTATTGCCGAAGTCAGAACTCATCGACTCAATATGACCAAGACCTATAGTCTGCTTTCATCAATGCCTTAGAACCGACGACCAAGTTCGTTCAAGTTTCTCAGCCGAAACCGTCCTCCTAGCCGAGGTATTTGCTTTATTTAATCAAGAACTCCAAGAGTTTCCAGTACGCGTATGAGCTGGCACACACAGTATTTCAACCGTTTTTACCATGTGTCTTTCCCCTACTGGACCGTACCTAATGCGCGTTATCAAGTCGCATCACTTTTGCGTGCGCTGACTAACAAGCACGTCGTCCAAGGCACCATAATTGCCATTTTGCCGCCATTTCATGCTTTTGATCAACTCTCTCTCCGTCTTTTCACTTCTGCATCTTCGTTCTTGTTCAAACTTCTCTCTCAAATCCTCCATTGCTGCTTTTGCGAAGCTCTCTGCAACCAGTTTCACTCTCTCCCTCCGGTGAGGCTTTCGTTGCACTTCTTTGCTTACTACTACCGTCTGACACCGGCGTACTTCACACCGGCCTTTTTGTAATCTTAACTGTGCAATCTCCTCGGGGTGTAGCACCTCGGTTGTACCCACTAATAGATTTATCTCAGCCTCGGCTTAACACTTGAAAATATTTTTTACAATATTTTCACAAGTGTTATTTATAACTCGATACTTCACTCTTTATTAAGACTTCTGTTTTCAAATTTCTTTCAAGTCTTGGCAACATGGTAATCTCAGCAAGTATGTAGATATTTCTTTCAACATGACCTTGGCTTAACTTGTAAATTTTTCTCAAAATTTCAACAAGTGTTTAAACCAATCTTCTTTTAACATAACCTCGGTTAACTTTAACTTGTAAACTTAAATTTCAACAAGCATTAAACGTGACCTCGGTTTAACTTCAACTTGTAAATTTCAATTTTAACAAGTATTAGACACGTCCTTAGTTTAACTTCAACTTGTAAATTTCAATTTCAACAAGTGTTAAACATATCATCGGTTTAACTTCAACTTGTAAATTTCAATTTCAACAAGTGTTAAACACGTCCTTAGTTTAACTTCAACTTGTAAATTTTTCTTAAATTTCAACAAGTGTTAAATATATCATCGATTTAACTTCAACTTGTAAATTTCAATTTCAACAAGTATCAAAACATGACCTCAGTTTAACTTCAACTTGTAAATTTCAATTTCAACAAGTGTTAAACATATCATCGATTTAACTTCAACTTGTAAATTTCAATTTCAACAAGTGTTAAACATGACCTCGGTTTAAACATGACCTCGGTTTAACTTCAACTTGTAAATTTCAATTTCAACAAGTGTTAAACACGTCCTTGGTTTAATTTTAACTTGTAAATTTTTTTTAAATTTCAACAAGTGTCTAAACCAATCTTAGTTTGTGAAATTCCAACTCCCAAGCATCATTCTTCAGCCCTTTGCCCCTTAATGTGAACTTAAGTTCCACTTGAGTTCTCATTAGGCACGTGGCTTTAACCTCATCGCCGATGTAAGATTTGAACAAAGACTGGCCAAGGTTATTAACCTTGGTCTCTTTACTAAGGCACTTAGCTCCAATCTGTGTCTGATTTTGCCGATATGACAAGTCCAGGTTAACCCAACTTAGTTCAACTTTTTTATATGCAAGTAAAGTTTCTACTCTGCCATATAATAAGTCTAAGTCATTTGTCATGTTTTAATCAGAAACATTGTCATAGGACTGGTCGGTCCTATCACACAGATTTCAAAAATCAAACTAGCACTTCAGCCGTTATGCCCATTGTCGGTAACCTTTCTCAGGCTGAGGTCCCTGACTTTGAACTCTCTTGGGCTGACCTTCTTGTTGTAAGCCCTAGCAAATTGTTACTGGTATGCCCCCAGCTGAATTGCTATTTTGTCGCACGTTGCAGGTGGATTTCAAAGCTTTTTCATGCTTTTTTATATAGGCTTCAGCTTCCTTTTGCATGTAAGGCCAAAAGAATCCCTACGATATTGCTCTATGGGCAAGGGATCTGCCCCCTGCATGGCTTCCACATACTCCTTTGTGGACCTTATATAAAAATTCTTTAACTTGGGCCAAGCTCTTCTTTTCTCGGACTTAATCATCTAGGCCGAGATCTTGTCTTCTAGGATCTGGGATTTGAGGTCTGGAATCCGGGATCTGCTCACTTGGGCTAAGCTCTTGTCTTCTCGTATCCAGTATTATCTTGGCTTCGCTTTGGCGAATCATTTCTCTTCTCTTATTTGGACGCCTTTGTCCCCGGCGTATCTTCCTCGGCTCTGGCATACTTTTCTATCCTGGCCATAAACTCCTCCATGCTTTTCGACAATGTCTTTGCCAGTGATTTTCGAAGCTGGCAGTCATCCTTCAAGCCGTTTTTAAATGACATGACCGCCACCTCTTGGTTGCATCCTGGTATTCGGTTGAATAGCTCATAATACCTTTTGGCATAGGCCCTAAGGCTTTCATCCTCGCCGATCTTCAGGGCCATTAGGGCGTCCACCCTCAATGGCTGTAGCTTGTTTGTCACGAACTTGCCCACAAACATCTCGGACAGGCCTTCTCAGGATTTCACAGTTCCTTTCGGCAACTTGTGAAACCAGTCCGATGCAATTTCTCCGAAGGATGAAGGGAACACCTTGTAGAGCAACGGCTCGTTCTCGGTGTACAATGCCATCGAGTTCAGGTATAAGCCGACGTGAAGGTTGGGGTCCGACTTACCGTCGTAGATCTGGAATCTTGGCATGCTAAACCTCTTCGGGGCTTCGAATTTGTCCAATTTTACTGAGAACGGTGTTCTCGGCTTGACCGGGGAGGTTATCTCAGCATCTTATTGCTTCCTCTGTAGGTGATCCCCCAGATCTTCTTTGGTCCGTCTAGGAGCTCGGCTATCTCCTGACTTCAGCCTTTTCGGTGCACTACTCTCAGTTTCATTATCGGTCCTTTTGGATTTCCCTCCATTGGTTGCGTCGAAGCACAACTCCTGCCCTTGAACATACCGATGTTCTTTGGGGTCGGCTTCCTTGGTGCAATGCGTCCTCCTCGATTCTTCCCTTCTTGACTCTCATCGCCCGACCTCCCTTGAAGGCCGGTGACAGTGTTTTTCGATCCTGGTGTGCTGAGGGACTGTAGGGACTGTTTTCTGCCCCTCTTTTCGGGCATCCTCCTTTGCCGCTGGAATCGGCGTATCTTGTAGTAGGAACGGTGGCTGCATGATGTTATTCTGCATCATGAAATTGACCACTGTTTGTAGGTCTGCCAATTTGTTCACCATGGCCTTTACCTCATCGTCCTTCCGTAGGCATCTTTCTTTCCATACCTGGAGGTCGTCCTCGTTGTAATACCTGCTCCGGTCCGTTTTCTTTGGTACGTCGCTCTCTTGGCCGACGTCCTTTCCTTCGTGATTCTTATCACAAGTCTCTTTGTTGCAATTGTCTTTTTCGACGTCAAGGTCAATGTGTTTCTCGCTCCCAGTAGGGGTGTCGTCCCCAACCTTCTCTTTCTGTTCGTCGTCGGCCATCTATTCTCTTTTCTTTCCCACAGACGACGCCAAATTGTGTGTGTCAATTTCCGACCACACTGCCAACTAAGTACTCAGCTGGAGAACACCGGCAGAATAGATTAAGCCCGAACGACCTGTAACAGAAAAAAGAGATTCCGGCGGTGATTCGTCCACCCGGGGGTACTCCGACGATCAAGTCAGTAAAATATCTCTCAAAGATAACCAATAGTGCTTATCTTACTAGACAGAGCATAAAAAGCATACCTTTAGACCCATCGGGGTGCCTCCCTTTTATAGCCAACACAATCCTAGTCCCAATAGAAGCCTAACTTCAATGGACTCAGGATTACTGTTAATCTTGAACTCCCAGTAGGATTGGGATAAACTCTCTAAGAGTCTTATCTTTACCCAAACTGAAGTCTTCTTCCATTCTAGGACTTTTGTCCCTTATCCGCTTATCCCGGATTTCGGTATCCTCGCAGATAACCTCAGCCTAGCCGAGATCATCTCGGCATCATAATCAGGACACGTGACACCTCGGCTGACACTTCGGTGTCACCTCGGCCACATGTTGTCATTCAAAAATTATGTCCCCACTGGGCAACAAGAGATCTGACCTTTAAAATTTCCAAAAAAAATTATATTATATAAGATTTTTTTTCAAAAATTCCTCAAAATATTTATTTATCGACTCAATTTTTTTTTAAGTTTTTTTTTTTTTTTTTCATTTGTCGTGTTTTCCCAATTCAACAATTGTAGCTCTACTTGTTGGAGATGATATTAGTAATAACACGACACGCTATTTGTGTAGAGAAGTTATACCATGTTCATAGATATGGTCAAGTAGTGCCCATGAGATTGTGGAACTGATGATTTTTATATTGATGGTATTTGGTAATTGATGTGACACAGATCACATGACACTACAATAAATAAGAGTTTTACGGATCAATTTGCAATTTTGTTGTAAAAAATATTTAAAGACTACTTCTTATAGTTGTGAGAATGGTTATTAAAAAGTTATCCGGCAAAGTAAAAAATAATTTTTAGTGATAAAATTTTAAAAATGTCGCTAATAAATACACTCTTTTTTTTTTTTGAGGATTAATAAATGCACTCTTAAGAACAATAATTTGGTGCAAAAAATTCTATCTTTTGAAACAAAAAATTTGGTCATAAAATGATAGTAAATATTCAATTTCGTCAATAAAAATACAATGATGATACTCTTGATAATAAAAATATTTATTCTCTAAAAAATAACTTTGTTCCTAAATTTTGTTGTAGTATAATGTCCAATATACACCAAATAAATTATAAGAGTGAAAACAGTGTTTTTAAAATGCTTGTTTATATTATTTTTATTAAGAGAAATTAGTCATTCCCTAATTTAACCCTCTCCAATTTCATTTCAATAGTGTGGAATTTAGAGTTAAAGATAAAAGAGAGAAGTGTGGAACTATTTCATATGAATTTTAATCACGTCATTAAAAATAAAATTAAAAAATATTAATTAAGAGATATAGTGGGACTATTTTATTAAAAACCCAAGTGCTAACTACACAAAAAAATCTTTCGATGATGAAAATGAAAACTCGCTTGAAATAGCAAAACATGGTGGGTAATGTAGCAAGACCTCCATAGCCCCACAAAAAATGAAGAAAAGACAGGTGAAAATAAGGACAGACAGCAATAATAGAAAGAGAGAAGCCAATATTAGTGGATTTCCTACAATTTCATGCTCAAGAATTAGCTAGTCGTTGGACCATATAGGTGGTCTCAACCAATCAATTTCCCCCACCGAAATACTTATGTACCCTTGAAAAATAATTTCAAAAATGAAGTGTATGACATAAATTTTAACATAGTGTAATGTCACACTTAAAATAAATTTGATTTACATAATTAATTTTTTGAATACATTTTTTTTTAGGTATACTTAGCATTGTTGGGACCTCTGCATGTTCCACTCTGATGATCAAAACCGTTTATTTAATAAAATTTTATGTATACATCATTTATAATAAAAAAAAAATAGATTGATCTGATACTAATAATTACATTACATCATTTTATTATATTTGTTTTAAACAAAATAGACAATAAAGTATAATAGTTTAAAAAAGAAAAAAAAAATCTATTTCACAAAAAAAATAATAATAATTTATTTGACCATATACATATATATAATTATCCAATCAATTTACATTTTTATGAATAATTTGTACATACAATCCAACAAAATAAACAATTCATATTGTCAAATATTCGTAATGAATTCTATAGACCCAACACACTCTCTAGTCATTGGTATCCTACTCATATACACAAATTTCTCCTAATTAATCTAGTATATTAAATTGGATTAGAGTGAATCCTTTCCCTTCCTTGCTATTTTTTCTTGAGAAATCGTTAGTTGAATAATTGGTAATTTTAATTTGCATCTTTTGTAGTTTATTTTTATTTTATTTTATTATTATTATTATTTAGGCTTGTCACTTAAGCCATATGAAAAGTCAAATTTCTGACCCCAGTAAGGGATTTGATTGGTTCACACCATTTATAATTGGTGGTGCATGGACTACCAGAAAGTTCAAATTCCCTCATATATATATATATATAGAGAGAGAGAGAGAGAGGGAGGGAGAGAGAGAGTTTCTACCATAGTTGCAGTCTTGTTGGGTAAGGGTAGTGAGTTTGTAAAATATCATAGTCATTTGCAGTCTTGTTGGGTAAGGGTTGCGAATTTGTAAAATATCATAGTCATGAAGGAAACACTAAGATACTTGGCAGGTATAGCAATCATAGTCATGAAGGAAACACTAAGATACTTGGCAGGTATAGCTGGGCCAAGTGGGTATGGATCAAACTCAACAGCTGAGCAAGTTACTCAGCATTCTTCTTCTTCTTCCTTACTCCCTTCTCATCATCTCACTGCAATTGTCACTGGTTACTCTCTCTCTCTCTCTCTCTCTCTCTCTCTCATCATCTATACAAAACTTCATGGTGATGAAAATTTTCATTTTGATATGAAAGATTGTTTTAAATTTATTATGGAAAACAAGTTTGGTTTACTACTACTACTAGGGAATATTTACCTTCTTTTTTTCTTTCTTTTTTTTCATATTTCATTTTCATGTCCTAGAGGTTTTCTTATGAATTCATTAATGCGAAGCACCTATTTGGGAGTAGGGTTTTGGAGGTTGTGGATTTAACTAGATGCTTAATGTGTATGTATATATATTCCTTTGTGTGTTCTAAATGTTTATATAATTGTTGGATTGCATTTGCTTCATATTTTCTTGATTTTGTTCAACACAAAATTATTCAAGTCACCTTTTCATTTTTCTTTTTCTTTCATCATCATGTCTCTCCTCTCTCTCCTTCCATTTATTTTTCTTCTTATTTTCCACCAGTTGTTGTCTTTCTATTCCTATCTTCCATTCAACTTTTTGACTAACCTTTTAAGAGAATTGTCATTTAATTTTCTTGGAATGAATTTTGCATATTAATTAGTCAAATTTATCATAATTTTTTTTAAATATTATTTATTGAAAATACTTATTGATGATAATGTCATCAATAGATTTTGTTATTATTCTCCTCCACCAGCAAAACAAATTGTATTCTATTAGTGGCCATTTTTTATTCTAGGAGGATATAGTTTTGTCTCTTTTGAACAGTTCTATCTCATTGGCTCATGCTAGATTATTGCTTTTCCTAATAATACTAATGATGTCACTTCACTCAAAAAAAGAAAAAAAAGAAAAAAAAATCATCATGGTATTAAATAAATAATCTTCCTACGCATGACATGATAGTATGATATTCATATTTGCATATGACATGTTTGTAGGCCAAGTATCCTCAATGTGTCACCAAAATCCATCTACTCTTTTCCTATTTCCAATCATAATTTTAAATAAGGAAATTATATATCAATTGATATCAGATAATATTAATATTGACTGATATATCAGTGAATAATTATATCAAAAGTTCGAAATCGCAATATGTATCAGCTCATACAATACATATCAACTAATATTTAAAATCATATTGCCAACTACATAGTAAGATAGGAATCTAGAAATAAGATTATCTCAAAATACGGTCATACGGTAAGAAGTACATTGGACATAGGAAAACAAAAAATTTGATGACAAAGAATCTCGTGCCATGTTATGTATAATATTTTTTTATATATATATATATAAATATTCAACATTATTATTAAATTGTGTTGTTTTATGTATGTGACAATAGGTGCAACATCAGGCATTGGGGCTGAAACAGCAAGAATATTAGCAAAGAGAGGTGTGAGGATTGTGATTCCAGCAAGAGATTTGAAGAAAGCTACTGAAGTAAAGGAATGTATCCAAAAGGAGAGTCCAGAGGCTGAGATTGTATTATTGGAGATTGATCTAAGCTCATTAGCTTCTGTCAAGAGATTTTGTTCTGAGTTCTTGTCTCTAGGATTACCCCTTAATCTTCTCATGTGAGTTTATTTTTTTACTACAGATTTTTTGTCTCCTTCTCTCTTGTTATCTTGCTTCAAATTACTTATCTACCACATGATCAAGTCAAAGAGATATAATCGTGTGGTAGAGAGAGATTTGAGAGATTTGCTACAAACACACAAATCAAGCACAAAACAAAATGCAAAATACATATGAACGGATAACATTTTACAAAATTTATTGGTAGGACCTATTTCTGAAAAATCTTATCTATTTCCGTGACCTGATTATGCATTCCTAGACTTATTTACTCTATTTAGTTTTGTTTTAGGATTTGTTTTTTGAAAAAATAAAAAAACTAATTTGATAAAAAAATGAAAAATATTAAAAGCACTGATCATTTTCATATTATTTTCTATTGTTTGAGGTGGAAATAATTTTTTAAAATTCAAAAAATATCATTTTAATTATTTTTATCAAACTTATTTCTATTTTTTTTTCTAGAAACAAATTCTAAAAACAAAACTAAATATAGTTATTACTTTCTATATTTTTTGTGTTCAGAAGTTGTCTTTTGGTTTTAAAAAAATGGAGAGAGAGAGAGAGAGAGAGAGAGAGAGAGAGAGAGAGAGAGAGATTGAAACTGATGGTGGTATGAAATCACTGTGCAGAAACAATGCCCGGAAATTTTCACAAAAGTTGGAGTTCTCTGAAGACAAAGTTGAGATGACTTTTGCTACAAACTACTTGGGTAAATTTATTTATTTGTCCACTTTTTTTTATTATTTATTTTTCTACCAAAATTCGTTGGTAATTCAAAGTGGGTTGAGTTTGTGTTCTACATTTGATCCACGTACGAACTTTAGCCTAGCCTGGCCCAACAAAATTCTAGAGCCAAGTTTTCATTGGGCCTAGCTGGCCTTATGTCAAATTTTTAACTGTAGACAATTGTGTGGCATAAATATGCACTCAAAAGATAAATTGTTCTCTCATCTATATACTATTCTATGAACCAACCCATTTGGGTTAATGATTGTGTAATACCCTTTGTTATATAAGATTTCAAGTTTAATTTCTATAAAGAGAAGTTTGATATCTGTTGTAGTGATATTATTTCTCTTCCGTTATGGTGATTGTATGTAGCTAGTAGTTGTTGGGCATAATTGTTGATTTTCTAATTATTGTTAAGTAGTAGTCTATTTGATGTAATATAACGTATTTGTAATTACTCTCTTACTGATTGGCAAAAAAAAATAATAATAATACTATTGTTTGAATCTCGAATTCATTCAAATAAATAAATAAATATTTCTTATAAATATTATTTTTTTATAGGTAATTAAACAACAAAAATGTAGCTAAGTTCTTTTCCTAACCCAATCAAAAAAGAAAAGAAAAAAGAAAAAAAATTATACTTTAATTTTTTTTCCTCTCTCTCTCCACAAATGCAAAATCCAAACATAGTCTGAAATGCTGTTGAAACTTTAAAAATAAAAATAAAAATAGAGAGAATGAAATTGACCAAAATAATTTTATTTATTTATTTGGCAGGTCATTTTATGTTGACAGAATTATTGTTAGAGAAGATGGTGGAGACAGCAGCACATACTGGTATTCAAGGAAGGATTATTAATGTTTCTTCTGTAATTCATAGCTGGGTGAAACCAGAAACTTTCTGCTTCAACCAATTGCTTAATCCAAACAAGTATTTCAACTTTCTCTCTCTTGCTCTTCTTGCCCATAACATATTCAAATTTTATTTTTCTTGATAAAAAAAAAAAAAAACTATTGCCAATATATTCCACAACCCAACTAAAAAAGAAGAAATGAAATACTAATAATTGTTTGTTCGAGAATTAGAATAAAATTGAATAAAAAAAAAAAAAATTTATGGGATCCATATGTCTTCTTATGCGAGCAGTTATTTACTATTGTTAGCGACATTATCAAAAATGTGCAAGGCAATTATTTACAATTGTCTTTTCTAATCAAACATTTTTTTTTTTTTTTTCAAATCTTATTTTACTCTAACCAAAAAACAATACAATAATCCCATATCATATATAAACACATCCAATATATGAGCCCCACAACATTACTTATTATTGCCTTACCCCTTAATCCCATTCCGTCAAATAAACATGGCATTAATTATGTAAGTAATCAATGGAAATGTGGAACAATAATACTAAGGGTAAATTACACTGACCTCCCCTAGGGTTTACCTTAATTACAGGGACCTCCTCTGTAGTTTCAAAAATAACACTGACCTCCCCTACTTTTGAAAATAATATATAGATTCCCCCTTCTGTTACTCATCCGTCCAAAATTAAGTAGATTTTGTTGATGTCATCCATAATTATTTTGCAAATTCCAATACTACCCTTTGGCTATTGTAGGGTTTATGTTGACCACCATCAAAGAACAAATAAATTCAACATATCAAAGAACAAACCGATCAAAAACCAAGATCTCATATAACTACCAAACACAAACACAACATATATATATATAGAGAGAGAGAGAGAGAAAAGAGGAGGAGGAGGAGACAAATTTACAAAAAATTTCATTTGGGTTTTACTCATTGTCACATTTAAGTACTTGCCCCCTCTGTTTGCAGACAAAATCCCAATTTGGATTTGCTCATTGCAGCATTTTCAAATCAGGTCCTCTTTGTTTTTCTCTCATTTTAGGGTTTTTATAATCTGGGCTACTCTATTCTTCTAAGTTCTTCACACATCTCCCTTTACATTGTTTCCAACAAAAATTTACAAAGTTCTTCATCTAGATTTTACTCATTACTACATTTAGGACTTTCCTCTGTTTCCATAAAAAATCCCAAAGGGGGTTTTCCTCATTGCAGCATTTTCAAATCTGGCCCTCTGTTTTTTCTCTCATTTTAGGGTTTCTATAATCCCACTCACTCTATTCTTCTAAGTTCTTCACACATCTACTATTACATTGTTCCCAACAAAAACAAATAGTTAGAGAGAGAAAGTGTGAGTGAGAGAGATAGAGAGGCAGAGATCGAAGCCTTGACTTCTTTCAAGCCCAACCTCGAAACCCTAGCCAAGATCGAAGCCCTGACTTCTTTCAAGCTCAACCTCTACGACCCTCTCAGCTCCCTTAATGGTTGGGACTCCTCCACACCCTCAGCTTTCAGCGACTAGCGCGGTGTTGCTTGTTACAACAGCTGAGTCAGCGAGCTCCGCCTCTCTCACATCCAACTTGCTGGACCATTCTCAACCCAAATCGCTAACCTGCACATGTAGAGAGAGAGAGAGAGAGAGAGAGAGAGAGAGAAAGAGAGAGGCAGAACACACAGAGAATGAGAGGGAAGAGAGATGGAATGGGTACAGTGATATAAATGTATATATATAGGATATGTATGTGTTTATATATATATTCTCTCTCTATATATATAAGAATGAATGAGAGGGGTATTATGGTCAATTTTACTATCAACTTAACGTCGTTAAGACTCTTTTAATGAGAAAGGGGAATTTGTATATTATTTTCAAAAGTAGGGGAGATCAGTGTTATTTTTGAAACTACAGGAGAGGTCCCTGTAATTAAGGTAAATCTCAGGATAATTTACCCTAATACTAAATAATATTATGTACCAAAAAAATTTATTTTGAAAAAATCAAATCCTAAAAATTGAATGCTTAGATCATATTTATTTTCCGTGCGATTCACATCATATTAATTTTTTTTCTTTTTGGGTTTCATGAATGCAGCTATAACGGCACTGATGCATACGCTCGATCCAAACTAGCCAACATATTGCATACCAAGGAAATCGCAAGACAGCTTAAGGTAAAATATATATATATATATTTAATTTTTTTAAATGTTGTGGCATTTTTGACGACCAAACATCATTTATGTGAGCCTACCGGATTGCTAATCTATTCCCATCACTTACGGAGCAAAACCAACATGACCTGTAACTTAACTGATACAAGTGATTGTGGGCGTTCAACACTTAGGATTGGATGACAAGGTGAACCGATTAGAATTTTTTGTCTTTAAAAAAAATGAAAGCATGTAAAACAAAAACATTAAAAAAAAAAAAGGATAATGTTTTCTATCTTTTGATTCTGTCTCAGTGAAAAGTGTTTTTGTTTTTACAGGCAAGAAATGCAAGAGTAACCATGAATGCAGTACACCCAGGAATTGTGAAGACTGGCATCATCAGAGACCACAAAGGATTCGTCACAGGCATGTATTTATTTCCATCATTAAAACTCTGAATTCTTTTTTGGAGATGAAAGATGAAAATAAAATTCTGATCTTTCTGCTCCAATTTTCTTGCAGATTCTGTGTTTTTCCTCACATCCAAACTACTAAAAACAACACCCCAGGTATAATTTGTCTACTTATGCATGTAAATTATGAAAAAAATTATTCAGATGCAACGGAAAAATTGTTTATCTACTTTTTCTTCTGGACTTGGTCTACTACATGTAGAAAATTAAACCTAACAAAAATATATTTTAAAAAATACACATTAGCCCAATAAAACCCATGAAAATAATATTAATAAGTCTAAAAACACAAACTAATCACAAAATCAACCAGAGAAAAAAAATAAAATAAAATAGTTAACACAATCAGAGTGAAATGGTCTCTTTAATAGCAGGTCTTGCCATCTGACGTGTACAACTAGAACTATTTGCTATGTTTGGTAATATGTCCCTACACTTGTTAAAACAATAATGCTACACAAACATATTTTTTATACATAAAAATTTCAAAAATGTTTGGGACCCCCTTTTTTGGGGGTTCCATGACCTCCAATTTAATCTTGGCCTTTGATGTGTGTGTGGGATCCACTCATTTACGTGTGGACCCCATATTATGAGTGGTTGGGATGAGAGTGGGGGTTGTAGGGTCATGTATGTGTGGGGTCCCTAGCACAATTGTAAAAATTTATACAAAATGATGCGTCTTTCTGCAATCTTTTCATTTCAAGAAAAACATCCATAATTATACTTCAAAATTATGAAAATATTATTGCTATATCAGTGTATATAAATTTTATAGAGAAAAATTATGTTATTATAGCATTTTTTATGGTTTAATTATGTGGGCTATTCTCTTCTTCTTTCTCTTTTTATCAGTCAAAAAAAAAAAAATTTATTGATACAAAAAATTAAAGCGTCATTTGCTTTATCCGATAAAATTCTGAGCCAATCATGTGCAAAGACCAGGCAACTATCTACTAAGAACCCGTTAACAAGGTGCCAACCAAAAGCCATACAATGGGAGAAACTAAGACCCCTTCTTGTAATCAATAGTTCATACTTTTGATGACCCCTTCTAAGTAATCCGAGCTCAGAGTAATTCTATTTGTACAAATATGGTAAAGCAGCCCATTCGATTTTTGTTTTTATTGAAAAATTTTAAAGGGTTAATTGATGAAAAGTCTAAATTTATGAGACTACCTGTTTGGTCCAAAGTTTAATATTTTTTTAATAATAAGGACAGACCTTGAAAGTTGCTAAAAAAAGTTGTCAACGTTGGAAAATTAACCCAAAATATTGGCCAGAAAAGTCGCCAATAGACAACAACGATTGGTGGTGATAAGGTGGACAGATAGATAACATTGGACAAATAAGCAATTATATAAATGACACATGTATAGATATGTGACATTTAGACATATAGGTTACATAGACAAATAATGTCCTTATAAACAAATAATGAGCTTTATTGGACAGATAGATAACATTGGAAATAAGTGATTATATAGGTTACTTTTTGACAAATAGATATCATTTCAGATAGATAATGTCTTTTTAACGCAAAAAGATTTAAACTTAGACCTATTGACTCAATAGTTTCAAAAGTGAACTTTTAGCCAAAATACCCAATTTTAAAAACACAAAACTGGACACAACCATTTTCATGTGGTGAGAAAAATTCATTAAATATATAACTTTCATCCCATATAAAAGAATTGTACATCATTTTATGCACGTAGAATAAATGTTTTTTTTATTAATATTATTTGTAAACTGAATATTCCTTCTCATTGTGACATTTGGATGATATTTTTTGGGCAGGGTGCATCAACAACCTGCTATGTTGCACTAAGCCAACAAACAGAAGGAGTGAGTGGGAAGTACTTTGCAGATTGCAATGAAAGCAACTGTTCAGCCCTTGCAAATGATGAATCTCAAGCCCACATGCTCTGGAAGCAGACCCGTGCACTGATCCGTACACGATTACGTCAACCAGCAACTTAATAGAAACATAAAAATCAATTACAGAACTCTACATAACCTTCTCATACAAGATGGGTTGCTATTGGGCCTAGCTCTTACTGAGCTATTTCCAAGCCGTAAAACAAAAAAGGTTACTCTTCCCCAACATTGCTTTCAGCTAGCTGGACACAACATGACAAATAGTGCTAATAAATTGTTACGTTTTGTCATGTGTGCCCGTTGCCACAAGAAGTGTATTAGGGTACACGTTGCAAAGCCACCATTGAGGCAAAGGCATCTCCCCAAACTTTACAACTGTCCAAGCTTTTGGCCGCATAAGACCGAGACCCATCTCATATGAGAGAGTTATGTTTGATTTTGTGATTAGTTATTTTTGTGTTTAAAAAAAAAAATAGTTATAGTCATACATATACATGAAATAATTATGTTATATATATCTATTTCTAGAGAAGGTATATATACACTATGGTACATGAAAATAAAGAGTCTACCCTGTCAGCATTGTCCCTAAAATATTGTTCCCCCACTTGAGAAGCTATATTTTGAATAACAGAAATGTAAACATTTACGTATCTCCTTTGTTAGGATTTTTTGTTGTCAAATTCCATGGATCAAAACCAAGGTTGTAACAAGAGTTCTTTAAGAAGTTGGTTTCCTTCAAAAACAGGATTACTTTGGAATTCTGCAAGAAGTTGGTTTTCTGCAAGAAGTTGGTTTTCTTTTCCAACTAGGATTGCTTTGATTTTCTATAAATAGTTGGGTTTCTCCCAAATCTAGGCTATTCATTGATTCATTCATTGAATCCTCCAGATCTTTCTTTTTGGTTCTTAAAGGTTTATATCTGGGGATATTTTATTTTTTTTCTTTGATGTCTTATTGAGTATTCAACTCATGATCTAAAAAGACTACATCAAAGGTTTGTGTTTGTTTCACAAAAGAGAAAGGAAGTTCTTCAGTTGTGGATTCTGAAGAATTCGAGCCTGAAGCTTCGGTGGTGGAATCCGGAGTGGCTCATCAAAAAGACAATTCCGTGGTGAAGATGGGGTTGGAAGAGGCACATAGAGGTTGGTTCAATTAGGCGTTGTGGATTCGCTAGATAATTGAGAGTGATACATGTGTAATTCCTTTATATCTTCTTAGTGGATTGTTCTGGTGGCTGTGGCCCGTGGTTTTTTGATCACAATTGGAAGGTGACCAATTGTGGTTTTTCCACGTAAAATCAGTGTGTCTCTTTCTTTTGATTGTTTGATTGGGATTTTTATATTCTGCTTAAAATTGATACATAATCACAAATCAACATCTAGGAGGTTTCTAGATTTTTCAATTGGTATCAGAGCGGGTCGTTCTATTTTTTTTATAAAAAAAAAAAAAAATTCTTTTAGAAAGCTCTATTTTTTTTTAAAAAAAAATCTTTTAGAACGAGATCTTGTTTGATTTGTGTGCATGTTTTTTTTTTCTTACTTTATTGTTGAAAAAAAAAATCAAAAAGATTTTCTTAGTATGGTTTTGCAAGTTTGAATTTTTTGAGATGTCCTTGATGCATATTGGAATTGATGAGAATAAACATTACATGTTAATATGTGTGTGCTTTCTATGGTCATTACTCATTATGAAGTGTGTGTTCTTTGATTAGTATGTCTCATTCTGTACACACTTTTGGATTAGCAAATTTTGGAGTCTTCCGCCTTAGTGATTATTTTTCTCTATGGATTTCTGGCATTGTATCTTTTGCTTTTCTAGAGGAATTGACCTATACTAGCATATCATGGGTGATGTTGAGTCTCTTAACCATCTTCCATCTTTTTGCATCTCCATGGCTTTCCCCTCTATTTTTTGTAGTCCAGCCATGAGGAAAAGGCTACCTCAGAGTCACCAACCAGGCCATCCTTAATATATCCATGCTTCTCTGGTTCGGTTTCCATACTCTTGAGCGTGTCAGCCGCCGATGAGTGTGCAAAAGAAAGAAAAAAAAAATGTGCACAAGAAAGAAAAGAAAGAAAAAAAAAGTGCAAAAGAAAGAAAAGAGAAAAAAAATGTGAACAAAGAAAAGAAAAGGATTCATTGATTGAGGGGGAGCCTCCGCCTTTACTCACCAAATACCCCTTGATTCTTTGTGGTTTGACTTTCCTTAGTTATGCTTAGATTCTCGTTGGAGGTCCAGCTTTCATATCACTACTAGGATTTGAATCTTGTGTTTGTCGAACTCCAAGAGTCACACACACACTTTTATCATGAGATCTATGCTTTTCACATAATGCATCACTTTTTTTCATGAGGAATCTTCTATAAACTGTGCACATTGTATTTTCAAGTAATTGTGCTTCTTGAATAATCTTGTGTGTTTTAAGGTACAAATCTGAAATTCCTTACTTGCTCAACCATATTATATTTTGTTTTACTTGTTTAGTGAGGGGGAGTGTGGTTTATCATTCAAGAGTTTGTTAACATGAACACTTTGTTTTGTTTGGTAAGGGAGATTGGCTTTAGTTGGTTTGCTTGATGCCTTGTATTGTTTATTTATTATTTTGTGTCAGGTGCATGTGTCTTAGTTTTCATCTATTCATACTACATGTTCTTAAAATCTCCAAGTTGCATCTATTTATGTTTTCCATCTCATACTTCAAGATAATCGTGTCATATGTTTATTGCTTTTTCATATATTCTTGTGGGACTAATAGTTGTTTTGGAGATGGTGGCACTAATAGTTGTTTTGCAGATCATGACCTTGAAAAATAAGTTTGGAAAGAGATTTGGTTATAAGTGCTGGTTCCTAGTTGGTGATGTTGTTCTTGTTTTGATTGGAAATTTGTTTTAGTGTTTTTGTTAGGAAATTTGTTTTAGATTGGTTTTATCCAGGATTTGACAAAGGGGGAGATTGTTAGGACTTTTTGTTGTCAAATTCCATGGATCAAAACCAAGGTTGTAACAAGAGTTCTTTAAGAAGTTGGTTTCCTTCAAAAACAGGATTACTTTGGAATTCTGCAAGAAGTTGGTTTTCTGCAAGAAGTTGGTTTTCTTTTCCAACTAGGATTGCTTTGATTTTCTATAAATAGTTGGGTTTCTCCCAAATCTAGGCTATTCATTGATTCATTCATTGAATCCTCCAGATCTTTCTTTTTGGTTCTTAAAGGTTTATATCTGGGGATATTTTATTTTTTTCTTTGATGTCTTATTGAGTATTCAACTCATGATCTAAAAAGACTACATCAAAGGTTTGTGTTTGTTTCACAAAAGAGAAAGGAAGTTCTTCAGTTGTGGATTCTGAAGAATTCGAGCCTGAAGCTTCGGTGGTGGAATCCGGAGTGGCTCATCAGAAAGACAATTCCGTGGTGAAGATGGGGTTGGAAGAGGCACATAGAGGTTGGTTCAATTAGGCGTTGTGGATTCGCTAGATAATTGAGAGTGATACATGTGTAATTCCTTTATATCTTCTTAGTGGATTGTTCTGGTGGCTGTGGCCCGTGGTTTTTTGATCACAATTGGAAGGTGACCAATTGTGGTTTTTCCACGTAAAATCAGTGTGTCTCTTTCTTTTGATTGTTTGATTGGGATTTTTATATTCTGCTTAAAATTGATACATAATCACAAATCAACATCTAGGAGGTTTCTAGATTTTTCATCCCTCTTTGGGCATTTGCGGTATTCAATGTTATAAATAAAAATTAAAAAAAAAAGTTTCTCATTGAGAAGTTATTGGATGTTCTTATTGAAATAAATATAGATAGAGATTGGTGTGAACATTAGAGTTCACCAATTTCGTTTGTGTTTTAGCCCTATATAAAGAGGTTTCCTTTGATAATTGACATGGAATATTGCTTCAAGAGCAAGCAATAATTTTTCGTTCTCATCCATGTTCATTATCCAAGCTTAGTCGTTCAATAATGTTACGAAGATCGTATTTATTTATCACATTTTATATATTATCTTCATGTAACAGTCATGAGTAACAAAATTGATTAAACCAATACAATTATGACAAAAGAGATATAAATAAATATCATCCTTCCACCATTATTATTACTCGTTTCAATGTACAAGTCCATTAAAGATTGATGTGTTCTAGATCATGATCCTCTTCATTACATAGTTGCAATGAAAGATCTTCATTTCTTATTTTTCTACATAAATTTGCTTTGTTGATGGAAACACAAACATTTCAATTTTTTTCATCCGATATTTTAGTCAAAAAAATCACTTCCCAAACAAACCCTAGACACAAACCCAACAGAATTAAGATCCATAAAAATATTTAACGGTGACGTAATGCAATTATCCATCAGTGTTCAACTAAATGCAGCATAAGAGAACTTCAGCAACTGAAACATGATCTACAATACATTCTTCATTCCAGGCTATAGGTTAAAATAAACTTTATAGCATAATTTACAATCATGGTCAGAAAAATACAAGATAACACTAGCATTAAATTATATGAGGCATGGGATTATCACTGGTGTTCTCCATTCCAAGTTGAACTAAAATGTGAGAAGAGCATGGGAAGTCATACTAAGCAAACCGAGTGAGGATGTTGTGTCTGGTGAATTGCATCACTTGATTTCTTTAGATCTCCAATCTCCGTTAAGATGCCTCAGTAATATAAATCAGCAAATGAGTTTTTTTCTTTGCCTAACATTTCAACAATCAAATGTGAGGAGGTTCACACATGTCATATGCAGTCCATTAGATTGGAAGAGGAAACTGTTTCTGTTTCATCTTCACTTCTTAGCCTGCAAAATAATTCCATGTCTTCGATCAAACTTCATCCATCAATCGAAGTTTGTGTCTCTAGTTATAATGAACTCGGATTATGCCAGACAAAAGAAAAGAATACAAACATGCAATTAATAACATTAACTCCCTCGTTAGTGACAAGAAGCGTAGATTTAAGCACTTCAGTTACTTCAATGAAAATAGATTCACAAGGACCACCTAGGACAATTGTAAACATAAAAGAATCCTATTTTCTTCGAAGTACCATAACAGTCCATAGAAATGGAATATACAAGG
The DNA here is from genome assembly GCA_036172215.1 of Camellia granthamiana. Taxonomy (NCBI): domain Eukaryota; kingdom Viridiplantae; phylum Streptophyta; class Magnoliopsida; order Ericales; family Theaceae; genus Camellia; species Camellia granthamiana. The sequence goes on from CM069906.1 coordinate 69,944,969, forward strand.
CCGTCAGTTTGCATTTGGATTGATATCACAAAAAGATTGGCAATTGAAGTTTTAATAGGGACTGTAACAAGAGAAACCAGGACCTCAGAGAGATAGCATCTGTTCAGATTACAGATGCAACTAAAATCCTCGATAGGATAATTTAAATGACTCCTTCACTTTGTTATTTTTTATTCATCAATATGATCGAAGGAAAAAATAAACATTTAATCTTCAACCAAGATATAATTTCAAAGTAGTAAGATATACTTAATGAAATTCTAGCTTTCACCTTGCTAGGGTTGATATTAAGTTATCTAACCTTCTGTGTCCATGGCAACTTTTACTCAAAGGGCTACAATTGAGCTGCGGAGCAAGGCATTGTAGGTGTGTAATCTGATCAAAAAAACAACAAACTTGGCGGGTTGTGCACTTTTAGCAGAAATCAACCCGACCAAAGAGAGAAAAGGAAAGACAGATTGCAAGGAAACCAAATCCTAATCCATTGCCAAATTAATCCCACAATAGGATCTACTATCTAGAAAATTGAAAACGGCGAGTCCAGTTCCTATTGTGATTGACAGCTAATGCTTATCCTATAATACCTTCTACAAACACAAAACTAAGTATAATAGCAGGTTGTCAATTTGATAATACCTTAAAACGTGGAGATCGACAAAGAGATGAAGCAGATCCAAGAGACGAAATTACCGGTTTAACCCCTCGACCACGGTTAACTTTCTTGTATTGTCTGTTGGTTTCTTCAGGTTGAAGTTCTTTTTGCTTTGACAAAGATTCACTTCTACTGTCGGTTGAAACTGAAGAAACTGGAGCAGAAACAGAGATTGTGGAATACTCTTGATCACAAGACGTAACTTGAGGAAAATTTCCTGGTGAAACACGAATAATACATAACTCAGAAACATTATATAAATGCACAATAACCGTGCCCAACACTATACTTGAGAATGCCACATGTGTGATCAAGTCAAGAAAGGACAATTCTATATGTGAGAATGCAAGCGTTTCCTGGAGAGAAGCCAACCCTCCACAATATGCTCAAATTTCAACACATTCCGCTGAGGAGAAGAATGCAAGAGATAAGTGTTATACCATGTGCTGCAGCTTCTTGAAACTTTTCTCTCATAGTTCTGACAAATTTGAATAAACCATTGCTTCTATTCAACTCATGGATCAACTCTTTAGTGTCATTCAAATCCGGGTCACACTCGAGCACTGAAGACCAAGAAAAAAATAATTATGACAGAATGTCATAAAGAGGAACATTTTTTTACATTAAAATTCAATGAATAAGCAAGATGAGATATTCCTTACAAGTGTAAAAATCGTTCTCATGGCGAATGCTGAAGGAGTACTCCTCATTTGACTTCTTCAAATTGATGTTAGTGAATATGAATTTTATTCCTGAAGAAACAACATACCTTGTGATAAATATCACCCTGACAAAAAGATAAGAACACTCCATAAATTGGAGAAGTATATACCATGTCCACATTCTATTCGGAAGCCAAGGACCCTGTTGTACCATGAAATGGCCTCCTCTATTTCTCCTGCATCTTCATTATTTTGTTCACACTTTTCTTCACATGCTGACAGAGCTTTGATAGTACCATAGATGACACAAAAGAAGAAAAAAAAACAAGCATGAGCACCAATCAAGTATATTGAAAGTATACGATTTGCTTAATCCAAGCAGATTCCTTCAAAAAATGGAGCATATGAATGAACTAAGAAATGCGTGGAACTGACATGCAAATCTAGCCTCCAAAAATGAAAAGCAAAAGTAGAAAGAAACCAGAGTCACAATATATGAAGGGTTAAAAAAATAAATTTCTTTCCCTCTACTGCCATAAAGATCACAACAGATGTAACAAGTCAACCTAAGAACATATGGACAACTCAAACAGAAGATATCCTCGTCGTGCCTAATATTTCAACCAACCAAAGACAAGAATCAGCATAATATTACACTTAGGCCTCGTTTCGCAATATCACTTTTTAGCCTACAAGCCAAAAAGTCACTAAAAAAATCAAAAAGCCAACAATCTATACCAAAAAGTCAAAGATTCCCTTTTCTCTCTACTTTTTGCACATCTTTTCATAAAAAATCAAAAAGTCATCCCAAACAAACTAGTTTTTTTTATCTCATATTTTAGCTAAAAATTCAAAAGGTTACTAAAATAGCTTGTTCCCATACGAAGCCTTAATAATTCAATGTCCCATGCTGCACCTTTAGGCAACACCAAAACCATATGTAACACATTCATAAGTATATGCAACAACTATTGCACTTCTAATGTCCAACCCACATACACAATGCTTTACACAAATATAGCAAATGAAAGGTTTCAAAAACATCGTCCAATCATAGGCATGAGCTTACAAGAACACAAATAAAACCATATCTGACACATGTAAGGCATATGACCTACCTAGCAAAGCCCAAAAGGTCTCGAGGCAAGACTACATTGGAAAGACGAATAGACAATAAAGGTGCCAGATGTGACAGTTGTAGTTAAAAGAATAGCACCAAACGAAAATATAAGCATATTAAACAAAAATAGCTCTTAGGAATACACTTCAAAACCAATTCAATTGTGATGTTCAAGGCAATGTAAGATGCAGAAATCTAGAGGAACTCTTCCAATGACATAAACTCCCCTATCTACATGTCCAGTGAACATTGTTACTAATCCATGCTTATAATGTGAAAACAGATCAGTCACACACGGTGAACGAGGTATAAAATGTTTCAGTCAATGAGGACAACGCCCAAGCAAAAGTAGAACACAATATTTTTATGCAACAACTTGGCCAAAGTTTTCCCATATTTCATTCATAGAATCAAAAACCAATAATGTATTAAATGTGAGGGATTGCAGATGCATTTCCAAGGGACATCGTGTTCCATTTGCTGGTCAAAGTCCAATAAGGTGCAAAGCACATTTACTTTAACAAGTCATGTGTGTCAATAATTACCATTACATTAGGCTTTCTAAGCAATTTCCAAGCCACCATGCACCAAAAATAAAATAAAAGCTTTAGTGGTCAAACCAAACTATGGCAAACCAATCAAAAACTTAGAACCACACAATAGATACAAATTCCAAGCAACGTAATCACACCCTTAACACCATGAACTCTATTTCAAATTTCAATCATGTCAGTGGCTCAAATTGGAAATTTGAACTTAGAAACAACACATAGGTTCAGAGGGTAATGCTTATTGAATAAACATAGCACTACAACCTACCAAACCCTGTTGGGAAGCCAAGAGTTTGAAAATTTCAAGATTCAAAGTAAGGGATTTAAGCAGTCGTAGATCAAGATGGGCCAAACTAAAGACTATGATGTGAAATCCAAGAAATCACTATTCCAGATTTTAGCTTAAGCATTTTCCTAAAGCCTAAACAAAAGAAATTGTATCATTAGCAAACAAAAAAGATGAGCAATTTGCATAAGGTCGCTCGAAATGGAAGATCTTTAAAAGGGCCATCTTTGCAGCTCCAATAATAGAACTATATACAATGTTATTGACCTACTTAAGTATGAAAGGCAGCGATTATCCAAAAGAAAAAGTTCCTCAACGCTCCCAAGAATTTTTTTGTGACTACTCCAAATGAGAACAACATCAGATGTCAAAAACGAACAACACCTACTCTGAAATCCGTACCTTTCCCTCAAAACTTTTCCCACCAAAGTGAAATTCAGGACATCACTATATGATTATAAGACTCCATTTCCATCATCCACCCACCCAAACCTTCAAAAGTTTTCATTGATATTGCCACATAAATAATTATTTGTTCGTATATATAAGATAGTCAATGGCCAAATAAGTCCAAATAACAGTTTCAATTTGAAAACAGTATTGATGTTCTTTGTGATGCTTTCTTTAGTTTATGTTTCTGATTTTTAGGAGATACAAATCGTAATAGGATTTAAGGCATTTGGGTGGCTCTTGTATACTCTGTTACACATCAGGTGCACCCCCTTTAGTGGATACTCTTTACTTCAAAAATATCGATACTGGTTTCTTTCAATTTAATAAGAAGCCTGAAGCCCCTTAAAAAATGACGATAATAGCACATAATTTTAATAAATAATCTATGTGATAGACCAACTATAAAATTTCAATGAATGATCTACAAAAAAGACCAAGTAGTAAAAAGAAATGAAACTGAAAATACCTTCAAATTGCTGAGATATTATCTCTGTGTACTCATCCTTCCTAGCGTTCTGATCTTCCACAATTCTTTTAAGCTCTTCTATTCTAGCTCTTGTCACAGATATGGACTCTGTCATGGCCATCCGCTTTGCCTCTTTACGAGTCTTCGCTATAAAAGCGGTAGAAAAAACCAAGCATAATTTAAGAAAGCTCATGTTCATCATCAAGGATGATATGCTAAAAATCGAAATATTCTAATTTCTAACCACTAAGATTCACATAAAAGGACGATAAAATGAGCTTTGTTTCAGTTTTATATTCCCGCTACGCATTAGGTAATACTCCTAATGTCATAACAATGTGACCATGATTGTTACGCATGCTGATATTGTGATTTATAAACATGATTGAGATAGGAAATTCTATGATTTCATTACCTTAATAGCACAGAGAAAGTCAAACTCTATTAAACAAAACCAGTGTAATGCAATAAAACACTTTAGTTTGAAAATATTTTAATCTATAAGCTACCCACAATACTGCCAATTAAACTTAACATAAACTAAAACAAACAAAGGAAAAAAATTAATGAACATCATTATGGACATAAAAGTACACTAATTGCAAGAAATACCTGCTAGAGCTTTCACCAAATGATCCTCTGCCTCTCTCAGCTCAGCTTTTAGCTTTCCAAGTTTTGCTAAAAAGGAAAAAAAAAATGGAATAAAAATTTATAACAGACTCAATATTTTTTCACTGTATAATACCGCACAATACGGGCCGCTCGAAATGTTTGAACCTCTTAAATAGTCCAATTAATGTTAATATTAAGTACAAGGAAAATATATGTCATCATTTGGGAAGATGGGTTGGAGTGGGTTGGGACTAAAATAGCCACAAAAAGACAAAATAGGCTTTTTAGCCCCATGCTAAAAAATGTCACATCCAAACCATAATCATTTCATTTTTTCTCTCTCAAAAGTTAAAAAAGTCAAAAAATCCATCCCAAACAAGACTTTTTATCCCTAGGCTAAAATAGCTAAAAAGCCAACCCAAACGAATCTATCTATACTATTATAAAGTGAAGACTTTCTATACCTATACTATTATAAAGTGAAGGCTTCCCAGGATATCTATGTCTCATATTTTGGATTTTCCCAAAATACCCCTGTAACAGTTATTTAAAATACAAAATTATATAGTGAGGTGAATGGGGCTTGAACCAAGCCCTTTGGTCTGAGATAATGGTTATTAAAATCACGATCTAAATCGTAGGATCATACAATCCTATGATTGTTAAAACGATCCAAATCGTTGTACGATCGGTGTCATAGTAGGATCACAAGTAGGATCGTAGATAGGATCGTGTGATTTATGATTTTTAACCTTATTTTTTATATGTATCATTCTAATTTGTATTTTTACTTTATTTTTAATAGAAATTACGATCCTTGATCCGCGTGACCCTCTCACTGATCCCATCTTTACCAACAACACACAACATATATACTTTAAAATCAAAATCAAAATAAAAAATACCACTAGTATTATACAAATTAACAAATTTGATTAATTTTTCATACTCATAGGATGTGGCATGCAGTCATGGAACATTAGCATTTAAAATAATAAGATAGGCACAACTCATGTGATTAAGAATAGTTTGTAGAACTGTATAGCATTACTCAAAAGTACATTAGTGTTTGATTTCCGTGAACAAAAAAACCCAAAAACTATATCACATTCAAAACACAGTATTCGATCAGCAAAACCCTAATTTCAAATTCAAAACACCAAACCATATAAAAATGTTCAATAAAACCCTAGATCTGACTCTTAGGTGACACCATAATTGAAAATTTGGGAGCGAACATTACCTTGAATTTGAACAGTTTCCTGTGCCTTGGCTTTCGTAGATTGAAGCGATTTCCGGAAAAAGGAAATGGCGGCGTCAATTCTGTGCTGCTGAATCGTAATCTCTCTGTCGCATACTAACCTTAGCTCCTCCATTTTCGTCCCCACAGAGACTTCAGTTCCGCTCTGCATCTCAACTCACCTCACCTCACCTCAACTGTTTAGAGAGAGAAACGGAAATGGAGAGAGAGAGAGAGAGAGTGAGAGAGGGAGTTGATTTGAATGAGAAGTGAATAGTTGAATTTAAAGCTATCCTAGCCCGCCCCTTTTTTTTTCCGTTTATTAAACAACGCGTTTGGTTTGGGCTAACCAGAGGACTGGATTGTGGCCCAGACGGTTTAAATTTTGTAATCGATTTTAATGATTTGAAAGTAAAATGGTCATATAAAAAATAGAGCCGTGATTCGGAGCTCGAATGAGCTGTCCCGAATCTGGCTCGAAATGAAAACGACGTCATTTTTGTCGTTTTTTTTTTTTTTTTTTTTTCCAGACAGAAGAACGAAGAAGACGAAGCAGAGGAGGGGGAGGGAAGGGGAGGGAGAGGAGGGGGAGGAGAAGGAGGGGGAGGGTGAGGGGGACTGGAGGGGGCCTAAAAAATGGGCTGGAGGCGGAGATCGGTGATGGCAGAGTCGGCGATGGCAAAGGCGGCGATCGGCGGGCGGGCGGATGAGCTGCGAGCTGCGACGGCTGCCGGAGGCGACGAACGAGGACGGCGGGAGGTCGAAAATGGCCGGAGGCACGATCCCTCTCTTCTCTTTCTCTCTCTCTCCCTCTTCTCCCTCTCCCTCTGCGTCAACAATGGCGGAAAAAAAGAAAAAAAAAAAAAAAACCTAAAGCCCAAAACGACGTCGTTTTGGGCTTTAGGGGCATTCGGGGCCGATTTTTTCGAGCTAAAAAACATTTTCGTAAAAAATAAAATGATTGAATATTAATAATTATATGTTTGAATTATATATGTATTACAAAAAATAAATGATTATTCTTTTTAAAATTATATTTGTCCTCTATTTTTTTAAAATAAATATAATTATCGATATTCAGTCATCTTATTTTTTGCATGAATATTTTATTCAATAAATCTTAAATGTCACGGTGAGATGGGAAGCCAAACATTTTCCATTATATATGCTTAAAAATTTTCTTTTATTTTAATCCATGACATAAGTGACATGAATAAACATCTTTTTGTAGATTTTAACTTTTTAACGTAATTAATAATATTTAAGAAAAATTACAAATAAAACTCCATAATTTAAACTTTATTAAAAAGTAAATCTTAAGTTTTAACTTTGTCAATTTAAACCCTAATATTTTTATTTTATTTTCTATCTAAACTATCTCACTATTTTTGCTAAATAAAACTGACAGAAAAATTGTATTAGAATATATTTTGTTACAAGAGTCAAATGTCAGATTTTTTTTTTTTTTTTTCAATTTCTCCTAATATTTAATTAGAATAAGTTACACTAACACTAATGTATTCAGTGTGTTTGATTTCAGTTTTTTAAAAATTAATTTTTTTTGTATTTTTTTTTAGTGAATATTTTTAAAATTTTAAGCAATTTTTTATTTTTTAGATACATCTTACTTAGATGTATCTAAATAGTAAAATATTTGTGAAAAAATATTTTACAAAATTAATAAATACACAAAAATATGAAAAATGTACTGAATTTTCCTTATTTTTTTTTGTTTGTATTTTTTGGTATTTAGTGTTTTTTTTTTAAGATTTTTTTCACAAATATTATACTTTTTAAATGTATTTATGTTAGGTGTATTTAAAAATTAAAATCAAATTTCTTAAAATATTAAAAAAAATTCATTGAAAATATTAAAATATGAAAAATAAAAAAATTAGAATTTTTTGAAAATTATTTTCTGAAAACCAGAATCAAACAAAGTTGTTGTGTGGACTAGGGGTGGGCGCGGGTCGATTGCGGCCACGGAGCCTCCAATCCGCCATCCGTCTGCCAGATTGGCGGATTGGAGAAAATCAATCCGCATCCGTCCACCAATTTGGTAGATGTGGATTGAGCGGATTGGCGATTTGGCGGATGGATGCGAATCGGTTTGACGGTTTGAAATTTTATAAATTTTCAACATAATTCAACTTGTGCACTTCTTCAAAAAAAAAAAAAAAAGTATTACAGTTAATGACTTAAAAAAATATTATAATCACTACATGTCTCATCCAAAGTAATAAAGTTTGAAAATTTAGAATATCACAATCACTGTATGTCTTATCCACATACTACAAGCACAACATGCTTCATCCACATAAAGTATTATAATATGTGATTCTTAAAATATAAAAACAATTCAAACCACCAAAACCATGAACAAAGCAGTAATAGAGATCGTATGTCTCTATATTGTTACATCTATATCTGTTTTTGAAAACAAAAACCAACCAGCATATATTATATTTTCTATTTATTATTTTTAGAGATAGATTTAAAAACCAAAAATATATATAAATAATACGTTTATTTTTTTCAATTCAAAAAATATATTCAAGTTGAAAACTTTTTTTCAACAGAGCATTTAAACTCTTTTTTACTTGAAAACACAAACAAAATATTTAAACAAATTGAAAATACAAAATCTTATAAATTACTAGGGGTGCTCGCGGTTTGACGATTCGGTTACGGCCAAAGGAATCTTAAATCCGCTATCCGTCCGCGAGATTGGCGGATTGGAGAAAATTAATCCACAACCGTCCGCTCGTCATTATGCATCCGTCCAAAATACGGCGGATCGGTTCGGTTCGGTCGATTTTGACGGATCGGTATATCCGCTACTCACCCCTACTGTGGAAAGGCTAGGAATGCCTATATTTGTTAGAAATCAATTGGGCTTCGACCAAGATTATCTCCGTCGGAGTTGGCCCATTTTCAAAGCCCAACCCCAGCCAAGTACCTAAGCCCTAAAAGGCCCTAGGGCCTGCGTATAGGACCAGGGCAGGTTTGGGCCCATAAACTTTTTCAAGTTTTTGATATTTATATTAATAATTTTTGTTTTATTTGTTGTTATATCGAATTAACTTTTTAACTCATGCTAATCTAGGAAAATGTTAAATCATTAGCCTTGATATAAGTGTAAAAAGTATGTATATATATATTGTATTAAAATTTGTAAAAGAATATATAAAAAATGTATTAGAATTATAAATATTTTATCTTTATTTGTTTTTTTATTGACAATCATTGGGACTGTCATTAGCATAACTCTTTATTATATTACTTTTAATTCTTAAGTTATATAACTTATATTGCATAATTAAATCAAACTTTTATTTATTTTATCTTATCTTGCATGTTGTAATTAGTGAAACACACACACACACACACACAAACACAAAAATAATTGTAATTTACAAATTCATTAAATTTTGTTATTTTGTTGGCCCAACCTTCGACTAGCATGACCAATTTATTTATTTTTATTTTATTTTTTTAATTGCAAGTTGTAACCTAGGGACTGGTAAGACGAAAGAGAGCTAAAAAATTTGATGGTTAAAAAAGGTGTATATAGTGTGATTGAAGATTAGATATTAACACTGATAACAAGTATAACTTAGGGAGTGGGCTTATTTATATCACCAATTTTTATTTTTTGTCATTTTTTATTTTAAATTTTATAAAATAAAATAAAAAATGTCATTCTAACTATAAGGACTTAAACAATAATTTTTTTTAACAAAATACAAAAAATTAAGAAAATGAATGACTTTTTTTATAATTGTCAAATATAATAGATTATATTTTTTTTTTTTATCTCAATTGTCAATTAAACAAATTAAAATAAAAAAATTAATTTTTTTGGCTTAAATAGTTAAGAAGTGACTTTTTCTAAAATCAAATAGAAATAAACATTTTTTTTCTATAAAAAGTGATAGTTGGTGACAATTATTTTTTTAGATAATAAAAAAATATAATGGAAGTTATATGTGATAATTTATTATTTCAGCAATGTTACAGATCTACACTTTCATCCACAATAAATGTGACAGGAAAGTTGGGCCCAATGCCATTGAATATAGAACAAATCAAAAGTTGACACATATAATACCACATCAGTATGGATACAATTGTGAGTGTTTTTTGTGGGTCTCAAACATTTTTCTTATTATTTATCTAGACTTTTTTAGTTATTGCGAAACATGGTAGATCTTGATAATTTTTTTTTAATCTCAGTTGTCAATTAAATAAACTAAAATAAAAAACGAAAAATTTATAGCTCAAATTGCTAAAAAAATGAGTTTTGCTAAAACAAATTAAAAAAAACGTTATTTTTCTAATAAAAGTAAAAGTGATGGTTTGTGAAATATTTTTTTTATATTAAAAAATGAGGGTTATAGTTGATAATTTATTGGTCATCTATAATTATTTTTAGATCAAATGAGAATATCATTCTAATTTTTCTTCTTAAACTTTTTTTTTTTTAATACAGATACTTTTATTTTGTAGAAATTTAATTTTATTATATTTAAATATTTTATTGTAATTTTTAAATTAAAAATTATTTTTGAAAAATCATATTTAAATTATTTTATGCCACTATAAAATATAATTTTTTTACTATCAACTTATTCAATGATCCCTTTCTAAAAGGTGTATTTGCTTTTGTTCATTAATATTAAAATTTTAATTAATCTTATTTATTATTAAAAAAATAAATTAGCAAATGATTTTATATATTTGTATATACAATTTTGTTTCGATTGCTCAGGTTATTTGGTGTCTCTGTCCAAATCCATTCAAATTTATTTGAATTTTTAAATTTTACATAAATTCTCACCGAATTAAAAATTATATTGCACAATCTTTAAAATTTTACAGGCTTGACTTGAGTTGTTTGGATTCAACTTGCCCAAATTCATGACTTTAGAAAGGGGGTTGAAGTTGTGACAAATTAAAAATTGATACATAAATTGTGAAAAAATTATAAAACTTAAATTGTAAGTTTCAATTTTATTTTTTTTCATAATTTACATACAAAAATCTAACTATCTATATTATTTCATATAAACATATTTTATTAATTTTTTCACATCACATTCACTAATAAAATATTATTGTAATATAAACTATACAGTTAAAGTAGTGAGAGACAAAAGATATTTCCGTAACTTTATTTATAATATTTTATCAATTAGTGACATGATAAAAAATAATATATCATTGTTCCGCTCAATATTTATTTGTGATTAGAACATAACTAGCATATCATCCGTACTATATATGGATTGTATTTATAATTATCTATATATGTAAATTGTGATTTTTAAATATCTTTTTTTTTGTATTTTTTTTTATATTATATTAAAGTTTAATATTTTGATAATAATCATATGTGTTAGACTTTTCAAGGAATTAAATGTCTTTTTTTTATTATATTATATTAAAGTTTAATATTTTGATAATAATCATATGTGTTAGACTTTTCAAGAAATTTTTTTTATACTTGTTCTTAATGCATTAAAGTGTTATTATGAGGGATAATAATCATATGTGTTGGGACTTTTCAAGGAATTTATGTGTTGGATTTCAAAGAATTTTTTTCATGCTTGTTCTTAATACATTAAAATGTTATTATGAGGGTAAGACTTGAGGGTTGGGAGAAGTTAATAAATGTTAAGTTTTTTCTTTTTTTTTTTTAAATCAAAAAATCAGGAAATTTAGATTGGGAGATTGGAGCTCCCACAAGGCTTGGGGTTAAAAATCCCCTTTTGCTTAATATATAGTATAGATAGATATAGATAGCCTATCACCCGTGCTATGCACGGGATAATTATTGATATTTATATTTGTTTTAATTTTTTTTTAATATATAAATTATATTTTTTAAGATTTTTTATAAAAATAATTTAACAATCTTATCACTAATCATAATGTATGAGAGAAATTGAAAAGGGTATTGCAGTAACTATTGTATCTATAATTATTTGTTTGAGGGGATTTTAAATACTGATCAGAGAATTTTAACCAAATCAATAAATGCAGGTATGTGGAAAGACATGTGGATTGAAAAAAGTTAATAAATGCTGATTAGGAAATTTTAATCAAATCAATAAATACTGTGTTTTTTTTTTAAATAAAAAATTTAGAAAATTCAGATTAGGATATTGAAGCTCCCACAAGCCTTGGGGGGTTAAAAACCCCCTTTTTAAATGTCTTCTTTTTTTTTTCCTTTTTTATATTATATTAAAGTTTAATATTTTGATAATGATCATAGGTTTTGGACTTTTCAAGGAATTAAATGTCTTTTTTTTTATTATATTAGATTAAAGTTTAATATTTTGATAATAATCATATGTGTTGGATTTTTCAAGAAATTTTTTTTATGCTTATTCTTAATGCATTCAAGTGTTATTATGAGGGATAATAATCATATGTGTTGGGACTTTTCAAGAAATTCATATGTGTTGGATTTCAAAGAATTTTTTTTCTACTTGTTCTTAATGCATTAAAGTGTAATTATGATGGTAAGACTTGAAAGTTGGGAGAAGTTAATAAATGTTAAGATTTTATTTTTTTTAAATCAAAAAATTAAAAAAATTAGATTGAAAAATTAAAACTCTTACAAGACTTAAGGTTAAAAATCTATTTTTACTTAATATATAGTATAGATATTTAAAGAAAACATCATTCTAAAGCCATCTTTTATTACATAATATGCATTCCATTAAGGTCCTCTTTAGCGCCGAAAGGAGAAAGTTACCAATAATTAGGCCATATTAGTCTTGAAAGAAGGGAAGAACATTCCAACAAACATGAGATAGAGAGTTGCTACAAAACAAATATTAGTTTGATTTAAATTGAAGGAAAATGTTTGAGACTTCTTTGGGAATGATCCCCATGTTTCTAAAGTAACCTTAACTCTCTATATGTGTGTGACTCACTTATATATGTGTAGGATCTACATCTTAAATAGTTCAGATTTGTGGGGATCTTGTGAGAGTTTTATGGGGGTAAGGATTTCAATCATTACTAGCCTCGTTTGGGAATAGGTTAATTTAGTAACTTTTTGGCTATTTTGGCTAAAATATGAGTTAAAAAAAACTAATATGTTTGGAATGACTTTTTAAATTTTTACAAAAAGATGTGCAAAAAGTAGAGAGAAAAGAGAATTTTTGACTTTTTGGTATGGATGTTGGCTTTTTGATTTTTTTAATGAATTTTTGACTTTTTGACTAAAAAAATCACTTGCCAAACGAGACCTTAAAAGCAAAAGAACGATCAATGCCCACCCTGAAAAGACCTCGCAATAAATAAAAAAATGAAAAAAATTTAAAGAGATACATACCAAAGCAACAATAAACATTAACAATTAGATATAATCAACATTAACAATTGGATTGTTTCATTATATACATTATTAGCAAGCTATTAGAATCTTGAAATCCCAACACAAGATCAAGTGAATAATCACACAAAAAAACAAGATCTACGTGATTTATTTCAAAATTTGGACTGTTCATGATAGTTGTTGAAACTGTTTAACTATATTCAAAAATAAATTACGAAATACAACAGAATTGCCTTAGTATAATATATATATAGATATATATAATTAGATTACAAGTTACATGTGTTAAAAAATTACCAAAGTTCCTTAGCAAATCCAACTCCACTTACAATTTGTTGAACAATCTTCACTGTATTTAAATTAATTAATTCTGTTTGGGTACTAAACGACAAACAGAATATAAAAGAAATATAGGAAAGGAGAATGAATGTTTGATTACAAAAATCAAACTAGAAAAAGAATTAAATAAATAAAAATAGATTTTATTTTGTTACAAAAACAAAATTAAAATCTGATTTAAATAAATAATAAAACAGAAAATAAACAAATAACTTACTCGATTAATATCTTGAATATTATTTTGATCAAATCCAGTGTTCGACACTGTGTCTTTAAGACAAATTCGTCCTCTCCACGGTGCTTTCAGAATATGGACGTCTATCTCCCAGGATAAAATGATTAACAACAAATATATGCAGTACTACAATATATTTGTACAACGAACACACTAAGTGTTTTATACTCTCTTTCACAATAAAATAATGCACAAAATGAAGAGTATGAATGCATAATTTTATGGACGAAAATTAGTGAATGAATCCAAATGAGGGGCTAGTCTATTTATAGCTGGATTGGTGGCTTTCCATTTTGAATTAAACAGGTACAGTACCTGTTCAATTTGAATTAAACAGATACAAATCTGTTTAAGGCACTGTTTGGTTTGAAATTCGGGTGGATTTGAATTTGAACAAACAGATTCGGTTTAGGGTTTGAATCTGGATAGATTCGGGTCTGTCTGTGAAGAGGTGCAACAATTTGAATTTAAAATTTAAATCTAGATAGAAATTCGGAATGAATTTTTGGACAAATTTTATTTCAAAAAATAAAATTTAAATTCAAATGTTTTTTGTCCAAAAAGATTAGTATTGGGTCGAACAAGCCCAACCTCACACCACACACCCGCGCCCAAGCCCAGGCCCAGCCCAGCCCGCACGACCGGACAGACGGTGTGCGTGCGCGTGTGGTGATTTTTGGGTCCAATGGGTCTAGCCCATTTTGTCCATAACCTCTCTCTTCTACAAACTTGGGGTGCCCCATGGGGCCCTCCCCAAGTTATAAGTCCAAGCTATATAAACCCATTCAAAACTTCCCACCAAACCAATGTGGGACAAGCCAATTTCCAAACCTTAAGAAATTTCCATCAAAAACTCTATTTCCATAGAGCACACTTTAGCTTTAATTTCCCATTCACTCGATAATAGTTTTGAGCAACCAAATATATCACATGAATCACAACGCGGCATAGAACGCGTTACCACTTTGACCCGCGTAAATCGACGCACATGGCCCACCTAAAAAATAGACCAAACTTAAGAAAAAATTATGGTTTTACCCAGAATTTTCCCAACCATTTCTAACAATCCCCCACATGAATGGAATTTGATGACAACGGAAACGCAACAATATGCAGACTTCATCGAAAGAGTATAAGTCGAAAATATCTTGCATCATGATAGGTAATTTTCGGCCTTGAACCTTCCCTAGTGATAACCTATCGGACTTACTGGCTAACCAATGGACGCGATACCTTAAATTGTTCAGCCATTTGTGTAAGCCAAGACAATAGATTTCACACAAAATATCTTCTAACACATCGTGGTTCTCATTGTTGTGTTCATTTTGGCCTTGAACGCTCCTGGTTTTCATGAGTGTTTCTAGAGAATTTAGCCTCTTACATTCTCATAGAATCAACCCCAGTTCGACACTCATATAGGTGATTCTTATTGTGAGTATCTTCTTATACTCGTCTTGATTTTCATGCCTAAATCAAGATATAAGTAATCATTAAAAGCTAAGCTTATCCTTATACCTCTGCAGACAACACATGTTGCAGATATCACTCTCACCATAGGAATGGGTAAGAAATTTTAATCCCTTGGTGATTTCTGGCGAGCCACACATAACTTAGTTGTCCCTTTGAACTTAGTTCTTGGTATCTCCAGTCATATAAGTAGGGTTACCATTATGACGACTCTTATATAATAGGCTTTAATCACATCCCCTTCGATGAACTATACACTAGCTCTTTTGTCAAACCTTTTATTAACGGATCCGCAATATTCTCTTTAGATTTTATATAATCTATTGAGATTGTTCCATTTGACAACAATTGCCTTACGGTATTATGTCGACGACGAATATGTCGTGACTTACCGTTATACATATGATTATGTGCCCTGCCTATTGCAGATTGACTATCACAGTGAATGCAAATAGCTGGCACAGGTTTTGGCCACATTGGAATGTCTTCTAAGAAGTGACGAAGCCATTCTGCTTCTTCTCCTGCTTTGTCTAAAGCAATGAACTCGGTTTCCATTGTGGATCGCGCAATGCATGTTTGTTTCGTGGATTTCCAAGAAACAGCAACGCCTCCTAGAGTAAAGACATATCCACTTGTGGATTTTGAATCTTTAGTATCCAATATCTAATTTGCATCACAATAACCTTCAAGCACTGCTGGATATCGAGTAAAGATACAAGTGTCATTTCAATTTTATGATAATAAACTGCAATGAAACAATACGGTTTCTGTTTTTAACACCATAAAAGAGAAAGACTTGCATCTTTTGGACAACAACTACCGAACCAAAGAATATAAGGTTTTTATGGACAAATATAACTTGAATATAAGTTTAGAATGTACAAAGACCCACCTTTCTCTCCATGTAAGAAGAGCTTCAGGAGTGGTACAGGGGTATGTCGTGCCACCATAGCTAAGGAATCCAGTGCTTGTTCATAGGCAGGGTCCGATGGTCGAAGGTACTGTCCATCTTGTTTATTCCGCAGGCCAAAGCAAGAAGCTATTGCAAACTATTGGTGAAGATTATAAAAAACTAACAGCATTGAAACTAATGGAAAAGACCAAAACAACCATGATGTAGAATAAAAAAATAGTTATTCATAATTTAAGACTACTATAATATTTACATCATATCCGACAAAACCTGATTAACATAGCATTATTTTAAAATAAATAAAACAATACCTGAACAACCAATGATAAAAAATAAGACCAACTCCAATAACTCTTATAGGCTTTCTTTGTAAATTTTAATTCTTTCTCAACAAATTCTTGAAAAACATTTTGTGCTTGGTATCGTGCCATATAAATAAAGATAACACATAATTGAGTAATCGATGAACATTGATTTGATGCCAAGCTTATAACTCTTATAGGCCCTTTCGTATGACATAGTTTTCCCTCGACAATAATTGCAATTTGAAGAATACAAAATACTGAAATTCTTTATTTAATATTTGTATTTTTTATCAAGAAGATTTATTATATATGTATATGTGGGTGTATTTGTTTTTTTTCCTTTCCTTAGCTGAATATAGACTCAAACTAAAGCAATCGCCAAGAGGGTACAGGAACTTGGCCTTCAAGCTCCCGACACAAACTTAAGCACATTGTATTACCACCAACAGGTCTTACCAACTAAATTAGAAGGCAGCTTTAACTCAATACCCTATTACATTAAGAGGAAAAGGAAAATGTGCAGATAATTCATACTCTCGTGGAGATGAATAGGAATAATGAATCAAAAAGACAAAGAACTAGGACCCATCATCAAAGCTAAGTGGGGAACATTTGTTCATGACTTTATGAGAAAGGGAAAAAAAATCCAAAGGATACCATTTTTCCGTAAACATGTAAAAGAATGAATAGAAAATATGAGGAAATCACATAAAATTACTAATTTGAGATATCATTTTCCCTCTTCCTTTTTTTTTTCCCAGCCACGTTGAAAAAATAACAATAAAAATAGAAGGATTATTTTCCTATTTTATTTTAACCTACAATGGGGAGAAAATTTAGGACGATTATTGTCATATTTTTATGTACCTTGTCTGTCAGACTATCATATTTTATGTACCATTGTCCTGTCAGACTATCACTTAAACTGAACATTGCTCTGAAATGTATTGTGCTGATATAATATCTTTTGAATATCTAAGCAATACTTCACGCAAAGCCAACAAGCTTTTCAATGATACATGGAAAGAAAACTGATAAGTTATTGCATCATCATATTTAGCTCACTTCTTAACTTATACAAAAAATGGTTTTCCTTTTTGGCTTCCTCTTTATGTGTTCTTTCATATATTTCTTACTCATGTGATTCAACATCAACCAATGAGATTCCCTCATTTTTTTTTTTGATAAATAAATACAATATTATCAAAGAAACCGAATCAAGTTGATGCAAAAGAATACAAAACGATAAGCTTCAAAGAGGGAAATACAATCCTAACCAAGCAAGTCATTCAAAAAATCCAAAAAAGCAAACACATCCAAGTCCACCCTACCTATAACCCAACTATAAAAAATGTCAACAACCTGGACTCTAACCACGGACCGGGGCACGTAACCCCCTGAAAGATCAGCAAATTCCACTTCAACCAAATTAGCCACATTAAGCATAGGAGAGCAAGTGCCCAAGCCTTTCGGCGCCGCCTCCTAACCAGCCTAACTCCGAAGGACCTCCATCACACCCCGATGTTGAACCCAAACCACACCAAAGGTAGAAAAAAGGCAACACCCACAACCAATAAGCCACTGGATAGTGAATGACCAAGTGATTAACAGACTCCGCATCCTCACAACACATAAAATACCAATTTACTAGAATATGACGCCGACAAACTAGACTATCAATTGTCAAAATACTATTAAAAGCCACCGTCCAAACAAAAAGTGACACCTTAGATGGGGCACTCGGAATCCAAATACTCCACAAAGGAAACACCCCGTCCACCCCACCGCTCAAAGCTCGACAAAACAAGGAAACCGAAAAAACACCCTTTGCTCCCTGCCAACGCCACACCACACTATCCTCCCCCACCCCCCAAACCCACACATCATACAAGAGACCTAAAAGATCCACCAACTGCCCAACCTCCCAATCTTGGACCTACCACTACAATCAAATACCCCAAACTACCAAATCCCCACTCATTCCAAGATAGGACGCCACTGATGCCTCACTATTTTTCAGCCACACAATGATCAAATATTTCAAAATTTTCATCTAGATAATGCATTAATAAGAACCGTTATGTTAAAAAACAAAATAAGTAAGTATGAAATTTAGTTTTATAAAACTTTAAGACTGTATTTGGTTCATGGATTCAGGGAGGAATTTGAAAAGGAAAAGAGAAAAATGTGTGTGAAACTAGGTGAAATGTAAGTATATTTTATTCACATTTCACCTACTTTTTTTCCTTCTTCTTTCCAAATCTCTTCCCAAATCCTTGAACCAAACACGGCCTAAGAGAAGTGGATCCATTGAATTTCTCCCCCCACCTGGATATAGCAGTTTGTAGACACTGAAAATTAATTTCTTTCAGACGAATTATGCTGGTTAAAATGATTCTTTATCCTCTTCTTATTACACTCCATTGTTTTAATGTTCATCAACACAACAATGAAATGTGTATGCTAAATTTTGAATCTATACCCTTAGCTTCGTTTTCGGATAAAATGATTTGCCTATAATCCCAGTTCCATGTGTTGGGTTGCTTTGTATACCAACAAAAAATACAATTGGAATCTACATTTCACTGTCACACATATCCACATATAATTTTGAACTGAAATTGGGAATTCCAAATTCCAGAAAAAATAAATAAATAAATAAACCCATGTCAAATCCACCAACAAACTTCAGTACAAGTCTAGGAACTAGCATCAGAAACTGTTACCTGTGCCTGAGCAATTTCGATGCGACGCCTGGCGAGTGGGAGGAAGCGCTATAGCGGAGCATCGACGATGAGCTTTGCAGCACTCCCAGCCTTCATTTTTGTTGGAGCAATGACAATTACTGAGCTTCAAAGTTCGATTCCGAACCCAACATAGTCGCAAACCCAATCTTTCGCTGTCCCGTAGCACGAAGAAGAAGAAGAAGAAGAAACCCAGCGCTGTGGAGATCAGTCGTTGTTGGATCTAATTAGGCAATGTAACTTTTTACAACGAAACCAAACATCCTTGCTCGGTGTCTTTTTTGCATATTTTGTTTTGAGAAAAATAATACAAACTCTAATTAGCTCGTGCAAAAATTACCCCAAAATATATATAATTTATGGTTTGAAAAAAATCTTCGATATTAAGAGATTAGTATTTTTAAATTACAGAAGTGCAAAAATAATTACAAAGGCATCCCAATTTGTTTTTATTTTTCTTCTTATTAATATCATCTCTTTTATTATTTCTCTTCATCTCCTACTACTACCATTATAACCACTTTTCTCCATCTCTCATTTTACCTTCCCTTGCCATCTCCGCACTTCCTCTCACCTCAGTCCTTCACTTCTACAAATTGACATCAAATTTTGACAAATTAAACCATCTCCAACAGTTAAACAAAGCCATCACTAAATTTGAATTTGGTAAAAAAAAAAAATAATTTTTTTGACTCCAACAATTTCATCAAACTAATATCAAAATGAGAACCGCCACAAATTTCACGAAAATACTGTGCGTTTACGTTGGAGGTGGGTCCCACTGGTTGTCCCACTGCTTCACAATTAATCCCCATTTCTCAGCGGCAACACAGAGCATTCAAACTGCCAAAAAGGAAAAACAATATATAGAGAAGGTAATATCCGTCAGTTTAATGATTTCCACTATCAGAATCATGAGTTGTAGACACAATACAATAAAGCAATTTGGCCATTAACTCACAAGAGTAGATACTCACTTCTCAGCTTCTACTTGTCCATGTTTTGTGGGTTTTTTTTTTTTTTGACTGACACTACAAAATGCACTACAAATGGTGTACTAGAGAGGATCTTCACTTAGTGATGAATCGACCGATTGTGCAGAGTGTGATCGATCTTCTTCTAATTATATCTAATAAGGTTTGGGGGAATGAATTGAGTGATGAATCAATCGATCGAATATTTGCCTGATGGATGAAGCGGGGCCTTTATGGCCAGTGTGAAAAGTTTGACTCATCACTTGCTTGCTTGCATTCTCTCTAGTTCAACCCTCCTTCTCCTCCTCCTCTGTCTGATGCTCTGGTTCAAAGTCCTTGGGAAACGAAATGGAAACTGAAATAGAAGGGGGAAAAAAATTCAAGTCCATTAACCGGTCGACTGGCTGGACATCCTCAGTCTTTTGATGTAAGTTATAGTGCAACCGTTGGAGCATATCTCGCATTAGATTAAGGAAATCACCTTTTTTTTTCTTAGATTGATGAAAAAAAAAGTTCACACGTTGGAGATGCTCTTAGACTCATTTTACCAACTAAATATTTAATTAAAAATATAAAAAATCATTAAAATTGTTACACTGTTTTCTCTATTTTTCTCTATATTTTTTAGTAAAAAATAACAAAATTATTAAAATAATTTATTCCCAAGCAAGACATAGCTTACTTTTTCTGTTTTAAATTAAAATAAATAAATTATAGAGAGATAGAGAAAATGATGTAGATTTTATTGTTGGCGACACTATTGTTGATGAATATGGGTTGATATCCATGTCAAGCTATCTCTAAACGCATAAAAACACGTGTGATCATTTTTTTTTAAATTATTGTATGTAATGAGAACTCAAATAAGATTAATATTATAGCTAGCATCAAATGGAAAATTAATTGTTAAGAAAAATTGCACTTTATCTCCACATCATTATAACATTATATTCAATTAAAAGTTATTACATTTAATTCCCTTATTTGTTTTATCTCGATTTTCACATTTTGTTATGAATATAAAAAATAAAAATAAAAATAAAAAAGATAAATATATATATGTAAAAAATGTTTATTCAATAGGTGCTTTATTTGTTAGGCCTTTTTAAAAAAAAAAAAAAAAAAAAAACACTAGAAAACTAGCGACCCAATCAACATTTCAAAGATAAAACCTCCCTTAAAGCATAAGGAGGGGGAGAAACCCAGTTGAGAGGCAATTCTCTACGTTTAAAAGTTTGGGTAGTCAATGAGCTACATTGTTCGACGAACAAGGGCTCCAGTCAAAAGATAAATTCCTCTGGCCTTGCCATACGTCAGATATCATGAAGGATAGCATTACACCCCATAGGGGGATCTGTGTCAGACACACAAATAAGGATAACTTGCTTAGTTATCACCCTCAATCTCAATGTTTGGAAGGTTACGTACTTTAGCCATAAGACGAGCCATTTGAATGGCAAAAGTTATAGCCATAGACTTAGCTATTCCATTGATGAGATTTCCTGATGAATTCTAAAGAAGAATAGCATTGTACCTTGACACGACCTTTTTCTTAACAGCTACACTACAGTTAAATTTAAGTTGATCCCTCGAAGGAGGATTCCAAGACAGAGATAGACATCTAGAAGCACTGACTGAGGTAAAAAAGGCTACTATAAGAAATTTCGTCATTGCTTGATTTGCCTAAAAGAGTGTAGACAAAGGCTCAACAAGATTGGAGTTGAAAATGAAATCATTTATATCCTTCCAAATAAACCACCCAAACCACGCCACTGTACTAAAGAACTTGACACAATCCTTAATTATTCTGGAACAACTTCATAACAGTGCAAGGCCATTTAGCCACATAAGGAAACAATTGATGATCCACTTTAAAATTTAAACCACTCCCAAACCAAACGACCCTAACCCAATGGCACCTAAACAGAATATGCTCCACTATTTCTGGTTCACTTTTACAAATCGGGCATACAACAGTCGGTGCACAATTTCTGCGATATAAATATATTTTTTAGTTTATTTGATGGTTATAAGAGAAAATATAAAATAATTATGATTTTGATGTGACATTTTGTGTTATTAGTTATTTTAATTTGTTTTGTCTTTATTAAATATTTTAGTCAAAAACTATCTTCCCAAATATCCCTATTATACGTGAGATATGTGTAAATATCTCATATTAAATGAACATTTTTTTCGTAATTATAAATTTAGTGTGTATAACCCATATGGAATTTTACCATTATATCTTCACAATAAAATCTCAATTAAAATTTGAAATTGAAAAGAAAAATTAGAATATTATGAGGAAAAAAGTAACAATTCTTAGTTAAACGATATAAAGTGGCAATAACACATAGTTGAGGGGTAAAATGTAATTTATCCTAATTATTATAATAATAATAATAATTAAAAAGGGATATTTACACACAAATTCGAACCAAGATTTTTTGAATTTTCAAGTCCCATTAAATTTTTAATAGTCAAAATTGCCCTTAAAACAATGATTATTATCTATAAATGAACATAATAATTTGACATTTATTTTGATTTTCAAAACTTTAAAATATCAACTTTCAAATTAAAAAAATAATAAAAACAGTTATGTGAAAAAAAAACAAATTAGCTTGTTTGATTCCTATTTTCAAGAATTATTTTTTTATAAAATTGAATTTTTTTGTTTTCCGTATTTTTTTGTTTTCATTGAATTTTTTTTTTACTTTTTTACTTTTTTAAGCAATTTGTTTTTTAATTTTTAGATAACCTAACATAAATACACTTACGAAATATAATATTTGTGCAAAAAATCTTTAGAAAAATCACTAAATATCAAAAATACAAAAAAAACGAGTATTTAGTATATTTTTCATATTCTTATGTATTTATCAATTTTTTAAAATATATATTTTTTAAATACATCTAAGTAAGGTGTATCTTAAAAGTTTTTAAAAAAAAAATTGTTCAAAATTTTAAAAAATATTCACTAAAAATAAAAAATTAAACTTTCAGAAAATTGAACCCAAATGCGCTGATATTTTTTTTTTGAAAAAATTGAATTATATTTTTTATCCAAAACTAAAAATTTTGTGTCTATAAATAAGTATGATGATGGAACATTGATATGCAAAATTGAAAAAAAAAATTAAAAATGAAAAAACTAATAATATTCTCAATTTTAAAACTAAAAAAAACTGTTAATATTATCGATTTTATTAGATAATTGAATCAAACCAATAAGTAGAAGGACAAAAACATATACACGCGGTGAAGACGAATGAGGGGTGAATATGGGATTTCGCATGTATGTGAATTTACACATTTGCACCAAGTTCAATATATACTTTTACTGATTTCCCTCATTTGCGAACGAATCCCACAGTATCTAGCATGGAAAGATTCTGCGTTTGAATGTTGATTTCTTGGTTATGTAATATGCAATTGTGATCCAATGTTCTGCGTTTCCATTTACAGTTGGCAAATTGAATCACTCATGTGATAAAAAAACCCTACATCGTTAGAAGAAGGGTTTGGGTCGTGATTTGCATAAGGCATTCAATTCGACGGCGTTGGCACCCTGTTCTTAGCGTATAACGACAAGACGACTGTTACGACCCGCTCCCCGTACCCAAGGGTTAAGCATCGTAATGGCCAGTAACTGGAGTTACCTACGGCCAATTCTTAAACAAATCAATAAACGCGAGCGGAAGTAAAATTTAAATAAGGGTACCAAAATAATCATTGGAGTTTCTATTTTTATTACAAAATTATATTGACCAAAAAGGCCGATATTTACATATAAAAATATCAATAAAAGTGTTGTGTGTGTCTAATCCGCAGCCTCGCATCTAAGACTTTCCAAAAGTTATTTCTGAATTGCATTATTTCCTAAAAATTTGTAAACAACTATAAGCACATGGCAGAGTGAGAAATATTATACCAAGAGTATAAGGGATACGAAATAACCATGGATAGTTAGTTAGGCCAAAACATTTAAGATAACTTAATCGGAACAAATAATCCTTTAAGTAGCAAAACTGAGATTATGTAAACAAATCATTTAAGTAGCAGAAGCTGAAATACAGAAATTATGTAAGTAAATGACCATAACCACGGTACTGAACAGAACAGAACAGAGGTCACAGAAGTGACAATCAGAACAGAGGTACGGATTCAAGAGGTGGCTCGTATGGATTCTAGAGGTGGCTCCCACAATAGTGTAGCACTTAGCTCCGCATAGCACTTTGGTCCGCACAGAACAGAGGTACGGATTCAAGATGTGGCTCGTACGGATTCTAGAGGTAGCTCCCATAACAGTGTAGCACTTAGCTCCGCACAGTACTTTGGTCCGCACAGAACAGAGGTCAATGGATCAGAGGGCCACAAAGTAACCAAACAGAGGCCAATGGTTATTTAAGTCCCCAAAGGCGTGGGACTCCCGTGGTAGTACTTACAAAACATAATTGTATATAAGGTGATACCCAAATATTCTTTAAAAGTAAAACAAACATATCCATGGGTTTCCTTTCCACAAATAGGGTTCAGATAATAATCTACATAACTGAAATCTTTATAAAACGTAACTTTTATTAATATACTAATAAAACACAACTTGTATAAAATAGATTTTGGTAAGTCAAAATATACGTAAAATACATTTTGGTGACTCAAGGTATAATATAACTCACCTTAACTGTAATACCTTACTCTTTCTTTCCATTATCAAAGACTCTTTTAACTTCCATTATTTTTTCCTTCTTCTTCTCTTTTCTTTCTTTCTTTTCTTTTCCTTCTTCTTTTTCCTTTCTTCACCTGTGAAACGCCTTCTCCCTTTTATAGGGAGGAGAGACGCGTACGTGGCCTCCACGTGGCTAGGCGTCGCTTTCGCTCAGATTTAATTCATAATTATATAGATTCATTCTTATCCTTAATAGATATTTAAGATAATTACCTTTTGACCCAACTTTTTAATATAATTATATAAATAATTTAATTTCTAATTAAATTACACTCTATCGTATATCAACATAAAATTAATTATTTATTTTAGTACCACACCCATTATTATTATTTATATTATCTATGTTATTATTATTTATATTTTGACCCCTAAACTTTTAATTATTATATTATTTTACAAAATTACACATAATAATATATAATAAATTATATATTTTCTGAACTGAGATTAAATAATAATAGTATAAATTCCACAGAATAATTAGAAATCTGGGTTGTTACAACGACCAGGTTAGTAATTTTTTTTTGACATGCAATCATGTATGTTTGCGTTTGGTAGCATACAGTGAGAGTTGTAATGTTGGGGTTTGGTAGGGTACGATGTGGGGTTTGGTACATGTCGGCATAATGTTAGTTGTTTTTTAAAGTATGAGTGGTTTGTGTGTGTTATTTGCAAAATGGTGGTGTGTAATTTCGTAGGGTTATTGGTCAATGAAGTATATTTTTGTGAGGGTGATGTTGTACCATATTGATTCATGTGGTGTTCTATGCTCTGTTCGTGGTTAGGTGGCATATTGTGGCGTTGGGTGTGTTATGTTAATGTGTTGAGTATGCTACTCAGATGTGTAGTGTAAACCATGTGTGGTAACTAATTTAGGAGAGTTGTGATCATTATGAGTGTGTGTATTGTAATGACAAAGTATGCTCCATTTGGGGGTAATGTTTTTGGTTTGTGGTAGTTGAATATGATTTTCATACATGACATTAACACTGTAGTTGATTGGTCCGTTGCGTTCTATGTGACTGAGGGTTAAGGGTTAAGGGTTGTTGATATTAGTGTGTTCACGTAAAGGTAACTGTGAATTAACGGAGCGTGTGTTGTCGTTGGGTATGGGATTCTGTTTGCAAACCCAAATGGGTGGGAAGGGGTGTCATGCGATGTTGTGTTGCATATTGTGTGTGGTTTGTGTTATAAAATGGTGGGGTGTTGGGAGTAGGCAGGTAATTCAAAGCGTTTACACGTCACACATTTTAATTGCATACACATGAATTGTGGCAAACAATATTTTGGTAAATCAGTTACGAACATAATGTGAACAAAATGTGGTTTAAACATTGTTGTACAGTTGTTGTGTGAGATAAATAAGTGGACGTGACAATCAAATGGCTAGTTTGGGACACCAGGTGTGTGTGATTTGCAAATTGGGATCTATGTTTGGAGGAGGGTATTTGGCGGGCAATTAATGTGAGATTCTGAGTTGGGTGGGATGTGTGTGGGGTGTTTGTGTGTGGTGTATTAAAGTGTGTGTGGAATGGATGATGTGTTATAAGATAGTGTTATGTATGGTTATTGTAGTGTGACGCTATGTGTGCGAAAACATGGATGTGTGTTTTGTTTGTAGTGTATGAAGTTTTGTTCTAGTTTGTATAATGTGTGTTTATAAGTTATGGATGTGTTTGACGATTTAGCACAGCAATAGAGGTTGTGACAATATCTATACAGTGTGGTTATCACCTGTTTGTGCTTTTATTACAATGTGTTATGCTTGCGCTGATTTGTATTAATGGTTGGGCCTGAATGTGGCAGGTAGTTGGCGTATACCACCAAGATGACAGAATGCAGGATGAAGGACGTAGGAATCGGGGAAGGGGACAACCTCACCGACAAAATTAGCGGTCCAAAGACAAAGTAAGTTGCCGTTCAAGAACAATAAATCGGGCAGTGTTGCTCCTAAAAGTGCAAGAAAAAAGCCTGTTGTTCACCCGACGAAGCTAATGTACTGATCAAATATGGTTGGGGTGATTTAGACAGTTGCTGAAGTTGAGTTGCGTGAAGGGCACATACGGCACCTATAGAAAACACCATTTTGGTTTATGGTCGACGCTATACGAACAAACAATCTGACGGAAAAAGCTTTCAAGAAATGTGATGAGACGGTTTGTAGAATAATTCAAACATACAACCCATCCGACGAGAAGTTTTACATTGGGGGGAAAAGGCATACCACTCTGGAATAATGATATTAGATTGATCTTTGGGCTTCAATGTGGTCGGGACAAATTGGACTTGACTTATGGTTTGAAGCCCCCATCAGATTTCATCCAGCGGCGTTGCCCCCATATACGAAGGGTTTCGTCTAAAGCCATCAAGGATTTGTTGCTTGAAGTGGTAAGAGGGAACACGCAGCGTGACGAGGAGGACATTGCGAAACTTTTATGTCTCTACATTTGCGCCAAACTATTTTTTCGTAACTACGGTAGAGTCAATTAGGTGGGCTTACATTTGAGCTATTGACAAATTGGAAACGCTTAGAATGTATGATTGGACTATGGCAATCCGTGATACGTTGATTGGGTCATTAAATGATTTTCATTACAGGTCAGAAAAAGTGACAGGGTGTGTGGTTGCATTACTGGTAAGTTTATCTTTCCCACGTGACGCACATTTACCACCACATTTGCATAACACAGTTGTTATTGGACGAGTAATGTAATGGTTGTTTTTTTTTGGATGTGTTGCAGTTTTTTGTCTGTGAACACACCAACCTAATCGAGTTCGAGCAGCCTAAACTATTTCTACGGTTTTGTAATTGGAACATCAACAATCTAATTAGCAGGATTAAATCGATGGATTTAACGGCCGAAGGTGCTTTCGATGTGAGAACCAATTTGCATTTAAACTATTACGAAGTATCTTTTCCATGGAGTGGGTGTGACGTGGAATGTTTTTTGTAGGTGAATTATGAGAAATTATCCTGTACAATACTTGAGCGGTACCAGCTGAACACCAATGTGGCTGGAGTGGAGCAGTGAGGAAGTGGTGGTCTGATTGTTGGAAACACGGAAGTGTTAAATGTGGCCCCTGAATCGGTATGGAACGAAAATATAGATGCTGGTGCACATGTGGAAATTGCAGAGCCAAGTCTTGAATGTTGGAAAGTAGACTCCCCAAATGGTAGTGACGTTGAAATTGAACCAGAGTCGGGTACCACTACCAGTAATACAAACTCTGGGGGAGGTTCTACGAAGAATAATGGTAACATCCTTATTGCAGGCAAATGCTGGCCAAACCTTTTTCCTGACCTTCTTGACCTGTCAAGCACACCAGTAGTGGACATAAATTTTGATAAAAAAGGAATTACAGATGAGGATTTAAGAAATGCATTGGTTAGGATTAAGGAACTGGAGAATGAGAGGGTGGAAAAGGGAGAACGTGTGAAAGAATTAGAGGCCAGGGTCAATGCAATGGAACGGATGATTGGTGTGCAATGCACCAACATGTTCATGGGTTTTGACAGTGCCATACATGCCAAATATGCTGAAATAGAACGTCTATCCGAGGTTGTGGCAGATATGAAAGAAAAAATCATCAAATTGGAAGATCAAATTGATGACCGTGAGACGCACGAAGTCAGCCAATCAGTAATGAATGGTACCGGTTGCCGGATGACAACATTTGACCCGGTAGGAGGCATAAATTGTGTTCAGAATTCTGTGAAGCATAATTGCATTACAGATTTTCCTACGCCACTAACTATGACACTCCCAATGGCTACTGCAAGCATAACAGACTGGGTGACGAAGGAAAAATGCATGAATGTGGGTGAGCCATCAGCGCTGCGACACATTCCACTATCTGACCATGATGGGATCGAACACAATGCAGCAAATCTGGACAGAGGTGTTGCTAGTTCAATATGTGTAGTGTTGTCAAAAATGACGTCACCTCCCCAATAGTCCACCACAGCAGACAACGCAGGCAACACGGATGGTGTGGACAAGGTATGTCTGCAGATTAGTGTTGCTAACGTCATAATGCCAAACATAAATTCGTTGGTGAGACGAGTGAAGGATAAATGAAGACGAGAGTGGAGATTAACGGATTACGAGTATCCCGGTGTTGGTGGACATAATAAACAGCGTAAGAATCTGGAAAAAGGGAATGAGGATGCGAATTGGAAGTTGGTTTATGTTGATGAGTGTACGGACACAGAAAAGACTTGGGCTAGTTTTAGAATGACTAGTCGACATCCAGTATGGAAAATGCTTAGTCTGTACGAATAGAAACGGTTGAAGGACGTGTACAGTTTTGAGGGTGACAAGTGTGTTCCTATATTGAGTTACAGTTTGCGTGTTTTTAAAATTGTGTTAGTACTTATGAAATGTTTTATGTGGTTTCTGTGTGGTGTAGGGCTATAATATGGGGTGGCAAAGGGAGTGGCGTGCATGTACAATTCACATACATACTGGTTTATTCCCTTTACTAAATGTATACAATTACGAGGCAACAGATTCACCAACTTGTATTCCAACCAGGTTATTGATGCATTCGCCGATATACTTATGGACTTGCAAATGAGGGTGGCAGCTGAAAGTGAATACGTTGACCGATCATATTTTTATAGCAGCATTTGTGTGGTATGGTAACAGAACCCTGTTGTCATAATGCGCTTGTTGTGCAGTAGTTGTGTTTGTTGGTAAAGTCTAATTGATAATGTGTGTATAGGACATGATGCAGAACCCAAGCTCGACATTAAAGACCGATACTTGAAAGCCCAAATCAACGCCGCTCAAGGAAACAGATACATCCACTACCCCATTATTCAAACCACTGGACAATCAGGGTCCACGATACAGAATGTGGGACATGGCACCATTACAATCCTTTGAGGCAACGTAAGGGTAGCAAAAATGAGCATTCCACAGAGGCTTTGAAGATGGTAATCTTGGATTCGAGTTTGTTTATGGTAACTAAAATTAGTTGGTTTTTGAAATTATTGTAACGTTACAGTCTTCATTCTATGCAGAAAAATGGGTGCTTGACTACACAAAACGGTTGCTGGAAAAAGGCCCGTTGGTTAGTGAAGTTACTGTTGATGCTATTGATGATTCGCTCAAGTCAGTCGTTGAATGCCCTCAACAATCAGCAAGCCCGTATGTGTTTTGAAAACATAAACTTCATGTTTCCACATGTGCCTATATTTTATTGAGTCGACAATGTTAATGTTGTTTGTCATATATGCATTGATGCAGCTTTGATTGTGGTATCTTCGTGTGTTTAATCATGCGCCAATATGTGCACAATGTGAAGGTTGACAGGTCAATGGACGGACTTACCCCCAACACATTCTGGGCTGCTTTGGTGAAGACATTCATAAATGACCCAAGAAGAGGTCTGTTCGCCCAAGCTGTGTAACGATGCAGAAATTACATGTCTGGAAAATCGTATTGAACAGATTGCACATGTTTTTGTTTGTTTACCATTTCATTTTGCTTGCAGTCCATGTCATCGAACTGCGTAATAGTTTTTTTGGGGTTAGTGTCAGTGGTTGATTGTCAACATTTAATAGTTAGCTGAATAAGTGTAACGACAACAATGTGTTACGAGAACAAAATATCTACTGTTATAAGCAATTGCAGTAGAATACGAAAAATGAAATTTTGTTTATTTGATATTATGCAATTTGATTTTACTTTATGGTGATGTATGGGCTGTTGGTTTCAGTTTTTTCCTAGGTGTGTTGATGTTAGTGGTGTTTTCCGGATCATTTGTTCGCAATTGTTAATTCCTGAAAGGGATTTTGCTGCTGCTTCGTTTAATGGTGTCATTGGACCAAGTTATGATGTTTTAACTGTATAATGGTATCAGAATTTGTAAAAGTATTTCATTTTGGGGTGGCAGTACATACCAATCCTTGTGGCTTATCAAGTAGGCAACTGTTTTTTGTACATTTTGGGTACGACGTGCAATGTACCTTCCTTAAAATGACACAATATGTGCCAACGTTTATCCCCAAATGTAATATGTAAATTGAACTAAAACCAGCATTCAGCAGTAATGTGAGCAACATGCATACATAGTGAAGCTGGGAAAACCCTCGACATATTCTAGACAACGTAAACGTACGCGAAACAATGTTAGTTAAATGTGAAGAATAAACAACCACCATATACTGTGAACTAGAAACAACCTTAAAATTTGAAAGTGTAAAAAATTAAATGACATCCAATGTAACGACAATCGATCGCGATGGGAGAGAACTATATCGATTCCTTACATGACTTCCTGTTGTGGTTACCCATCTTCCCACACCGGCCACATTGAATATGTTGTATTATCTCGCCATTGGATGGAATCCTTTTACGCTTGGGCTTGCTAGGGGAACGTTTCACTACTGGTGGTACAATGAGGTAATCATCCAGGTTGAAAGTTGGCTTGCCTGCTGTCGGAATTGGAAATATTGTTCCAGAATACGATACCTGAAACTTGTCTACTCTGCAGGACAAATCGATCAAGTCATACACGTTCCTTACACTTTTTTGGAATGCAACGACCAAATGTGAACATGGGAACCCATTCAACTGCCACTGAAAACATAAACATGTATGCCTGCTTATATCAATTGACACCGAGAGGTGCGAGTGCACCTCGTACACGTCTTCATTAGCTTGACTAACAATCCATGACCTGCCCGTTTGTAACGCCAAGACCAACTTCTTCTCCATTTTAGGACATAAAACACCGGACCACTTACTGGATTTCACTCTACGCTTCATCATCTTCTTCATTATTTTTCCCTGTATCGTATCGACCAATTAAGTGATAAGGAGATGCCTTTCTTCACGTATCCAATTATTGAATGACTCTGCTGCATTGGACCACATTTCACCATATCGTTGCCCCCTGGAAATTTGCAAAAAATCACCCAATACGACCCCAGGTCAATACATAAAAAAGAAGCCCGGAAAACATTGTGTCATGGAAACTTGTCCACAAAGGCAATGATAACATGCATGTACCCTACAAAACATTGTCAGAAATGTGTACATGCATCCTGCAACGAACCTGAAATACGCATTAGCCTAATGTTTAGGATGCAAATCTTTCATGAAATCTTCGATAATTGTCGAGTTTGACTCTTTCAATACCTCTAATTTTTTATTGAAACATGTTACCGTGGGTGCGTAAGAACATTCCTTGTGACGCCCAAATCTACACTAATGGTTGTAGTCAAGGGAAAGTCACTAATGAGTCCTATGGCCAATAACTAAATAAGATCTCAGATCGCCGGATGAGTCAAATTAGCATTCCTTCTAAGTCTAGCTTTCTTAGGTAGCGCACTACCCTTTTGACAGATCTTACGTTGTGATGTCCCCAAATGCTTATAGTTGAAGAATTTCAATAAGAAACCTTGTTTCTCTATTTCTTGCAAATTAAATCCTAGAAATCAGGAACGATTGTGCGAGATAATTAGCAAACCCTAATCGACTTTGAGAACTTAAGAAACATTTTAAAACCCTGAATTAATAATTTAGAAACCCTAGAATGAATAATTATAAGAGAAAAACCATAGGTTTCGATAATCGCAGTTTTAGCACGGTATCTCGCCTTTTGTTGCGAATCGGCACCACATGGCCCGAATCATTTTTCCTATCATTATTTTATTAATTATATGACTTTTACATATGTTTTATTTCAAAATTTCAGATTGTACCTTTTTCTTTCTTAATTATTGCATTTTTGCCCTAAAACCTTAATATTTTATTCAATAAAGGTGCAACCAATATTTTATTAATTTATACAAAATATCCTCTATATTTTATTAAAAAAAAAAAATCAAATTTTCACATGGGTAAATAGGGTTGCCGGTTGTGGGTGGTGAAAAGGACCTAAAATTGTATTGTTATACATAGCAAATCTTGTACAAATATGCAACAAATCTTTGACCAACATGGAGGAATGTGGGGCACTTATTGCTATATCTTTTTTGTCTCCCAATTAACTAATAAATAGGATTACTTTATCTTAATCAAGATCAATTAATACAAATCTTAATTAGATCCAATTACAAACCAACCAAATATGAATAGTTTTTATTGAAAACTGACCAACCAACCAAACCAAACCAACCCTTCTCTCTCCTCCTTGGCCTATAAATACAAGCCTTGCTAGCTATTTTGTTTCACTCCATACGCACACAACACACAACTGAGAGAGGAGGAAAGGGAGAGCAAGTGAGCTTGAGAGAAAAAGAGAAGAAAAGAGAGCAACAAGTAGGAAAAAGATCTAGTAAACCAAGATAAATCTCATACACCTCTTCTCTCAATAAATCATCATGTTTTTCCCCTTCATAATACATGCTAAAAATATATTTCACATGATACTAAGAGTTACTACATTGTTAGATGATGTATGGTTTGAAAATGAAGTGTTCCTCTTATTCCTTGCAATTTCCAACACGTTTTTCTCAAGGTTTTTGATTTTATTCCCATAGCAAACCTTCACCAACTCAAAATCTGTTTTAAAGGGGTATTAATTGACACATATAGAGTATGTGAAAATTTTGGCTAAGACCATGGATGTGTTTTTACGACTCCTTTTATTTTTCTAAATACTTGGTGCAATAACCTGTTTAAAACAGGGAACTTTAAGAAATTATAGAAAATTATAAAAAAAAATAATCTTACGTTCATTTTATATCAAAATCTTCCTCTGAAGGTTAGCTTTCAAAAAAAATTTATTTCAATGAAAATGAATGAGTATTTTAAGAGAAACACCAAATTTTGTAACAATCTAAAAATCAAAAAGGGCCACCCTACTTCCGTAAAATGATTCTAAAACTAGACTTGATTCTCTACAAATTCTTAGTCAGCCACATTTCTGAAACCCTTAGAAAATATTTTTTCTATATTTATTTTTGAACCGGTGCAGTGCTGAAAATCTAACAGTGTGGTTCTTGTTGTAGTTAGTGTTTCTGTGCTATCATGACATATTTGTTGTAATATATGTTATACTTGCATGCTTGAGTTTCACCTTGAACAGCCTTATTTTGCTCTTACTTGTGCTAACCACTAATGTGTAATGAACTTAATGTGAAAAGGGAAAAACCAAATGGGTTGGTAAAGAGGGTTGACGACCACACTAGTTATACAACATAAATGATGAGAATGTTAAGTTGATATTAGTAGTGTATTAAAATGAGAAAGTCTTGCGCAACTGGTTGTTTCGGAACCCTTGAATGAAGCAGTTGTATTCGGACCGTAGGTAGTTCAG
Source organism: Camellia granthamiana (assembly GCA_036172215.1). Classification (NCBI taxonomy): domain Eukaryota; kingdom Viridiplantae; phylum Streptophyta; class Magnoliopsida; order Ericales; family Theaceae; genus Camellia; species Camellia granthamiana. Next base: position 69,979,350 of record CM069906.1, read on the forward strand.
TGTAAGGAGGGATTTGGGCTAGGCCCATCATTACCGTTTCTTTTGAGGCCCTCGGTTGGCACTATGCGGTATATAACCATTGGTAGGCATCCGAAGTAAGATTTGCAACAAAGCAGCAAAAGAGGGGGCATACCGAATAATCCGCGTCCAATTCTTAGAGTTGGGAGGACGAAATCTCTTTGGGGGATTTCTAGACAACTAACAATTAACCATATAATCTGTGGTATGAACTTAAATGCCATGATCCTTTCCTCTGTCTTTTTGTAAATGTTGTGTATTGGACTGGGAAAAAAGGATGGGATGTGTGTGTGTTTACTGGGCATTCAAAGCTCACGGCGTATCATACCAGGTGCTGAAGAGGAGCTTCTAGCAGGAGACGACAAGCCGGAAACCTTCGAAGACATTTGGCTATCTTAGAAAAGTTAGAAATTTCCTTTTGATGTTTTGTAAAATTCATAAAAAAATTTAAATTTTCTTTTGGGATGTAATGTTAATGGAACGAGCTTTTATAATTAAGGATATTCGTAATTATTCTATTATTATGTACTTATATTCTAACACCAATATAACCCCTGACGTCGTTTATGAGACCTTGTGTCAATGCCTCTTAAGATCTGTTAAACGGATAGTGCGCTACCTAAGAAAGCTGGACTTAGAAAGAAGGCTAATTTGACTTCTCTGGCGATCTGGGATCTTACTTGGTTATTAGCCATAGGACTCATTAGTGACCTTTCCTTGACTACAACCATTAGTGTAGATTTGGGGCGTTACATTCCCGCAACTTGCGCATCAGTCCAATCTTGTGTGTCGCATTTACATTTTTCATTCGGTTCCGCAAATTCATCTGAAGATGTAATAAACAAACTGCATGATGTGCAGAAGGAAAAATTATAGGCATTGATTGGAGCAACCCAACGTTACGGTCAGACACAAACGTTAAAGTATGGTCGTTGTCAACAGTGTGTGACAGATGTCGCAAAAACCACTTCCAATTGGATGTATTTTCTGAATTAACAATTGCAAAAGCAACCAGAAATAAACCTGAAAACAACCCAAGCCGAACAATTTAGGTGGAAAACAAAAGGCATCATCCATCTAAACACACATATATATTTCTCTCAAATGAAAAAAATACCACACGTCATAACATATAAATAACGCACAAATGAAAACATAGTGATACTCTCACCTTGGTTGCCGTCTTTAGCAGTGACAGCGAGCAAATTCCCCTTAAATCGCCCTTTTAAGAACGTTCCATCCAGAAAAAACAAAGGTCGATATTGATTGAACCCATCTATGCATGCACGAAATGAAATAAAATATCTAACAAACCTTCCAGAATTGTGATCAAATTTGAGGTTAATGTAACTGTTTGGGTTTTTCTCCATCACCGCCTCACTGTACCACCTGAGCTGGTTGAACTGTATGAATGAATAGTTGCCCAATGTTTTGAAATATATTCGTGGCATTCTTAGCCTCAAATGACATCTGTTATCTGTTCTGTTACGTCCCAATTATGGGCCAACTGTACGTCTCATGAGCCAACTGTTATGGATCCTTATGTATACGTCCCTTATGGGCCAACTGTACGTCTCATGAGCCAACTGTACTGTCTCCGTGCACATGAGTCAACTGTATGCCTTTATGGCCGTCCCTTCTTGGGTCAACTGTTTCTGTTAGTGCTAATGAATGCACCACGTATGATTAACTGCAACTTCTGATTATGAATTATGATTTTTGAACATAAATATGAATCCATTTATGATAACTATTGAATTCTGTTTTCTATAACTGTTATGGATAACATTCATTAAACCGGCCTTACTCTGTTATTATTCACTAGGCTTCAGCTCACTATTTATAATATGCATGTAGGTGAGCAGGCACGTGATTAGGCCCAGGGTTGACGGCCTAAGTTTTTGTTTTGTCAGCGAACCCTTGCGCCTCCCGAGGAGGTTCCGGTCGAAGTCAAGTTTTGTGGCTGTTTTTGTAATCGTAGTAGACTATGTTGTTTGTTAAGTTGTGGGTGAGACTTTTGTCATGTACGCCTAGGTGTAATATGTAAATGTTATATCATTGACTTTACCCGAAAGTCTATGAAAGTTTTGAACTATTCTGTCCCATGTATGTCATCACAGCTCATTGGACCTTGTATATTTTGTATATTTGCTTCCGCAGCCCTTAACTGTACGTTAATTTGTCAAGAGACCTTTGGTAATCCTAAGATTATTGGGCGGTTACAATGCTAAACCCATTGGGGCAGGTTTGGGTCGTGACACTTTTACCCTGGACACTCCGGCCAACTTAATTTTAACATGGAGTCCATCTCCTATCTCCTCCCAGATAATGAAGTACATCTCATATCTCCTCTCAAACAAAGATACGTATACAATGTATTAAAAGCAACGTTATATACAATGACAATCCACGACACATATTCAATATCTCGATCATACCATCATATTCAATGAAGTCAATTAAAAGATAGGTTTCAATTCACCTAATCCACATGCAGTTTCTACAACAATCATAGCTATCCTCCACCGATAGCCCAAAACAGATATTTCTAAACAGATATACAATCTTTTAAACAGATAATTTATCAAATCTCCATAGGTGAGTGATTTTACAAATCCAACTACACCATCCCTTCTAGCATCTTTTCAATTTTACATTTTCCACATCAATCTCATCATTTATACAAAATAATTTATTTAACTCAAATAGGGAAAATTTTCCATTTTTTCCAAATATTAATCCCATGGCCAAATTTCACCAATTTAACCTAAGGTAACCTCATATTCAATACTCTATACTCATTTATGGAACCCAACATAGAAAACCCCTTTTTTTTAATTTGAACCCAAACCCTAGTTTACCCAAATCACACCAAATCTCTCAATATCTACAAAATGACAAATACCTAGGTTAAAAATCATAACAAGGTGTAGAATATCCCTACCTCAAGAGTAGAAACTCAAAGGAGATGATGAAGAACTTAAAAAATGCCCCAAATTCGGTTTTGTTCGAATCAAGAGGAAGCCCACAAGATGCTCTATCTTTTAATCAAAGGAACTAGGGTTGAGAGATCCCTAAATCTAGGTGTATTTGTAGTGAGAGAGAGTATTTTAGAGAAAGAGAGAGTGCCGGATTAGGGTTTGTAAAAGAAATGAAATCAAAAAGTGATATAAAATCACCCTACTGCGAACTGATATACATGGTCCTCGCTCGAGCGAATGAGTGGTCGCTCGAGTGACCAGACACAACAAGTGACCTCGCTCGAACACAAGAAGTGTCGCTCGAGTGTGAAATGCAAAGCTTCAGAAGTTTTACTGACGCACACGCTCGCTTGAACGCATGAAGCCTCGTTCGAGTGAAGCACTTTACCTTTCCAGAAATTCTGCGTCTGGGAAAGAGACCTGAAGACTCTCAGTTCTTGCTCGAACCCAAGAAACCTCGCTCGAGCGAAAAAGCAAATTACAAAAAGCTCGCTCGAGCGCAAGAAGGCTCGCTCGAGTGAAGATGCCAAATTCTGGGCAACAAAGATCTAAACCAATCAACAACCAATCTGTTCTAAACTCGCCCAACAAGTTCCAAAACTCAAATACAAAGGATCAAAAGAGGAAAACAAGACACAAATACAATATTCAATCACCGAACTCGAGTTTGGAATACAATGAAGGTCGGGGCAAAACCGGGATCGCTATAATGATAATTCAATTTATTTTTTTTCATAAATTTCATAAGGATAAAACACATAATTGAGTAAGGATAAAGTAAAAAATATATATTTTTTTTCTTTCTTAGATAATATTGCCAGAGTAACATGCTACTGTGAAACAAAGTAAAATATTACTGTTAAATAGAGTAATTGTCAAACACAGTAAAATGTTACTGTGAGACAGAATAACATGTTATTATCAAATAGAGTAACATGTTACCATTTATATAAATTTCAACGGTAATAATTTTTTTTTTTTTTAAGAATTTCATAGTCAACCTGGATTTTATTTGATAGATCTTGATGAAAGAATTCTAAAAATATTCAGCTTGTTTGGTTCTGGTTTTCAGAAAACAGTTTTCAGAAAATCATACTTTTTTATTTTCCGCATTTTAATGTTTTCAATGAATTTTTTTAATATTCAAAGCAATTTTTTTAAATTTTGTAAACACATCTAACAGTAATACATTTAAAAAGTATAATATTTGTGAAAATAATATTTAAAAAATGCACTAAATACCAAAAAAAAAAAAAACTAAAATTCAATACATTTTTTGTATTTTTGTGTATTTATTAATTTTTGAAAATATTTTTTCACAAAATATTTTGCCATTTAGATACAATTAATAAAGGTGCATCAAAAAAAGTAAAAAAATTACTTAAAATTTTAAAAATATTCCCTACAAACAAAAAAAACACGAAAAACAAAAAAAATTAATTTTCAAAAAACTGAAATCAAACATACTGATTAATTTTATTAAAAATCGACATCTACACAAAAGTTATATCATTTTAAAATTTAATATTTTGATAATAGTGATATTTGTTAAATTTTTTAACATATTTTTTTTTTTTTGTATTTATCTTCAATTCATTAAAATTTTATTAGGAGGGGTTTTGACCAAATCCCAAAAAGGTAATAACATAGGGGGTGTTTGAGAAGGGTTTTTTTTTTGGGCTAAAAAAACGTTAAAAGTCAAAATTGGTTTTAAAAAAAAAAGAAAAATTCAGACAAAATGTCACATCAAATCCATAATCATTTCATTTTTTCTCTCACAAACATCACATCCAACTTAAAAAAATCAACTATCTTTCCAAACACAAAAATTTTAACCTCCTAAAATAATCAAAAACAAAAAAAAAAAACTACTAAAATAACAACTTCTGAAACACCTACATAGTTTAATGGATGATATTATATATATATTAACAGATTAATTGTAATTTATGGGGGTGTTTGGGAAGTTAGTTTTTAGGTTTTTTTTTTTTTTTTATATTTTTTTTCACTAAAAGGCAAATTAGTTAGAAAATCAAAAAAACCAATTCAAACAAAATATCACATAAAACCCCATAATCATTTCACTTTTTCTCTCACAAACATCACATCCAACTACAAAAAAAATCTAACTATCTTCCCAAGCACAAAATTTTTTTTTCTCTAATAATATCCTACAACTAAAACAACCTACAAAAAAACTAATTTCCCAAACACCCACTATGTCTATGTATATTTAAGGTGGAATGAAATATAAGGAATATTGATTAATTCATAGAGTTGGATGGAGACTGGAGGGAGATAATTTTAATAATAAAGATCATGAAAAAAATATCATAAAATGTATCATGAAATTTTTTCATCATTTAATTTATGTGTAATATTTTATTGGAAAAAGCTTCGTAGCTCGAATTTCTTGGCTCGATTTTGGCTCGATTTTTTTTTTTTTTTTCTTTTTTCTTTCTTTCTTTGATTTTCGAACAGACAGAGGGAAGATGAGAGGAGAAAGATGGAGAGAAGAGAGGAGGAAGAAGAGAGGAGGAAGAAGAGAGGAGAAGAGAAAGAGGAGGAGGCAGCACCACTGCCGTCCCCTAGCCGCCGCCGATCGTCGCAGCACCACCTCCTCGCCGATCGTCGCACCACCGCCACCGCCTCACCGATCGTCGCAGTCGCAGCACCACTGCCGTGGCCTCCGGCCCAGCCACCGCCTCCTACTCCCCTGTGATTATGCCCCCTCTAGTCCTCATTCCTCCTCCTCCTCCTCCCCTCTCTTCTTCTCCACCCTTCTTCTTCGTCTTCCTTCGTCTGCAACAAAAACACAGGAAAAAGAAAAAAAAAAAAAAAAAAAAACACCAAAATGACGTCGTTTTGGTGTCAAGCCAGAGCCACAGATTCGAGTTACGAATCCGAATCGTATTTTATTATATGTGTAATCTAAAAATAAAAAACATTTCATGACCTTTTCCATGACATTTTTTTGATGACCGGTAGCATTACTCTTTAAAACATGAGATTACTCCTCTAATACATGTTCCATCCTTCTAAACAAACTGGTCCATGGTGTGTAGCATGCAGTGCAGTTTTTTAACAATTTGCAGAAAGTATTCGATTGAATCGGTTGCTTCCAGAATGACGACTGACATGGGTCCTCCGCCTCCCAAAAACCCTATCGCCACCTCCACCTCCACCTCCACCTCCACCTCCGAAGAAGCCCTCTCAACAGAACCCCTAACCAAAACCCTAGACGAACCTTCAACCTCCTCTGCACCAGCGATGGGTCAATCCGACTCCGTTCAATCCCAATCCAACGGCCATCAGGATTCCCTAGCAATCCCTCCCCAAGACGAACCACTGCAAGCCGAAAACACCACACCCAATCAGAGTGTCGATGTTAAACAGGACCAACAACGCCTAAATGTTGCAGTTCCTTATACGATTCCTGAGTGGAGCGGACCTCCTCGCCACAAATTTTTCTTGGAAGTCCTCAAAGAAGGCTCCATCATTGATCAACTCGATGTGTAAGTCTCGTCTGTTCAAGTTCAATGTGCTTTTGGCGTTTATTTATTTAGCCCAAATTAATCTTTGCATACAATTTCAATTTCACTCCCTGAACTTGGACTTAAAGTTACAATTGGACCCAGTTGTACACGGAGGTTTCCAAAGTAGAGGGATTAAAGTGAGGTTTTGATAAAATTATAATGGTGCTAAGCTAAGGGCTAAATTCGAGCAAGTAAAGTGAAATATTGATAAAAGGGCAAGGGTGTTTGGTTTAATCAGTACTACATGTGGCTGTTCTCCGTTATACAAATAGACCCAATTGAAACTTCAATCGAGATCTGGGACTGACTAAGATGATTAAAAAGTGAAGACACAATTGGATTTTATGGAAACCATAGGGGTGCAAAGTGATTTTTCCCATTTATTTATTTTTTGTTAATTGTTACATATTGTGGGTAGTAGAGATTAGAGGCGATCGGTCGTTGACCTTTGGGAAGATGGTTGGGTACTTCAATGGCTTGAGATCACCGAAGGTGGAAGAGGAGAAGACCAAGGTAGGCTTAGAGAGGAAAGGGGTGGCAGTGAGAGACCTTGAACACTTAGTGTATGTTATGTGATTCTTGTTGCTCTTGTTATGTGTTTGTGGCTGTACTTATAATGCTGTTATATAGACTCCAGGAGTATTGTAGTCCCAAGCAACCTCAAGACGGGTGACAAGTTCTCCTCGACTCGATAAGAGGGTGATATTAGCCCTACTAGCTGTGTCCTATGATTCAGGTCCTTGGGAAGGTTGCATCATAGGAGCTGCAGGTGTAGGTATGATATCTTGAGAGGCGTACCATATGTGCATCAGATCTAAGTGTAAGGTCAACATTTCTTTCTCTAAGCCAGGTCAAAGGGGAGCTGTCATTGCAGGGAGACAGTTACATGACCTCGACGATCCAGAGGTCTTAGCCTTCAATCCACAATCCTCCAATGATCCCAAGTGGAAGTGCCTAGGTCCTACTCCCAACCTAGGCAGCCAAGGGGTGAGTGCATGGGTGAGCCAAGGGCTCATCCTTAGCAATTAAGTAAACATAGGTGAGTCAAGAGTCCAGCTATGTTGTTACGTAGCTGGGATGAATGGGTAGAGAATATATTTCTTGAGTTATGAAGGGTAATGGAGAGCTCTAGGAGCTGTGGCCCTGTTTTCATACTTGGTGGTGTGCATGCCCCCGCTTAGGCTAGGCATACGACCGCAACTCATTGTGGTGCCTCAGGGGTCTGCCACGTGGATGTGTGATGGTAATGACGTGACGCCCATAAGACTCGCCACGTGCCAGGCATAATATAGATACCCACACATATATGCCCCCTTTAAGAAAAGTAGATGCTGGTTATTGGGTAGAATTCCTGTCTCTAGACTTGAAAAAATAGTAAACTTTACCACTAGTTGTAATTCGGTTATAAAATGGTGCATGAAATTAGAATTTGAGTTGAATAATTTTCAAGTTGTGAATTGAAAATTGTAATCTGCATTTGAATTCAACTTTACATTTTGAATGGTTAGCTTATCTCCTGAAAAACTGATGTTGTTCTTTATATTTTTGTTGTATTGAAATGCAATTTGATTTGTTTATTGTCTAGACATCAAAAGGGGGTTTACATGTTTGGGCGCGTAGATCTCTGTGATTTTGTCCTCGAGCACCCAACCATTTCTCGCTTTCATGCTGGTATGTGTTATCTTCTCCATTTTCTCTCTTTTCTTTTGTTTCCTTTTGCTCTCATTTTTATTTGTTTGGCCTCTTTTGGTATGTTAGAAATAGATATTTTGGGGAATTATTATTATTAATTTTTTATGTATTACTGTCAAACTATTTTTTTCTTTCTTCTTTCTTTTTGACAAGTGACATTAATATAACCGTAAAGAGTGGAGGATGAGTCAAGTACATACACAACAAATCATGTTCAAAAAAACCAGGCTGCCAAAATAAATAAATGATTTTTCCAGGATATTAATAAAAGAATAAGAGCTGCTCTCTAAACAACATTTATGTCAACAAAATGTGGTCAAACATGAATAAGGGTTTAAAACTTGAAATAATAATATTAATAAAATTAATAGAGTGGGAAAGTAGTTGACTAACAATCAGTGCAAACACCTAGTTTGCAGTATGGTCATAACTTGGATGAAGAAATCAATGAGTGAATCTACTCTTGAGCAATGGTGGATTTCAACATCAAACTATGCACGGCGCTGATTCAGTCCAGAATCAGATGGTATGGTATTATTTGTTGAGAAGCTTGTTAGGTAGGTGGCTTGTTTATGGATGCGCCTAGGTAGGTTATATTTTTTGTTGCATTTGTTGGTGAAAAGGCTAATGCAGAGTTGTCATGAATCATGATGTACATCCCCCTTTTTAACAAATTAATTTACTTGATGTAAAAGGAAAAATGTTTTCTTATGATTAGAAATATTTCCATGTTAAACCAAACCAAACCAAACCAAAGTTTTGTGTTCCACTTAAATAGGGTGGGTTTGTTTGAGTCATGGAAATTAGCCTCTCAACAAAAAAGTGCATAGGTGCGCATTTGCTTCTCCTATGTGGATTGCCACATCACATTGGCATCCTAGTGATATGATGTCACGTGTCAGCCTCACACGGTGGCACATGGGTCAATAACATATTTTCAAATGTATCCACATCTTTTGCTAATGTCCAAAATTCTTGAGGTTGGAAGAGATCGTCTTACTTGGTTCGACCAAGATCTCCCTCTGCAACTTCCATAAGTCGATCTCTAAATTGGTTCTCTCCCTGACTTCTCCAAGATCGTTGAAAAGTGAGATCAATCACACCTTGTGATCTTCCATTTACCCAACACTTAGGCTTGAAACAAGTTACCTAGGTTGGGAGTAAGGCATAGGATAACTGCAAGAGATCATTTGAGGATTGTGGCTTGGAGGCTAGAGTCAATGGATTGTCAAGGGTGCTTGACTGACCTGTTTGAGGTGGTCCCCCTGAACCAGCCTTAGAGAGAGAGAAGTGCTGATTGACAAAGCTATCGAATACTCTGATACATTTAATACCTCTAAGATGCCCTGACATGCAAGTGTAAGGAACCTCCGTATGTTGTCGGCTAAAGAAGGCCAAGAGAAAAAGATCCCCAAATTGGGAGATCATAGGACAAAAGATCCCTGGACAGGAGATCTCAATCAAGACAAAGTTCTCAGGTTAGGAGATCCTTGGTTGTCGCATCATGGGAATTAAGCCACCTGTTCCCTTTGGTTGACATCAACAGCAAGTGGGTATCTATACTATACTTGGCACGTGGCGAGCCCAACGGGCGTCACGTCAGCACCACTACACATCCACGTGGCAGACCCCTGAGGCACCACGATGAGTATGTCATCACCATTATGCATTCACGTGGCAGACCCCTGAGGCACCACGATGAGTCGAGATTGTATGCCTAGTCTAAGCGGGGGCATGCTCACCACCAAGAATGAAACAAGGCCACATGGAGCTGGCTCACTTAGAGCTCTTCATGACCTTTCATAACTTAAGAAATGTATTCTCTACCCACTCACCCAACTCTATGGCAACGTAGCCAGACTCTTGGCTTACCTGTGCTCGGCTCACCTATGTTTACTTAGCTACTGAGGTGAGCCCTTGGCTCACCCATGCATTCACCTTCTTGGCTGCCTAGGTCGGGAGCAGGACCTAGGCACTCCCGCTTGGGATCATTGGAGGATTGTGGATTTGAGGCTAAGACCTCGGGATCGTCAAGGTTGTGTAGCTATCTCCCTGCAGTGATAGCTCCCCCTTTGACCTGGCTTAGAGAAAGAGACGTTGACCTTACACTTACATCTGATGTACATATGATACGCCTCTCAAGATATCACACCTACTCCTGCAGTTCCTATGATACAACCTCCCCGAGGACCTGAATCATAGGACACAGCTAGTAGGGTTGATATCACCCTCCTGTCGAGTTGAGGAGAACTTGCCACCTGTCTTGAGGTTGCTTGGGCTCCAATACTCCTGGAGTCTATATAACGGCATCATAAGTGCAGCCATAAACACACAACAAGAGCAACAAGAATCACATAACATACATTAAGTGTTCAAGGTCTCTCACTGCCACCTCTTCCCTCTCTAAGCTTGCCTTGGTCTTGTACTCCTCCACCTCCGGTGATCTTAAGTCATTGAAGTGCCTACCATCTTCTCAGAGGTCAACAACTGATCGCGTCTAATCTCTATCACCCACATTATACTCCACTGGGGAAGAGTGGTGCCCACTTCACATGGCACCGAAAAAGAATACCGGAATCTTTACAGCGACATCCCAAGGTGGCGGCAGGGAGGCTCTAGTGGAGACCTCGGAACACAACTCCGACGGCTTTCCAGAGGAGCAATCCTCTCAACCAGCCATAGCGGAACAACTCCGTGCTTTGGTTAAGAATGTCACCTCTCTCCAACAGAATCAACAACTCTTGATGGATGCCTTATTAGCCTTACAAAGGGCGCCTACACTTCTATCAACATCTAACCCCCTTTTGTCATCACAAAATGAAGTTTTGCCATCAGCTCAGAATGGCTCAGAGGCTAACCCTGCCCTTCGAAACAACTTGCAAAACCAAGTAGGAGGGCAGACAGCCGTTCTGCACCCTCCGCAGGCTCCAAGCCAAGCACCCTTGCCACCAGTCGGTTTGGTCGGCGGAACTTCTGCCGCGGTGGTTTCAACTTGCTCTCCGGCTCTCCCGTCAGACCAAGTTCCTTCAGTCCAACCCCTAACATTGGACGAAGTGAAGGAACACATACACAACCTCCTTCAGAAAAACAAAGGTCACATCCCTACCTCTCCAGAACTAGATCTCCGTCCCCCATACCCAATTAATATCGCAAGTCTCCCATATTCGGTAGGATACACTATACCAAAGTTTGTTCGTTTTGACGGAAGGAAAGGGAACGCTAGGGAGCACGTTTCGCGCTTCCTCGACGCCCTTGGTGCCTATTGAGAAGACCGAAACCTCCGCATGAGAGAATTCTCCAAGTCCCTCACAGATCGGGCGTTCTCATGGTACGCCAACCTCGCTGCTGGCTCTATTTCTTCGTAGGAGGACTTAGTAAAAAAATTCTATATCAAGTTCTTTTACGTTGAAGAAAGGCTAACCACTCTTCATCTTATGAGGGAAACACAGCGACTTGGGGAGGACATCCTTGTTTATGTTCGCCGCTTCAGGGAAAAAGCAATAGACATTCAAGACTTGATGGAAGAGCATCAACTAGTGTCAATGTGCATCGAAGGGATGCTCACAACTTACAAGCTCTAGTTGGTCAATCACCATTTCCCTGACTTTTCTGCCTTATGCGCTGCGGCTCGAAACATAAGCGAAACAGTAAGATCGGGGGCGCGAAGGGAAGCTCCACAGCCACATTCATGGCGGGCAGCGGCACCTCCACCTTCCTCATGGAGGCCTAACAGACGCAACCACGCCGCATATGCAGCGGGAGGTTCCAATGGAGGAAGAACAAATCTCTAAGCAAAGAAGAGAAAATTTGATCAAGTTTCCCCACCGTTGCCTATCTCGGTGGACGAGGCACAAGCACTCCTCAACGCCTGGGTAGAAGATGGAAAAGTTCATCTCCCTGAACCAAGGCAACCTGTCACCAAAAAAGATCAAGCTCGGGCGGACTACTGCATATACCACCGCTCCGTTAAACATCCTACCGCTGAATGTTGGGCGCTCAGATCCTTAGTTCGAAAGATGATGGCTGACGACGCTTTGGAGCTACCTCGTCGCCAGACAGAGGACGTCTTAAAAGATCCTCTCCCTCGTCACAAAGATAACGGCAAGGCGGTCATGATGCTTTCGCATTATGACGAGACGGAAGAACCAATGGTGTGTGAGCTCTCTGAGCTCGCAGCTCCCACTTGTCAAGACTTTGAGACCCGGCGCGCGATAGCACTTAGGAAATCAACAAAGTTCAAATGGTTCTTTGACCAATTCGGTTTGTTTGAAGCAACACGTTTTGAAGCCACCAAGGCCTTTCTAAGGCTTGCGGAGCAAAATGGTGAGGCATGCATGAGTGTAAGCGGATTGGTTAGGAAAGTGTTCCGAGATAACTCCTTGGCAATAACCTTTACTAAAGTAGACAAGCAAGTACCGTTCCCACACAATCGTCCCCTCTACGTCCCAGTGTTCATCAATAGGATGGAGTGTCAAAGAGGATTCATGGATGGAGGGGCTTCACTAAATGTAATGCCCTATTCTACTTTCCAGGCAGCTGGGATCTCACAAAAACACCTAGTCAGACAACCCATTTCCATCACCGGTTTTGGAAATCAAAAAATCAAAACCATAGGGCATGTCCAACTATACTTAGCAGTTGGACCGATCCGTTCTACCACTAAGTTCCATGTCATAGAGGCTGAGATGACCTACCAGGCTTTTTTAGGGAGAACTTGGCTCCATAGATATGCCGCAATCCCCTCCACCTACCATCAATGTGTCAAAGCAATTTACAACAATGAGGTAGTGGCCATAACTGGCTCTCAAAAACCCTTTCGAGTGAATGAAGCTCATATGGCAGATGCAGTATTTTACAATCATGTTGATGAGGACGAGCCCCCCTGGTCGCTCCGAGGAGCTCCCATACCAAATTGGGATGACCTCTCGGAAGAAGATGCATCACCACCTCGCAGAAAGACGTTCTCCAGATCAGAACCCTCAAGAAAGCTCCTTAAAGTGACGAGGCTCCAAACAGAAGATGGCAGAGTGGTATACCGTTTATGACGGTCTCTGGGGTTGGCAAGTGTCACCAATGCCAACCCCCAGCCAGACGAAGTGGCAATCGCTTGTTACGAACCAAATGAAAGAGATTATCTTTGCTGCAGATCTACACTGGCCCAATGCCCTCCAAGGGCAAAGAATAAAAAAAGCAAGGACAAGAGAAACAGAAAGGAAAAGAAAGTCATAGCTCTCCCAGTAATAGAAAAGCATTTCGACAAATTCAATGGTCCATCAACAAGTCACTTGGACAGAGTTGGGGGCTCAAAAGTCGAATCTAAGGCAGCCACTTCATCCCCTAACCAAGCCCCTACTAACTCAGTTGCAACCCCAAAGAAAGATGGACTACAAGAAGTTAGGCCTGCTCCAGAATGCTTACAAGATGGCCCTCGGCCCCAAAAGCAAGAACTGGAAGAAATCAACATAGCCCTTGAAGGAAAACCCAGACGTCCTATCTTCATTTGCAAAGATTTGTCAGAAGAACAGAGAGGGCCCCTCGTCGAGCTAATCAAGAAGTATTCGGACGTCTTTGAGTGGACATATGAAGAAATGCCAGGCCTAGACAAAGAAGTTATCATGCACTGCTTGAACGTCATCCCCCTGGCTCGCCCAGTCAAGCAAGGTGTCAGATTTTATAAGCCTGAGGTAGAGCTCAACATCAAGGACGAAGTAGTAAAGCTGCTTGGAGCAGGATTCATTAAACCTATCCAGCACCCCACATGGCTTTCTAGCATCGTCCCAGTCATAAAAAAGAATGGACAGATTCGAGTATGCGTTGACTTTAGAGACCCGAACAAATCTTGCCCCAAAGAGGAGTTCCCACTCCCAAACATAGACACCTTGATTGATTCGATAGCTGGACACCATATGTTTTCATTCATGGACGGTTTCAGTGGCTACAACCAGATTAAGATGGCTCCAGAGGATGCCCCCAAGACGGCATTTTGTACTCCCATAGGTAACTTTTTCTATACCGTAATGCCTTTTGGATTGAAAAATGCGGGAGCAACATACCAAAGAGCTATGACAGCCATCTTCCACGATATGTTGCACAAAACCCTGGAGTGTTACATTGATGATTTGGTTGTAAAATCCAAAGAAGAAGCTAATCACCTCAAAGACCTTCAAAAAGTCTTTGAACGTTGCAAGAAATACAGACTTCGAATGAACCCGCTTAAGTGCGCATTCGGAGTCACTGCCGGCAAGTTCCTTGGCTCCATTGTTCACCGCCATGGGATAGACCTCGACCCAGCAAAGGTCGCCGCCATCAGAAATATGCCACGGCCAACGAGTATAGATGAGCTGAGAACCTTCCTTGGTTGGGCATCTTATCTGAGAAGATTTGTCCCTGCCATGGTTGAAATAACACAACCCTTCAACTCATTGCTAAAGAAAGATGTCAGGTTCACATGGAATGAGGAGCACCAACAAGCGTTCGAAGGGGTGAAGTTAGCTTTGACCTCGTCTCTCTCCATGACTCCTCCTCAACCAGCAAGGCCTTTACTCCTCTACATCACTTCCACACCGAAGTCAGTCGGAGCCTTGCTTGCCCAAGAAATCGACGGACTTGAACGACCCGTGTACTACATAAGCAGGGTTATCCAAGGGGCTGAAATCCGATACTCCCCCATCGAGCGGCATTGCCTCGCCCTGGTCTTCGCTGCTAAAAAGCTCCGACATTACCTCCTTTCTTACCCCATTCATCTCATGACCAGGAGTGATCCCATCCGATTCCTTCTCACCAGACCTGCTCTCTCCGGTAGGCCAGCCCGCTGGCTCCTCTCGCTAGCAGAATATGATATCACCTGTAAAGCTCCCAAGGCCATTAAGAGCCAAGCGCTAGCCGACCTCCTGGCTCATTTCCCCAGCGGAGAACATGAGCCGCCCTCGGATGAGTTGCCAGGAGATGAGTTCCAAGCTGCTGAAGTAAACGCTGAAGGAGAATGGAGTCTGAGTTTCGATGGATCATCCACCTCCAAAGGGGGAGGAGTTGGAATAGTCCTTACTTCCCTAAACCTAACCGAAGTCAATTTGTCATATAAATTGGATTTTCGATGCTCTAACAATGAGGCAGAGTATGAAGCCCTGATACTGGGGCTTTTGGCGGCACTCCATCTAGGAGTAAGTCTCTTATGTATCAAAGGCGACTCTAATCTGGTGGTCAAGCAGACCAATAGAGACTATGCTATCAAAGAGCCCCCTTTGGCTTCATACAGAACCATCGTCCAAAGGTTGAAAGACAAATTCGACACGGTAAGGATAGAACACGCTCCCCGCTCCAACAATTGACACCCAGACGCCCTCGCCACCTTGGCCTCTAAGGTGGAATTCTCAGAAGAATCAACCAAGATAGAAGTTCTGAAACGCTCCGTGCCATGCTCAGTAACAACTATCTTCCCTGAAAAAGAACCCGCCGATTGGAGAGCCCCAATCATCGATGAGCTCCGTGCCCCCTCAGGTAAACTACCTTTGAGTGAGAGCAAACACTTCACAATTTATCAAGGATTCCTCTACTATAGAGGGCCCGGTGGTTTATTGGCACGATGCATTGACCTTATCGAAGCCAAGTCCAAATTAGAAGGGGTGCACAACCGCTCCTGTGGGACAGGAGATGTAAGCCTCTATAGGAGGCTACAACGACAAGGATATTATTGGCCTACCATGGCCAAGGAAGCGAATGACCTTCAAGGAAAGTGCACCAAATGTCAGGAATTCCCTCCAAAGGCTGAATGCAACTTCACAGAAATCACCTCCAACTGGCGTCAGGTATACATAGATTACCTCAAAGAAGAATCATTGCCACCAGAACGCTCTGCAGCCGCAATAATCAAGAAGCGAGCTCCGAAATTCTTTTTGCAAGGAGAGCAACTTTTCAGGCATGGCTTTGATGGAAAGCCATTACGTTGCCTGTCAGGAGCTGAAATCCATAAAGTCTTGGAACTTACTCATGGATCAGAGCACCAAGGTGGAGTGAAACTATTTCAACATCTTCTACATTTAGGGTATTATTGGCCTACCATGGAGGCAGATGCCAAAATGTACGCCAAACGCTGCAAACCTTGCTAACTCCATGGAAATCTCATTCATGCACCCGTCACTGATCTACATAGTTCGAGCCCACCATGACCTTTCCACACGTGGGCTATGGATCTCATTGGCCCCATCTCTCCGCCATCAAGGGGACACATATGGATTGTAACGGCTACAGAGACCTATACTAAATAGGTAGAAGCCATCCCTCTAAAAAAGGCAACAGGAGCTGCTATCTCCAACTTCATCCGAGAATTCATCATATGTCGTTTCGGCATACCTAGAGTAATTCTTTCAGACAATGGGACCCCTTTTGTTAACCGCCAAGTCGGACAACTCCTAGTCTCCTATGACATCACGCACGATAAATCAACGCCTTACTATCCCCAAGGGAATGGGCAAGCAGAAGCGACCAACAAAACACTCCTTAGAATCCTTTCACGGACTCTCAAGGATTATCAAAGGGATTGGGCGCACGTACTCCTAATGGCGCTATGGGCTTACAGAACATCCAAAAGACGGCAGACTCAAATGACCCCATTCTCATTGGTATACGGCACGGAAGCAGTTCTTCCAGTGGAAATTGCCATACCCTCAGCTCGCATGGCCCTCCGAAGTGAAGTTACTCCAGACTCCAGATCCTCTGAATTGGAGATCCTTGATGAAAGAAGGGATAAGGCCCTGGCTAACCTCAAAGTTTACCAAAGTCGCATAGCTCGAGCGTATGATACCTTGGTGCGCCCCAGACAATTCCAAGAAGGTGACTTGGTACTTCGTGTTGCACCTCATGTCATGAGAGGAACCTCTACCCACAAGTTCACTCCTAAGTGGCAAGGACCTTACGTAGTAAGAAAGGCCAACGAGAATGGTTATTATAGAATTTCTTAACCAAACTTGCAAGCTCTCTTGAGCCCTATCAATGCCAAATGGCTAAGTCCTATTTCCCTTAGGATAAGAGTGAGGAATCACCCTTGAGAAATTTACTCTTCCTGATGTAATGGCAATGTAAGACATCAGCTCATGCTTATGATAAATAAACAATCATTTGCTATCTCCATTCTTATTACGTTTTGTGTAACTATTAATAAATCATCAATCCAAAAAAAAAAAAAAAAAAAAAAAAAAGAGATAGAGAGAGAGAGAGAAAACAACAATAATAAAAATAATATACAGTACTTGGGGTTTTAGCTCAACCAGTACAAGAAATTCTTCAACTTGTCTAACTTGGACCTATCTGGCTATCTAAGTCAAAAGCCTCATCTTCCATACTAATAAGTTGAGCCTCTACCACAGCTCTCCTCTCTCTCAAACCCGATATCGCCAAGTCCACATCCGCCAATGCCTTGGTCGCCCGCTCTAACTCCATTACAGCCTTCTCCCTAGAAGACGCCGATCTATCAAAGCCCTGTCCATTTCCGCTAGCTCAAACTTGAGATGGCGATTCTTTACCTGCACCTCCATACGAGACAAACTCTCTCTCAGCCAGCTCACCTCAAACTCATGCCGCTGAAACTCAGCCACAGCAGCCTAAAATTACTGAAACATATCAATAGAAGTCTCCGGAGTAAGACCACGAAACCCGCTGAGCATATCACAGAATGCCTCTAACAAATAGCGTCGTAAGAACATAGCCTCCAAACGCATGAAAGTGCTGGGCCTATGATAAAAAATAAAGCTCTGTCTAGGCAAACACTCGTCTCGCACGGCAGCAAACAGTACCTTGGGATCGAGGACCTGCTCCTTGCCATTAACCCCTGCTAAGGATACGCAACCACCATCAAGACGGGTCACGGTAAACTCGCCATCCAAGAAAGGTAAACTAGTAGCAATAGTATCATCATGGACATAACTACCACTCTCACCAAGTGGCAAACTAGTAGCGACTCCCAACGAAGCAGGCAAAGTACCAGGTTGAACATCCACCAAAGGAAGGCTAGTCTGAGCACCAACTGAAGACACAACTGAAGGCACACTAAGACGAGCATCAACTGATGAAAAACCACTACTCCCACCAAATAAAGATATGGTAGGGACTCCACCAGGAGGCAGGCGAGACTGAACATCAGACAAAGGCGACCGACTAGTCGGGTCATCAGCATCGGACTCTCCAAGCCTAACTGATTGTGCCACCGGATGCCTTAACTGCAATAGAGGAGGCGCAAAAGTCACTCTACTCTCACCACATGGCGCAACAACCTCAGATCTCATCCTATCAAGAGGAACATTTGCCTGCTCGAATGTAACTTTAACATCATCATCCCTCGCATTCAAATTGGCCTCTGAGCTATCCCCATCGTCACCCTCACTTTCGGAATCATTAAAACCATTAGCATTACTTTGTTTCCGCAACCGCCGACGCGGAAGCAAATCATTAGCAGAGTTCTCCTCCTCAGATGGCACGCCCGCCACCCTAGGTGCCACAGAAACATCATGATGGATAGCTGACCTTTGTACCTGAAGAAACAAAGCGCCCAACTTAGAAGCACATAAAGGGAACACAAGAAAGAAAATCACAAAAAAATGGAATAAAACTAACCTTCATTCTCTGGGAAGGCTCCTTCCTAGGCTGGCTCAGGCGTCGTTTAGTTGTGCCAACTTCCCCTCAAAAACTGTCTGTACTAACCACCCTCGCCTGACTCAACACATCAGAAAGTGACTCTTAAGCGTGCAAATCGAGACAACTCACCTCTAGCCAATTCAGTCCGGCCTTTCACGCGCGGTTGACACAGTTCGTTATCCGATGGAATGCATATAAACTATAAGTCCCCAATATCAGCCTCGAGAAAGTCTTGAAAGGTGGCAAAAGTCTCCCTCCAATAATGTCGCCAACCAACTGTCACCCCACCTACACGATCAGCCCTCGTCCGAATAAACTTGCCATACTTCTGGAGTCTCGGAAGATGAGTATGATAGAAAAACTGCTCAAAAGTATCAGCTATAGGAAGGACTACGCTAGGACTAGGGACCCCCTGATCAAATCCAAATTGGCGAGCCACTCTCACTGGATTATAGGATATAGAGCCATAAGCTCCTCCTATAAAATAAGGCAAGGAACACGCCAAGAAGCTACAAGCCGTCATTGTCTCGGCATTACTCAGTCGACCATCAAAAGCCACCTCGGAATCTCTCGAGTCATATATTCGAAACGGAACCACCCCAACCACAGGTGGAACGTATGGACGAGCTATAAACTCACTCTCATCATAAAAAATATCTATCAGCGGCCCTCGAATGCGTGTCCTATACCACCTGGTAGCTCGGCGCTCTTGCCCCTCTCTAGGCTCAAAATCTGTCGGTCTAGGAGCAAGCCTGGGAAATCGCTCATACAAGAACATACATAACTAATAACATCATACCGACCCTTCGACTTCTCCGCTCCAACCTGATACATATCAAGCCGTCTGTATAGAGTCCCCAAAAATAGTGGCCCAAGTGCAACCGAAAGACCACTCGCAAGATAAGCAGCAATATCAAACACAGACGGGTCTACTCCATCCTTGGGTGCTTCCTCCAAGATATACTGACTCAACCGATATGCAAGGAAAGCAGCAAGGTAGGTGGAACTATGCTTATACTTTTCATATCTAGGCCCATTTACCCCATTTTCTTCTATCTCGGTTCCTTCTGCCGGAGATGGATTCAAATCTCGATACCAATATCGCAGCCATCCCCCAAAGGTATTCTTACAATGCTCCCGACGCTGCGGCCCAAGATATACTCTTCCTTTATCGTAGCCGCTCAATAAGAATCCTGCCTCTGAAATTGAGGCTTTCAAAATCGATACAATCTTTAGATGACTCGGAACAGATGTATTAGCAAGTGGATCTGCAACACCAAGTATAGGCAAACCAGTCAATGCGTAGACATTCTCCAATGTAGGTGTCAATTCCCCCCACCGAGTAATAAAGGTGTGAGAACTAGAACTCCAACGGGAAAAAGCGACACTCAACCATGATGGCTCTCTTCTCACATTCAACCCCACACTTGCCACTATAGCACCATACACACCTGCGTTCTTTAAAACCTCTGTAGAAGATGGATTAGTCAGCACTTCCTCGGCCCAAGTATCAAAACCTCCACCATTCTTGGTAAAAGCATAACTGTCATGAGCTGGGAATGCATATGGGCAGAGGCCGTGCTCTCTGTGTAACCGCATAATAGATTCGGGAGCTATCATCCCCTCTGCTCCTTCTTCTGCCTCGGGTACTCCCAACAAAACTTGAGATGGATTAACAGTCCTCTTATCCTCCAACTGTTGTCAGAATCTGTCCCCGACTCCAAAATAAGGAGCACGGAACCAGTACTCGACAGAAGGCACCTCAGTAGCCTCTTCCCCACTTGTTTTGCTTGGCAACTTTTTGGCCACTTTCTGCGACGAACATACAACGGCTTTCCGCTTCATTCTGAGCAAACAATTTCTACCTGCATCACCCCAAATTGCAACAAGTAAGTTCTGTATTCATGAATCACACTTATACTTTAAAAAAAAATAAAAATAAAAATAAATAAATAATTAATTAATCAAATAAATAAATAAAAAATGATTATTATTTATTTGTTTATCAATACATAAGAATAACTCTTCTAACTTTTAGCTCTTCGACTTTACTTCATGTTCTCTCAAATCCCTCAAACCAGCTCTCTGATTTTATTAGCTCACCAATATGAATAGAGTTACTCTCCTCAATGGCCTCCTCAAGTCACCTAGTTCCTAGCTCCCTACAAGGGGCGGACCAGATTTTAGTTCTGCCTCCCCAACATGTGATGGATCAAAGTCGGATGCGGTTCTCCTAATTCTTGGCTCACCATGTGATGCTAACTAGACTTTCAATTTTACAACACCAATATTTTATTATTATTATGTTTAGAGCTTGTTCCCAATCTTCACGAATTTTCCTAAGTGTTAGAGTTAGAGCCATATGTATAGCTCACCAATTTCATAGCTCTCCATGTCATAGCTCAACAATTTCATGGCTCACCAATATTTTATTATTATTATGTTTAGAGCTCGTTCCCAATCTTCATGAATTTTCCTAAGTGTTAGAGTTAGAGCCACATGTGATAGCTCACCAATTTCATAGCTCACTAATATTTTATTATTATTTTCTTAGCTCACCAATTTCTTGGCTCTAAAATATTTTATTAATTTTTGTTAGAGTTCTCCAATTTCATAACTCTTCATGTGTTAGCTCACCATTCTCATAACTCACTAATATTTTATTATTATCTTCTTAGCTCACCAACTTCATGGCTCACCAATATTTTATTAATTTTTGTTAGAGTTCTCCAATTTCATAACTCTCCATGGGTTAGCTCACCATTCTCATAGATCATTAATATTTTATTATTATTCTCTTAGCTCATCAATTTCATGGCTCACCAATATTTTATTAATTTTTGTTAGAATTCTCCAATTTCATAACTCTCCATGGGTTAGCTCACCATTCTCATAGATTACTAATATTTTATTATTATCTTCTTAGCTCACCAACTTCATGGCTCACCAATATTTTATTAATTTTTGTTAGAGTTCTCCAATTTCATACATAATGTGGGTGATAGAGATTAGAGGCGATCGGTTGTTGACCTCTGGGAAGATGGTAGGCACTTCAATGACTTAAGATCACCGGAGGTGGAGGAGTAGAAGACGAAGCCAAGCTTAGAGAGGGAAGAGGTGGTAGTGAGAGACCTTGAACACTTAATGTATGTTATGTGATTCTTGTTGCTCTTGCTGTGTGTTTGTGGCTGCACTTATGATGCCGTTATATAGACTCCAGGAGTATTGGAGCCCAAGCAACCTCAAGACAGGTGGCAAGTTTTCCTCAACTCGACAGGAGGGTGATATCAACCCTACTAGCTGTGTTCTATGATTTAGGTCCTCGGGGAGGTTGTATCATAGGAACTATAGGGGTAGGTGTGATATCTTGAGAGGCGTATCATATGTACATTAGATGTAAGTGTAAGGTCAACGTCTCTTTCTCTAAGCCAGGTCAAAGGGGGAGCTATCACTGCAGGGAGATAGCTACACGACCTTGACGATCCCGAGGTCTTAGCCTCCAATCCACAATCCTCCAATGATCCCAAGCGGGAGTGCCTAGGTCATGCTCCCGACCTAGGTAGCCAAGAGGGTGAATGCATGGGTGAGCCAAGGGCTCACCTCAGTAGCTAAGTAAACATAGGTGAGCCGAGCACAGGTGAGCCAAGAGTCTGTCTACGTTGCCATAGAGTTGGGTGAGTGGGTAGATAATACATTTCTTGAGTTATGAAGGGCCATGAAGAGCTCTAAGTGAGCCAGCTCCATGTGGCCTTGTTTCATTCTTGGTGGTGTGCATGCCCCCACTTAGGCTAGGCATACAATCTCGACTCATTGTGGTGCCTCAGGGGTCTGCCACGTGAATGCATAATGGTGATGACATACTCATTGTGGTGCCTCAGGGGTCTGCCACGTGGATGTGTAGTGGTGTTGACGTGACACTCGTTGGGCTTGCCACGTGCCAAGTATAGTATAGATACGCACATTAATGCCCCCCTATACAGATACTCTCATGAGAGTGTCTGTACATGTATGATAAAGGTGTCGAAAATATAACTCATGCAGTTAAAAAAAAAGTTTTGATTTCTTTTGAATTAAAAGGAGAGATACATTACAATTTCATCTGGCACGAACTGGCTGGACGAAAATATGGGCTTATTGGGCGATAGCCTCATTCCACGGGATCTCTATTGTATCACATGAGATTTCAGCTTCATTCCATAGGCACCAAATTCCGCCCGTTACTCTTTCCGTGCCGCTGGGAGGTGGGTTCATGGTCTTGGTGTTGGAGTAACCCATGATTTGGCTCATGAACTGGGCCTCGCTTCCACTTTTTTTTGTGTTTGTGATGATGAAGCGTCTGCTAGAATGTAGGTGCATGTAGTGTTGGAGAAAGTTAGGGTGAGCGACGCCCTCAGTGTTGAAGATGAGGATGTTAAGTGGAATGTTGTACGAGATGTTTGGTTGAGCGTTACGGGAAGCGCTCTCTTTTCCCATGTTGAGATCTGCAAAGTTCTCTATGTCCCACCCAAGTCCCAAATCTTCATTTGGGTTTTCCAATGGTGTTGACATGATGGAGATGTGGTGGTCTAGATCTCTCTCTGTCGGTCTTTGCGAGAGGATATTGATGCGGATCCTCTCGAAATGTGGGATTAATACCTGATTTGCTTGGCAGGTGGATCCTTGGAGAATGAGGTTGATTTCTTGGTTTCGCAAAAACCAAGTGTGGGACAGTGGTATTGTGTAAAGTTCTGGAATGGTTAGTGCCTTGTACCATCCTCTTATTTTACTCCGGAATTCTTCCGGTATCTCTACGACTGTATGAGCAGATATTGGGTGTTGGATCCAGGGGGATTCGAATAGCAGATCTTGGAATTGCCATGGAGGCATAGAGAGCATCTTTCGAAAGAACTCACACACCGGGCGGCGATGGTGAGTAGGAGTGGAGCTTGAAGCTCTATAGTTTGAACCTCTTTGGTTTGGAGCCTTGTTCACTGGCCGCCAAATGGTGTTGTCTCAGTGCCCCTCTCCTCCGGAAGCCATTTAGAGAGAATGGGTTGTTGAAGTTGAGAGGAGAATGTTGGCGAGTGGATATGAATTTGCTTGTGTTTTTTTTTTGTTGCTGTCCCGTATTTGCTCTCTTATAAAGATGAGATTGCATTGGGAAAGAGGAGGTGAATTTAGTAACTTTTGCAGCTTTACATTGGGAATGGGCGATCCATGGAGAAGACAACTCATAAATTGAAGTTATAGGTTTAGAGCAGACCTACTGATTTTGGAGTTGCTCATAGTATAATGTGATAGCTTGTGTAGTTTTTAGTAAAGTGACTTTTTGAAGGCTTTAAGGTATTTGCAGTCTGTAGCAAAGAGTTTGATTGGTTTAAGGATTCATCTTTGGAAAGGTACAATCTTGAATATGTGTGTATATATACACATTATTATTTATACATATATATATATTTTTTGTGTATATGATTTTAGTTTGTTTGAAACTGTTTGAAAGGGGAGTTCACCTTTTTTTTTTTTTTTTTTTTTTCAAATATGTATTCCGTGTATTTTGAATTTGACCAGAGCTGTCCAAATTCTGGTTACTTCGTCCACTTCTCCTTTTATCCATTGTGCAGACTTTATTTTTTTTTAATTTTTTTTTTATAAATCTGGATCAGAGAGAGGCTCTGTGTTATCCGGTTGTTGCCCACGTCTTCTCCCTTTACCCAAGGTGTGCAAGGATGTTTTATTGACATGGTTATCTGTAACTAGGTTTCCTATACCATTAGGAAAACTGTTTGGCAAATCTGGGTTTTTATGTTTTTCTCTTCAGCTTGAGTTCTAGGTTCCTTCATAATCTCTCATTCCAAGTTGAGTTCTGGGTTGTTAGAGAGAGAAAGGAAAGAAAAAGGGGGGGTCGACAGCCGTGAGAGGAGAGAAAGTTTGTTGTTAACGATTGGGTTTGTGAATCAAAGAAGCGGATCAAGGTCACGAGGGGAGAAGAGATACGGGTTGTGAGAGGGAGGAAGGAGGGAAGAAAGGTGCCGGCTAGTTGTGGTGGTCGTCGACCGTGAATCGTAACAGTTCTGTGAGTGCAACATTGGAGGGCTGACCTTAGATACATTTTGTGACAGAGCAGGGTTGATCTTTCCATCCCTTTGATTCACCGAAGCTAGGGTTTCGAAGGGTAGTTGCCGTTGTCGATTCTTGAGGGAAGAGTCAAAATCTCGGTGATTGACTGGCGATAGAGAAGGTGAAAAGAGAGAAGGGTGAATTGGGAAGTGGCAAGCCACAGTTGCGAGTTGGGTGAGGAGGACTTGGTGCGTTTTAAGTTGAGCTACGATCTGGGAATCATCTTCTTGGAGTTGTCTGCCGTGAGGTATGCTTCGAATCTCCCATAGATTGGCTATGTATGTGTTTATTTATTTGCTATATATATATATAAATATATATGTTTTGTCTGTTTTGTGATGAAACAAAGAAAAAGAAAAGGGGGCAGACTGTTGTAAAATAAATAAATAAATGATGAGGTAAGTTAAAAATGAAGGGCTGCATTTTGGAGAGTTGTATAATAATAAAATTGTTACTATTTTGGTAAAGAGCCAAAGGTTGGAAAACCTTTTTTTTTTTTTTTCTTTTTTCTTTTATTATTATTATTATTTTGATACATATTGGAGAAATAGTCGGGAAATAAAAATAAAATATTAGAATAAGATATTAGGGAGTTACAAAAGTGGAGTTCTACGCTTAGAATATTAGGGAGTTATAAGATTGGAGATTTCGAATAAAATATTAGAATTGTGGCGAGCTATGGAATTGGTGAGCCAAGAAATAATAATAAAATATTAGTGAGCTATGAGAATGGTGAGCTAACACATGAAGAGTTATGAAATTGGAGAACTCTAACAAAAATTAATAAAATATTGGTGAGCTATGAAATTGGTGAGCTAAGAAGATAGTAATAAAATATTCGTGATCTATGAGAATGGTGAGCTAAACCCATGGAGAGTTATGAAATTGGAGAGCTCTAACAAAAATTAATAAAATATTGGTGAGCGATGAAGTTGGTGAGCTAAGAAAATAATAAAATATTAGTGAGCTATGAGAATGGTGAGCTAACACATGAAGAGTTATGGAATTGGAGAACTCTAACAAAAATTAATAAAATATTGGTGAGCCATGAAATTGGTGAGCTAAGAGAATAATAATAAAATATTAGTGATCTATGAGAATGGTGAGCTAACCCATGGAGAGTTATGAAATTGGAGAACTCTAACAAAAATTAATAAAATATTGGTGAGCTATGAAGTTGGTGAGCTAAGAAGATAATAATAAAATATTAGTGATCTATGAGAATGGTGAGCTAACCCATGGAGAGTTATGAAATCGGAGAACTCTAACAAAACTTAATAAAATATTGGTGAGCCATGAAGTTGGTGAGCTAAGAAGATAATAATAAAATATTAGTGAGCTATGAGCATGGTGAGCTAACACATGAAGAGTTATGAAATTGGAGAACTCTAACAAAAATTAATAAAATATTGGTGAGCCATAAAATTGGTGAGCTAAGAGAATAATAATAAAATATTAGTGAGCTATGAGCATGGTGAGCTAACACATGAAGAGTTATGAAATTGGAGAACTCTAACAAAAATTAATAAAATATTGGTGAGCCATGAAGTTGGTGAGCTAAGAGAATAATAATAAAATATTAGTGATCTATGAGAATGGTGAGCTAACCCATGGAGAGTTATGAAATTGGAGAACTCTAACAAAAATTAATAAAATATTGGTGAGCCATGAAGTTGGTGAGCTAAGAAAATAATAATAAAATATTAGTGATCTATGAGAATGGTGAGCTAGCCCATGGAGAGTTATGAAATTGGAGAACTCTAACAAAAATTAATAAAATATTGGTGAGCCATGAAATTGGTGAGCTAAGAGAATAATAATAAAATATTAGTGATCTATGAGAATGGTGAGCTAATCCGTGGAGAGTTATGAAATTGGAGAACTCTAACAAAAATTAATAAAATATTGGTGAGCCATGAAGTTGGTGAGCTAAGAAGATAATAATAAAATATTAGTGATCTATGAGTATGGTGAGCTAACCCATGGAAAGTTATGAAATTGGAGAACTCTAACAAAAATTAATAAAATATTGGTGAGCCATGAAATTGATGAGCTAAGAGAATAATAATAAAATATTAGTGATCTATGAGAATGGTGAGCTAACCCATGGAGAGTTATGAAATTGGAGAACTCTAACAAAAATTAATAAAATATTGGTGAGTTATGAAGTTGGTGAGTTAAGAAGATAATAATAAAATATTAGTGAGCTATGAGAATGGTGAGCTAACACATGAAGAGTTATGAAATTGGAGAACTCTAACAAAAATTAATAAAATATTGGTGAGCCATGAAGTTGGTGAGCTAGAAGATAATAATAAAATATTAGTGAGTTATGAGAATGGTGAGCTAACACATGAAGAGTTATGGAATTGGAGAACTCTAACAAAAATTAATAAAATATTGGTGTTGTAAAATTGAAAGTCTAGTTAGCATCACATGGTGAGCCAAGAATTAGGAGAACCGCATCCGACTTTGATCCATCACATGTTGGGGAGGCAGAACTAAAATCTGGTCCGCCCCTTGTTGGGAGCTAGGAACTGAGTGACTTGAGGAGGCCATTGAGGAGAGTAACTCTATTCATATTGGTGAGCTAATAAAATCAGAGAGCTGGTTTGAGGGATTTGAGAGAACATGAAGTAAAGTCGAAGAGCTAAAAGTTAGAAGAGTTATTCTTATGTATTAATAAACAAATAAATAATAATAATTATTTATTTATTTATTTGATTAATTAATTAATTATTATTATTATTATTGTTATTATTATTATTATTTTTTTTAAAGTATAAGTGTGATTCATGAATACAGAACTTATTTGTTGCAATTTGGGGTGATGCAGGTAGAAATTGTTTGCTCAGAATGAAGCGGAAAGCCGTTGTATGTTCGTCGAAGAAAGTGGCCAAAAAGTTGCCAAGCAAGACAAGTGGGGAAGAGGCTACTGAGGTGCCTTCTGTTGAGCACTGGTTCTGTGCTCCTTATTTTGGAGTCGGGGACAGATTCTGGCAACAGTTGGAGGATAAGAGGACTGTTAATCCATCTCAGGTTTTGTTGGGGGTACCCGAGGCAGAAGAAGGAGCAGAGGGGATGATAGCTCCCGAATCTATTATGTGGTTACACATAGAGCGCGGCCTCTACCCATATGCATTCCCAGCTCATGACAGAATGCTTTTACCAAGAATGGTGGAGGGATACTTGGGCCGAGGAAGTGCTGACTAATCCGTCTTCTAAAGAGGTTTTAAAGAACGCAGGTGTGTATGGTGCTATAGTGGCAAGTGTGGGGTTGAATGTGAGAAGGGAGCCATCATGGTTGAGTGTGGCTTTTTCCCGTTGGAGTTCTAGTTCTCACACTTTTGTTACTCGGTAGGGGGAATTGACACCTACATTGGAGGATGTCTGCGCATTGACTGGTTTGCCTATACTTGGTGTTGCAGATCCACTTGCTAATACATCTGTTCCGAGTCATCTAAAGATTGTATCGATTTTGAAAGCCTCAATTTCAGAGGCAGGATTCTTATTGAGCAGCTACGATAAAGGAGGAGTGTATCTTGGGTCGCAGCGTCGGGAGCATTGTAAGAATACCTTTGGGGGATGGCTGCGATATTGGTATCGAGATTTGAATCCATCTCCGGTAGAAGGAACCGAGATAGAAGAAAATGGGGTAAATAGGCCTGGATATGAAAAGTATAAGCATAGTTCCACCTACCTTGCTGCTTTCCTTGCGTATTAGTTGAGTCGGTATATCTTGGAGGGAGCACCCAAGGATGGAGTAGGCCTGTCTGTGTTTGATATTGTTGCTTATCTTGCGAGTGGTCTTTCGGTTGCACTTGGGCCACTATTTTTGGGGACTCTATATAGACGGCTTGATATGTATCAGGTTAGAGCGGAGAAGTCGAAGGGTCGGTATGATGTTATTAGTTATGTATCGACTTCCTTCCTACAGATGTTCTTGTATGAGCGATTTCCTAGGCTTGCTTCTAGACCGACGGATTTTGAGCCTAGAGAGGGGCGAGAGCGCCGAGCTACCAGGTGGTACAGGACACGCATTCGGGGGCCGTTAATGGATTTTTTTGATGATGAGAGTGAGTTTATAGCTCGTCCGTACGTTCCACCTGTGGTCGGGGTGGTTCCATTTCGAATGTATGACTTGAGAGATTCCGAGATGGCTTTTGATGGTCGACTGAGTAATGCCGAGACAATGACGGCTTGTAGCTTCTTGGCGTGTTCCTTGCCTTATTTTATAGGAGGAGCTTATGGCTCTATATCCTATAATCCGGCGAGAGTGGCTTGCCAATTTGGATTTGATCAGGGGGTCGCTAGTCCTAGGGCAGACCTTCCTATAGCTGATACTTTTGAGCAGTTTTTCTATCATAGTCATCTTCTGGGACTCCAGAAGTATGGCAAGCTTATTCGGACGAGTGCTGATCGTGTAGGTGGGGTGACAGTTGGTTGGCGACATTATTGGAGGGAGACTTTTGCCACCTTTCAAGAGTTTCTCGGGGGTGATATTGGGGACTTAGAGTTTATATGCATTCCATCGGATAACGAACTGTGTCAACCGCGCGTGAAGGGTCGGATTGAATTGGCTAGAGGTGAGTTGTCTCGATTTGCACGCTTAGAGTTACTCTTTGATGTGTTGAGTCAAGCGAGGGTGGTTAGTACAGACGGTTTTCGAGGGGAAGTTGGCACAACTAAACAACACCTGAGCTAGCCTAGGAAGGAGCCTTCCCAGAGAATGAAGGTTAGCTTTTATTCTGTTTTTTTTGTGATTTTCTTTCTTCTTGTGTTTCCTTTATGTGCTTCTAAGTTAGACGCTTTGTTTCTTCAGGTACAAAGGTCAGCTATCCATCATGATGTTTCTGTGGCACCTAGGGTGGCGGGCGTGCCTTCTGAGGAGGAGAACTCTGTTGATGATTTGCTTCCGCGTTGGCGGTTGCGGAAACAAAGTAATGCTATTGGTTTTAGTGATTCCAAAAGTGAGGGTGACGATGGGGATAGCTCAGAGGCCAATTTGAATGTGAGGGATGATGATGTTGTTAAAGTAACATTCGAGCAGGCAGATGTTCCTCTTGATAGGATGAGATCTGAGGTTGTTACGCCATGTGGTGAGAGTAGAGTGACTTTTGCGCCTCATCTATTGCAGTTAGGGCATCCGGTGGCACAGTCAGTTAGGCTTGGGGAGTCCGATGCTGATGACCCGACTGGTCGATGTGTTGAGTCAGGCGAGGGTGGTTAGTACAGACAGTTTTTGAGGGGAAGTTGGCACAACTAAACGACGCCTGAGCCAGCCTAGGAAGGAGCCCTATGAAGCACGGGTGCGGGTACGAGTACGGTACGGGTACGCCGATACGGCAAAACCCCAAAAAAGTAGGGTATGGGTACGGCTGCGGTACGCCGATATTTTTTATTTATTTTTTATTTTTTATAATTATGGTTAAAAGATCCAACCTACAAATTGAAGTTAAATATCAAAACTAAAAAGAAAACTATAAAGCTAAAAGACAAATATTAATATATTTGAATTCAACATAACGTAACCAACACCAATTCAGTCCATAATCCAAGCAAAGAAAAAACGACCAACACCAAAAGAAAAACAAGGCCAATTCAGTCCATAACACAAGCAAAGGAAAAAAAACAAAAGAAAGCCCTATATATCTAAACTTGACACTTCAAAGTTCACTTCCATCAACTTCATCATTGAACAAAATAGCTTCCATCTTTGGCTCATCAAGTGAAAGATTTGCAATTTCAAGGAAACCAGAACCCTCCAATGAATCAAATGCATCTCCCCCAACGTCCCATAACTTGGTCTCTCCTTCTGTGTATAGTTGACTCCTCCTTGATAAGAGACGAATATTGGAGTGCACAAAAACCAAATCCTCGCACCGTTGTGGTGTCATTTTATTCCTCCTCATAGAGTGAATGAAAGAGTAGGTGCTCCAATTCCTTTCACAACATGATGAGGAACATGGTTGGCTAAGTAATTTCACTGCCAATGATTGGAGCATAGGTGCAGAAGAGCCATGTGCCAACCACCAAACCACTGGTTCCATTACTCCTCTATCACATATTGAGTCAGAGTCACTAAAACTTTCCAAACAACCTGAAAACTTCGCATACTCTGTATTAACAACCCTTCTCTCATCTGAATCAGGAAAGTATCTCTTAAAACACTTGATTCTCATCTCAGAAATTTCAACATCTTTGTGAGGAGGAACACGAATGGGATTTTCATGAAGCCACATCCCACTATAATACCTAGATTTCATAATTAGAAAAAAATAATAAGTAAATTATGCAATGAAAATAATTAAAGTATAAACCTTGGATTCATGAGTCAGATGTGAATTATACCTTGGATTCAAGGAATGAGCAAGGCAATGA
Source organism: Camellia granthamiana (assembly GCA_036172215.1). NCBI lineage: Eukaryota > Viridiplantae > Streptophyta > Magnoliopsida > Ericales > Theaceae > Camellia > Camellia granthamiana. The sequence goes on from CM069906.1 coordinate 70,010,680, forward strand.
AGAGGTGTGCTACTTTTTGTCCACCTTTCCACTAATATTTGATGCACTACAGAATAAAAGGATGACTCTTCATTTTCTGACTTCCCTTCTCGCCTATAGATGGATGCCTTCACCCGTTCAATCATTGAATCCCACATCTCATAAACCAAATGTAGACATGGCTTATCAGTGTCACAAAATCTAAGCATCTCATAAATAGGCAATGTGAATGAGAGTATATATTCAATCTTATCCCACCAAACATCATTCAACAACTTTTCCTTTACAACAGCTGCTTTCCCAACATCATCTTCCTTGTAAGAAGCCCATTTGTCACTTATGACCATTGTTTGGAGACCATGATATATAAGTTTAAACCTCTTTAGCATAACAATTGCAGATGCAAAGCGTGTATCTGCAACAGAAAGTAGCTTCAAAGGTACAAACTCATTAAAAATAGCTAATCTCATAGAATGATTCATGATGAAATTTTCACAAACATTACATCATCAATCACAGTAGTGATCCAATGGCATTCATCATAAGCATATGCAGCAACTCCAACTTCCTTCGCAGCACAAATGTTCTTAAGAGCAAGATTAAGAGTGTGAACTACACAAGGTGTCCAAAAAATCTTCGGATAATTACCTTGAATAATTGATCCAGCTGCACTACAAACTGGAGCATTATCAGTAATTACCTGAATTACATTATTAGGACCCACTTCATCAATCACTTCACTAATTAGTTTGGCAATATGATACTTGTCCTTGGTCTCACCCTCACAATTAACAGCTTTTATAAACATAGCTCCACAATTACATGCTGCCATAAAATTAATGAGAGGCCTCCTTTGCGCATCAATCCATCCATCAGATACTATACTCAACCCCTTCTCATCCCATGACTTCTTAGTTGGTTCCAATAACCTTTCAATGTTTGCCCTTTCTTTTTGAAGTAAGGTAGTCCTCAACAAATTATATCCAGGAGGGACATACCCAACAATTTGATTCTCAGCAGCATATTGAAAAGCATCCACAAAGTATGGATTCCTAGCCAAATGGAAAGGCAAACCGGCTGAATAGAACATACGGGCAATTAAAGAATGTAAATGCTCTCTAGCACTTTGATTGAATGCCCTATCTAAAGGATTACTCCCAATTGCCTTTCTCTTTCTTGGTGCATAACCTTCCATTCTAAATGTTCCAACATCTTCTACACTGCCGTGGCTAGCACTAATTTGAGAAGATGGAGGTGGTAAAGGAACATTTTTTGGCTTTGCCATTTTTTTCCGGTTTTCAGCTTCTTGATCTACCTTTCGAATTTCAGAAAGAAGGTCACTCTTATTCTTCACAGTTGCACACACTCTAATTCCATGGCCAGTAAGTAACAACAAATGGGCTCTAACTCTAGAATATGACCCTTGATACTCAATGTTACAAAAATTACACTTAAATTTTGTATTACCACTTCCTCCTTCTCCCCTTTTAACTAATTTTGTAACATAGCCCCAAAGAGGAGCAATTTCATCTCCAGATTGATCAATGGAAGGAGCAGAAGCACTTGCAGCAGATGAACCTAAACTGCTTGATGAACTCATTTTCCTATATGCATAAAAAATAATATTTTTGATTATTAACTAATTTTCATCTCTAATTTTTTATTATTAGCATTTTCATCTCTAATTTTTTATTATTAATAACTAATAATAATATTTATGATTATTACAATTTATGATTATTAGCATTTTCACCTCTAATATTTATTAACATTTTCAGTATTAATAACTAAAGAAGAAACAAGGAAAAAATAATAATAAATAAAGATGAAGTAATTTTTTATTATTAATAACTAATAATAATATTTATGATTATTACCATTTTCATCTCTAATATTTATTAGCATTTTCAGAATTAATAATTTAAAAAAAAAATATTTTCAGTATTTTTTTTTTTTTTGTGTAAGTAATATTTTCAGATGAAGATAAATAAATAAATAAGAAAAATAAATAAATAAATAAATAAGAACAAAGAAGAAAAATAAATAAATAAATACAGATGAAGATAGATATACCTGCGAAGTCGAGGGTTGAGGGTAGAATTGAAGTCGATATCTGGGTCCAAGTCCAAGCCGAAGACGAGGGTCGAATCTGTGGCCGAAGACGAAGACGAAGGTGAGTGAGGGTCGAAGTCGAATCTGTGGCCGAAGTCGATCTCTGCTGTTTCGAACGAGGTGAGGGTCGAAGTCGATCTGCTGTTTCGAAGTGCAGACGAGGGTGAGGGTCGATCTCTTTGTCGAAGTCGCAGAAGAGGGAGATGGAGATGGAGATGGTCGAATCGCCTCTCTCTTTTGCTTCGATCAGATTAGGGCAACATCACTTTTGTTGAGATTAGGGCAATATACACAATTTTTCTTCTTTTTTTTTTAAAATTTTTCTTAATATTGCTCCGGTACCCCTCAATTTTTCAAAAAATTTGGTTTCTGCCCCCGCCGTACCCAAAACGCACCAAAGGCGTACCCATGCCGTACCCGAGCCATACCCATGCCGTACCCAACTGAGGCAGAAGTACCCGACTAGTTTTTCCCGTACCCGGTACGCGTGCAGCTGTACCGGTACGCGTACCCGCACCCGCACCCGGTAAGTACCCGGTGCGTGTACGGCACTATTTTTGGAGTACCCGTGCTTCATAGAAGGAGCCTTCCCAGAGAATGAAGGTTAGTTTTATTCCGTTTTTTTGTGATTTTCTTTCTTGTGTTTCCTTTATGTGCTTCTAAGTTGGGCGCTTTGTTTCTTCAGGTACAAAGGTCAGCTATCCATCATGATGTTTCTGTGGCACCTAGGGTGGCGGGCGTGCCATCTGAGGAGGAGAACTCTGCTGATGATTTGCTTCCGCGTCGGCGGTTGCGGAAACAAAGTAATGCTAATGGTTTTAATGATTCCGAAAGTGAGGGTGACGATGGGGATAGCTCAGAGGCCAATTTGAATGCGAGGGATGATGATGTTGTTAAAGTTACATTCGAGCAGGCAGATGTTCCTCTTGATAGGATGAGATCTGAGGTTGTTGCGCCATGTGGTGAGAGTAGAGTGACTTTTGCGCCTCCTCTATTGCAGTTAAGGCATCCGGTGGCACAGTCAGTTAGGCTTGGAGAGTCCGATGCTGATGACCCGACTAGTCGGTCGCCTTTGTCTGATGTTCAGTCTCGCCTGCCTCCTGGTGGAGTCCCTACCATATCTTTATTTGGTGGGAGTAGTGGTTTTTCATCAGTTGATGCTCGTCTTAGTGTGCCTTCAGTTGTGTCTTTAGTTGGTGCTCAGACTAGCCTTCCTTTGGTGGATGTTCAGCCTGGTACTTTGCCTGCTTCGTTGGGAGTTGCTACTAGTTTGCCACTTGGTGAGAGTGGTAGTTATGTCCATGATGATACTATTGCTACTAGTTTACCTTTCTTGGATGACGAGTTTACCGTGACCCGTCTTGATGGTGGTTGCGTATCCTTAGCAGGGGTTAATGGCAAGGAGCAGGTCCTCGATCCCAAGGTACTGTTTGCTGCCGTGCGAGACGAGTGTTTGCCTAGACAGAGCTTTATTTTTTATCATAGGCCCAGCACTTTCATGCGTTTGGAGGCTATGTTCTTACGACGCTATTTGTTAGAGGCATTCTGTGATATGCTCAGCGGGTTTCGTGGTCTTACTCCGGAGACTTCTATTGATACGTTTCAGTCATTTCAGGCTGCTGTGGCTGAGTTTCAGCGGCATGAGTTTGAGGTGGGCTGGCTGAGAGAGAGTTTGTCTCGTATGGAGGTGTAGGTAAAGAATTGCCATCTCAAGTTTGAGCTAGCGGAAATGGACAGGGCTTTGATGGAATCGGCGTCTTCTAGGGAGAAGGCTGTGGTGGAGTTAGAGCGGGCGACCAAGGCATTGGCGGATGTGGACTTGGCGATATCGAGTTTGAGAGAGAGGAGAGCCGTGGTAGAGGCTCAGCTTATTAGTGTGGAAGATGAGGCTTTTGACTTAGATAGCCAGATAGGTCCAAGTTAGACAAGCTGAAGAATTTCTTGTACTGGTTGAGCTAAAACCCCAAGTACTGTATATATTTTTATTAGAGCATCTCCAATGCATTGCTATAACAGCTGCTAAAGTCATAATATGGCAGCTTGAGCAAAAATTGCTTCTCCAATGGCATGCTATAGTAGCTGCCAAATTTGGCAACTGCCAAATCAAGTGCCAAACTTGGCAACTACTTTGGCAGCTGCCAAATCTGCCAAGTCACCAAAAATGAAACTGTTTTCTTTCTTCCCTCCTTCCCTTTCAGTTGGGATTTTCCAGAATGCATGAAGTTTTATATAAAAATATTGAACAAGAATGAACAAAACAGATTTCTCAAATAATAATTCATCAAAAAATGAACAAAACAGATTTCTCAAATAATTCATCAAAAATTGAACAAGAATGAACAAAACAGATTTCTCAAATAATATTGAACAAGAATGAACAAATCAGATTTCTCAAATATTGAACAAGAATGAACAAAACTGTTTTCTTTCTCAGATTTTTCAAAATATTGAACAAGAATGAACAAAAATACCTGGATTTGATGGGGGGCTAATAATCTGAAATTAATTTCTCAAGAATGATCCATTAATTTCTGAAATAATCTTGAACAAGAATGAACTAATATTGAAAAAGAATGAACATAAATAATCTGAAATTAATTTCTCAAATAATCCATTCATTTCTCAAATAATCCATTAAAATCTGAAATAATCCAAAGAAAAATACTTGGATTTGATGTCGATCTGAAGAGGGTTGAAGATGAGGGTTGAAAAGTGTTGGAGAAGAGGGTTGGAGAAGAGGGTTGAAGAGAGAAAACAGTTTACCCGAAGCTGCAGTTGATCCGATCTGATCCGAAGCCGAAGTTTATCCGAAGCTCTGATCTTCACTCAGATCTTCACTCTAATCCGAAGCTTAGATCTTCACCCAGATCTTCACTTTGATCCGAAGCTCTGTCTCTCTCTCCGAAGCTCTCTCTCCCTATGATCTTCACTCATCCGAAGCTCTCTCTGTCTCTGAAGTTTCCTCTCTGTTCTAGATGAAAATCTGTCTTGATTCTGTCTTGATCAAAACATATAATGTTTAATTTTGGTGTAATAAAGAGTCGTTGGGCTCTGTTTGGTTTGTTTAACATTAAAAAAAAAAAAAATTGAAATTATTTTTTACAAATAATGTAATTAAATAATGTTTATTTTTTACATAATGTAATTAAAAATTTGAAATTATTAAATTATTTCTTATTTTGGTATCGTATAAAAATTACGTAATTAAATAACGTTTCAATTTTTTTTAAACAGATGATTCAAACAAAACTATTTGGAATAATATTTTTTTTTAAACAGATGCTTCAATTTCTTATTCGGTCGAATGTTTCAATTGAAATTATTAAATGTTTCAAAAAAAATTTCCAATTTTTTATTTTTTAAATTTTTTTTATATTTGTCTAGTTGGGAATAATATAAATATATAATTTTTTTAACAAACAGGTAAAAAAATGTCACAAAAAACAAAAAAATAAACAAAAATAAAATCACAAAAAACCTATATCCAAACAACACTTACAAAGTTGGAGGGAAAATTGGTTGAGATTTGCCAAAAATAGCAAATGACCATTGGAGTACCATTGCTATAATTTGGCAAAATAACACTATTTATTGTCAAATTATAGCAATAGCAACCTCAATATAGCAACAACCATTGGAGATGCTCTTATTATTGTTTTCTCTCTCTCTCTCTCTATCTTCTTCTTCTTCTTCTTCTTTTCTTCTTTTTTTTTTTTTTGGATTGATGATTTATTAATAGTTACACAAAACGTAATGAGAATGGAGATAGCAAATGATTGTTTATTTATCATAAGCATGAGTTGATGTCTTACATTGCCATTACATCAGTAAGAGTAAATTTCTCAAGGGTGATTCCTCACTCTTATCCTAAGGGAAATAGGCCTTTAGCCATTTGGCATTGATAGGGCTCAAGAGAGCTTGCGAGTTTGGTTCAGAAATTCTATAATAACCATTCTCGTTGGCCTCTCTTACTACGTAAGGTCCTTGCCACTTAGGAGTGAACTTGTGGGTAGAGGTTCCTCTCAAGACATGAGGTGCAGCACGAAGTACCAAGTCACCTTCTTGGAATTGTCTGGGGCGCACCAAAGTATCATAGGCTCGAGCTATGCAACTTTGGTAAACTTTGAGGTTATCCAAGGCCTTATCCCTTCTTTCATCGTGGATCTCCAATTCAGAGGATCTGGAGTCTGGCGTAACTTCACTTCGGAGGGCCATGCGAGCTGAGGGTATGGCAATTTCCACCAGAAGAACTGCTTCCGTGTCGTATACCAATGAGAATGGGGTCATTTGAGTCCGTCGTCTTTTGGATGTTCTGTAAGCCCAGAGCGCCATTGGGAGTACGTGTGCTAAATCCCTTTGATAATCCTTGAGAGTCCGTGAAAGGATTCTAAGGAGTGTTTTGTTGGTCGTTTCTGCTTGCCCATTCCCTTGGGGATAGTAAGGCGTTGATTTGTGGTGCGTGATGTCATAGGAGACAAGGAGTTGTCCGACTTAGCGGTTGACAAAAGGGGTCCCCATTGTCTGAAAGAATTACTCTAGGTATACCGAAACGACATATGATGAATTCTCGGATGAAGTTGGAGATAGCAGCTCCTGTTGCTTTTTTTAGAGGGTTGGCTTCTACCCATTTAGTATAGGTCTCTGTAGCCGTTACAATCCATATGTGTCCCCTTGATGGCGGAGAGATGGGGCCAATGAGATCTATAGCCCACGTGTGGAAAGGCCATGGTGGGCTCGAACTATGTAGATCAATGGCGGGTGCATGAATGAGATTTCCATGGAGTTGGCAAGGTTTGTAGCGTTTGGTGTACATTTTGGCATCTGCCTCCATGGTAGGCCAATAATACCCTAAATGTAGAAGATGTTGAAATAGTTTCGCTCGACCTTGGTGCTCTGATCCGTGAGTAAGTTCCAAAACTTTATGGATTTCGGCTCCTGACAGGCAACGTAATGGCTTTCCATCGAAGCCATGCCTGAAAAGTTGCTCTCCTTGCAAAAAGAATTTCGGAGCTCGCTTCTTGATTATTGCGGCTGCAGAGCGTTCTGGTGGCAATGATTCTTCTTTGAGGTAATCTATGTATACCTGACGCCAGTCGGAGGTGATTTCTGTGAAGTTGCATTCAGCCTTTGGAGGGAATTCCTGACATTTGGTGCACTTCCCTTGAAGGTCATTCGCTTCCTTGGCCATGGTAGGCCAATAATATCCTTGTCGTTGTAGCCTCCTATAGAGGCTTACATCTCCTGTCCCACAGGAGCGGTTGTGCACCCCTTCTAATTTGGACTTGGCGTCGATAAGGTCAATGCATCGTGCTAATAAACCACCGGGCCCTCTATAGTAGAGGACTCCTTGATAAATTGTGAAGTGTTTGGTCTCACTCAAAGGTAGTTTACCTGAGGGGGCACGGAGCTCATCGATGATTGGGGCTCTCCAATCGGTGGGTTCTTTTTCAGGGAAGATAGTTGTTACTGAGCATGGCACGGAGCATTTCAGGACTTTTATCTTGGTTGATTCTTCTGAGAATTCCACCTTAGAGGCCAAGGTGGCGAGGGCGTCCGGGTGTCGATTGTTGGAGCGGGGAGCGTGTTCTATCCTTACCGTGTTGAATTTGTTTGTCAACCTTTGGACGATGGTTCTGTATGAAGCCGAAGGGGGCTCTTTGATAGCATAGTCTCCATTGGTCTGCTTGACCACTAGATTAGAGTCGCCTTTGATACATAAGAGACTTACTCCTAGATGGAGTGCCGCCAAAAGCCCCAGTATCAGGGCTTCATACTCTGCCTCATTGTTAGAGCATCGAAAATCCAATTTATATGACAAATTGACTTCGGTTAGGTTTGGGGAAGTAAGGACTATTACAGCTGCTTCCCCTTTGGAGGTGGATGATTCATCGAAACTCAGACTCCATTCTCCTTCAGCGTTTACTTCAGCAGCTTGGAACTCATCTCCTGGCAGCTCATCCGAGGGCGGCTCATGTCCTCCGCTGGGGAAATGAGCCAGGAGGTCGGCTAGCTCTTGGCTCTTAATGGCCTTGGGAGCTTTACAGGTGATATCATATTCTGCTAGCGAGAGGAGCCAGCGGGCTGGCCTGCCGGAGAGAGCAGGTCTGGTGAGGAGGAATCGGATGGGATCACTCCTGGTCATGAGATGAATGGGGTAAGAAAGCAGGTAATGTCGGAGCTTTTTAGCAGCGAAGACCAGGGCGAGGCAATGCCGCTCGATGGGGGAGTATCGGATTTCAGCCCCTTGGTTAACCCTGTTTATATAGTACACGGGTCGTTCAAGTCCGTCGATTTCTTGGGCAAGCAAGGCTCCGACTGACTTTGGTGTGGAAGTGATGTAGAGAAGTAAAGGCCTTGCTGGTTGAGGAGGAGTCATGGAGAGAGGGGAGGTCAAAGCTAACTTCATCCCTTCGAACGCTCGTTGGTGCTTCTCATTCCATGTGAACCTGACATCTTTCTTTAGCAATGAGTTGAAGGGTTGTGTTATTTCAGCCATAGCAGGGATAAATCTTCTTAGATAAGATGCCCGACCAAGGAAGGTTCTCAGCTCATCTATACTCGTTGGCCGTGGCATATTTCTGATGGCGGCGACCTTTGCTAGGTTGGGGTCTATCCCATGGCGGTGAACAATGGAGCCAAGGAACTTGCCGGCAATGACTCTGAATGCGCACTTAAGCGGGTTCATTCGAAGTCTGTATTTCTTGCAACGTTCAAAGACTTTTTGAAGGTCTTTGAGGTGATTAGCTTCTTCTTTGGATTTTACAACCAAATCATCAATGTAACACTCCAGGGTTTTGTGCAACATATCGTGGAAGATGGCTGTCATAGCTCTTTGGCAAAAAAAAAAAAAAAAAAAAAAAAAAAGGTGAACTCCCCTTTCAAACGGTTTCGAACAAGCTGAAATCATATACACAAAAAATATAATATATATATATAAATAATAATGTGTATATATACACACATATTCAAGATTGTACCTTTCCAAAGATTAATTCTTAAACCAATCAAACTCTTTGCTACAGACTGCAAATACCTTAAAGCCTTCAAAAAGTCACTTTACTAATAGCTACACAAGCTATCACATTATACTATGAGCAACTCCAAAATCAGTAGGTCTGCTCTAAACCTATAACTTCAATTTATGAGTTGTCTTCTCGATGGATCGCCCATTCCCAATGTAAAGCTGCAAAAGTTACTAAATTCACCTCCTCTTTCCCAATGCAATCTCATCTTTATAAGAGAGCAAATACGGGACAGCAACAAAAAAAACACAAGCAAATTCATATCCACTCGCCAACATTCTCCTCTCAACTTCAACAACCCATTCTCTCTAAATGGCTTCCGGAGGAGAGGGGCACCGAGATAACACCATTTGGCGGCCAGTGAACAAGGCTCCAAACCAAAAGAGGTTCAAACTATAGAGCTTCAAGCTCCACTCCTACTCACCATCGCCGCCCGGTGTGTGAGTTCTTTCGAAAGATGCTCTCTATGCCTCCATGGCAATTCCAAGATCTACTATTCGAATCCCCCTGGATCCAACACCCAATATCTGCTCATACAGTCGTAGAGATACCGGAAGAATTCCGGGGTAAAATAAGAGGATGGTACAAGGCACTAACCATTCCAGAACTTTACACAATACCACTGTCCCACACTTGGTTTTTGCGAAACCAAGAAATCAACCTCACTCTCCAAGGATCCACCTGCTAGGCAAATCAGGTATTAATTCCACATTTCGAGAGGATCCGCATCAATATCCTCTCGCAAAGACCGACAGAGAGAGATCTAGACCACCACATCTCCATCATGTCAACACCATTGGAAAACCCAAATGAAGATTTGGGACTTGGGTGGGACATAGAGAACTTTGCAGATCTCAACATGGGAGAAGAGAGCGCTTCCCGTAACGCTCAACCAAACATCTCGTACAGCATTCCACTTAACATCCTCATCTTCAACACTGAGGGCGTCGCTCACCCTAACTTTCTCCAACACTACATGCACCTACATTCTAGCAGGCGCTTCATCATCACAAACACAAAAAAAAGTGGAAGCGAGGCCCAGTTCATGAGCCAAATCATGGGTTACTCCAACACCAAGACCATGAACCCACCTCCCAGCGGCACGGAAAGAGTAACGGGCGGAATTTGGTGCCTATGGAATGAAGCTGGAATCTCATGTGATGCAATAGAGATCCCGTGGAATGAGGCTATCGCCCAACAAGCCCATATTTTCGTCCGGCCAGTTCGTGCCAGATGAAATTGTAATGTATCTCTTCCTTTAATTCAAAAGAAATCAAAACTTTTTTTTTAACTGCATGAGTTATATTTTCGACACCTTTATCATACATGTATAGACACTCTTATGAGAGTATCTGTACAGGGGGCATTAATGTGGGTATCTATACTATACTTGGCACGTGGCGAGCCCAACGGGCGTCACGTCAGCACCACTACACATCCACGTGGTAGACTCCTGAGGCACCACAATGAGTCGAGATTGTATGCCTAGCCTAAGCGGGGGCATGCACACCACCAAGAATGAAACAAGGCCACATGGAGCTGGCTCATTTAGAGCTCTTCATGACCCTTCATAACTCAAGAAATGTATTCTTTACCCACTTACCCAACTCTATGGCAACGTAGCCAGACTCTTGGCTCACCTGTGCTCGGCTCACCTATGTTTACTTAGCTATTGAGGTGAGCCCTTGGCTCACCCATGCATTCACCCTCTTGGCTGCCTAGGTCAGGAGCAGGACCTAGGCACTCCTGCTTGGGATCATTGGAGGATTTTGGATTGGAGGCTAAGACCTCGGGATCGTCAAGGTCGTGTAGCTAGCTCCCTGCAGTGATAGCTCCCCCTTTGACCTGGCTTAGAGAAAGAGACGTTGACCTTACACTTACATCTAATGTACATATGATACGCCTCTCAAGATATCACACCTACCCCTACAGTTCCTATGATACAACCTCCCCGAGGACCTGAATCATAGGACACAGCTAGTAGGGCTGATATCACCCTCCTGTCGAGTTGAGGAGAACTTGCCACCTGTCTTGAGGTTGCTTGGGCTCCAATACTCCTGGAGTCTATATAACGGCATCATAAGTGCAGCCACAAACACACAGCAAGAGCAACAAGAATCACATAACATACATTAAGTGTTCAAGGTCTCTCACTGCCACCTCTTCCCTCTCTAAGCTTGCCTTGGTCTTCTACTCCTCCACCTCCGGTGATCTTAAGTCATTGAAGTGCCTATCATCTTCCCAGAGGTCAACAATCGATCGCCTCTAATCTCTCTCACCCACACTCTATAGAAGGGATCCTTCCCATGCATGGAAGACGCAACATGACACTCGTTTGTCCAGCATAAGCGCAAAGCTCTCACCTGTCATCTTTTCTCTCTCTGAAGGCTGCCTTTGGCTCCCTCTTCCTCCCCCTCTAGTGGAGGGAAGGCTGTCTAGCTACTACCTCTCCCAGACCCTTAAGTGGCAGCCATGTGCATTGGTTTACAATATTTTTTTGAGGGCTTCTGCTATATATGTGACAGCTAGAACCCAAAATGTTTCCTTGCTTGCACAATATTGTAGTATTATGTCTCTTTTCTATTAATTGAGGAGATTAATCAGCTTGTTTGGTTTCGTTTTTCTGAAAACAGTTTTTAGAAAATTATACTTTCTTATTTTTCGTATTTTTTTATTTTTGATGAATTTTTGAGATATTTTAAGCAATTTTTTTAATTTTTAGATATACCTAACATAAATATACATAAAAAGTAAAAAATTTGTGAAACAAACCTTTTAAAAATTCACTAAATACCAAAAATAGAAAGAAAAAAAAAACGAGAATTCAGTACATTTTTTGTATTTTTATGTATTTAATAATTTTTAAAATATTTTTTCACAAATTTTTTACTTTTTAGATACATCTAAGTAAGGTGCATCTAAAAAACAAAAAAAAATGTTTAAAATTTAAAAAATATTCACTAAAAACAAAAAAATGCAAAAAACAAAAAACTCAATTTTCAAAAAACTTGATCTAGAAAACTCAAACCAAACACACTGAATTTTTTGAAAAATCATCCCATTAGAGGAAAATTACTCATGGCAATACACGTAGTGTCTTGAGCAAGAACTTATTTTTTGTGTACAATTGATTGATACTTTGGCCATCTTAGTTATGTATAACACATACAAATTTCTTATTGATGGAGAGTTTTAAGTTTCTATTGTCAACCTGAGCCATTATTATAGCTTGGTTGTGCTTGGCAATATACTATTTTTGATGCATGAAATATCGTTTTTGTTAATATGAAGATCAAATGGTTGGTTACTTATGTACATGATTTATGGATTACATTATTGGTATTTGATTTTCGTTCTGTTACACAAGTATAAAGTCTTTGGAAACTTGCAATGGTTAGTTAATGATGTGAACGATTTTCATTTTGTTATTTGATCAAATGTTTCCCTCTTTGCTGGTTCTTCAGTTCAAGAGAAATGCAGACGCTTATCTTTATGATCTCGGTAGTACGCATGGGACCTTTGTAAACAAGAATCAGGTATCTTGATTTGTTTACTGAAGTTAGCATATGTTCAAATGCATGGCATTATTTTTCATTCAAAACATATTCATTTGATGCCTAAAAAAAAAAAAAAGACCATTGAACCTTGTGTCTTTGAATAGCTTAATATTTGCTATCCGTTTCACTGAACAAATAATTGCAACCGGAGAATGGTTATGTAATGAAAATTATTATCTATTAATGGTACCACCATTTAGTGTTTATGTTGTAAAAATTATTATCTATTTGTTGTACTATATACCAACAATTATGAATTTGAGGCATAATTTTTCCTAATGGATTGACAATGCCAATTTATTAGGTGAAGAAAAAGGTTTATGTACAGTTGCATGTTGGTGATGTGATTCGATTTGGCCAGTAAGTAATTGTTGCAATTTCCTCATTTTCTTTCATGCTAGTTTCCCAATCATATTTTCCTTGACAAATGTTCTTTCATATTTTTCACTGCTTATATTTATTTTTAATGTACTAGGTGATCCATCTCACAGATTAGGTGAAGACAATCCAGGAAGTCATAGCATGTTTGATATCTACTATAGCAAAAAATTATTAAAAAGAATACTGCCATAAAGGAACACTTGAAACAAAGACTGTATGAACTATACATCCAGAAGCATGTCTACTGTATGTTATTATGTAAAATTTAAAGTTAGACATTTTTTCCTGATGACATCAAGTTTAATATGAAATTAATTATCCTGTTCACACCATAGCATCTTCTTTGCACAAAATTAACTTGCTGCTTGCTGGGCATAGAAAATAGCCGTTTGAAAGAGTTTAGTGACAATGTAAGTTTTCAAAAAAAGCAGGATGTGACACAAGGTTCTAAAAAGCGGTTGCGGTCGCCGTAACGGTGGCGGTGACGAGGTTGCGGTTGCGAGGTGTAAAGGCCGTAGTATAACGGTTGCGGTAATCGGAATCGTAAATTTTTTTATTTTTCGCACAATTTGAAAAAAACTTACCAATAGTCATATTTTTTTTCCATGATTATATTTATTGGGTTTAAAATAAATATTGATCAATTTTTGTAAATTTTTAAGTGTGATCCAATATATTTTATATTTTTAAATCACTATAAACTGAGTTTTTTACATTTTATTTTAATAATTAATGACTTTATATTATACAAAAAATCAATCACTAACTATTTTATATAAGATAAACAATGACAAAAGTAAGAGAATAAATAAGAGCCTAAATATATATATACATATTTTAACCAAGTCAAATAGATAATGACCACACTTATTATTATTATTATTATTATTTTCAAATAATATATAGATAGACACACACAAACAAAATGGTTGAGTGATAGCAGCTGAATAGAATAGCATAGGTTTTACAGCTTCAACAAATCAATAACATGTTCTTCATTTTCCCTCTTCTCTCTCTCTATCTCTTGCTCCTCCATCTTCTCTCTTTATCTTCCCTTTTCTCTCTATCCCTCTTCCCTCATTTTTAACTGTTTTTTTTTGTGTTTTTTTCGAAAGAAACAGTTCGGAACCGTTACGTAACGGTGCGTAGCAGGCCGTTACGGATGTTATGGCGCTGTTACAACCGCTACGGCAGCCGCTACGGCCTACACACCTGTGAATCTCAATCACTGTGCAAAAGCGGCCGTAACGGGTGGCGGTAACCACCACAACCGTTACGTAACGGCGTTACGTAACGGTTGCGGTCGCTTTTTAAAACCTTGTTGGGTATGCTATTCAGCGTACCCCCACATGTCTGATTCTTCTAGCTTGTCTGATGCGTCGGATATCGGTACGTGACCTCCAGAGAGGTACATGTGCTTCATAGGTTGGGGGTGAAAGTACTGCCGTTGCCTTTGATTATGTAGATAATCAAGAGATCTGAATTTTTTGTTTTTATTTTTATTTTTTATATAAAGCTTTTCACATACAAGTCTTGAGGTTCCATTTATTTTTAGCAGGTCTTCATCACTAACACCTGACTGCAATTACTCCTCTGCACCACCTCTTTGGAGAATCGCTTCATATTTGAATTTTGTTTGGTCACTCTGTTGAGTGTTGCTTTCAAATATCATCTCTCTCTCTCTCTCTCTCTCTCTCCCCATATATATATATATATTTGGGAAGAAATAAAGTTATTAGTTAAGGTCTTAAGATTCTTGCAATCATAATTTGTATGCTTTTGATGTGCATACTTTCTGTTGTTGCTCATTGTTTGTTTTTTGGTACAGCTCGTCTCGATTACACATATTCCAAGGACCATCTGAGTTGATGCCACTGGTAAGACTGTTGTATCACCACTTTTTTTTCTTCTTCTGCTTTGTTTTGTTTGACCTTTTTGGTATCTCTATATGATTGGCGTTTTATTGAGATTTGGTAGTTGAATATGATAATCATATATGTTCACCACCGTACACACTAGTTTCTTTACCCTCCAATTTTGTTTGATTAACCAACAAGGTATTCCCCATATCTGTTAAATAAATCCATGCATCTTCCAATCCTATAAAGAATCATCAGTTCAATGGATGACAATCAATCATCTGTGTTATTATGTCATTATCATATTTGATGACTCTTTTAGACCATGAGTCATGAGATTCGTTTGGCAGGAGCCTAACCTTCTAATTTTTGTACCCCACACTTCGCTAGTTACAAATATATTTTGTGCCATGCAGTTTGATTTATGCTCTAAACTAAGCATATTCCCTTTTTTTTTTGAAGAAGAAGAATTGTTTCGTGTTTTCACATTCTTACTATGAATATATTTCTTCTTAGATCTGTCTTTATTTCTAATGAATAAATTTCTCATAAGCTTCCACTTTTGTTGATAACAAAAAATAAGTACTATAATGAGAGACATGATAGTTTGGCAATGTGGCCCACAAATTTTTTATGTTACCATCCAGGCTTTTTCTGTAAGATGAAGAGTCTGTCTTGATGTATTCATTCAATGATTTTGCAGACGAGCTAAACTTCTTCGAACTCCTACGCTTATAATCTCTCTTAAGCTACTCCTCCTCCATGAGAACCGAGGCATGTTAAAATGGGTGGCATAATAGTCCAGGAAGCATACGAGAGTGCTTTTAGTTTGAAGGGTACTTGCCATCTGAAAACTCTAAACTACTGTCATCATAATAATCTGGAAAAGAATTCAGCATGCTATCTTGTAGTGACCGTTTCATAGACCATTTATGACAAAGATTGTTCGGTTCATCTGAATCCTGAACCCACTTTCTTGTCTTCCCTTTGTTACATTTGTAAATTGTAAGTATTACAGCAACAAATTTTCTATTTATGCTGAGAACAAAAACAGGAAATTTTGGATGTTTGACCTTTTGTGTAAAACTCTGGCTAACATTATTACTGCTACTACTACTACTGTGCATACATTTTTGTGGGTTTGTGTGTGTGCTTGTGCATGTGCATATTTTCCAATGTAACAGCTTATTGTGTGGCTTGTATTGAAGGAAAGTGACTTGAAGAAAATTAGAAATGCAAAGATGCGAGATGAGATGTGAGATATGGAAGCTTCACTTATACGAGCAAAACTGGAAGCCTCTCGTGCTGATGGTATATCTTGGGGCATGCATGATGATGCTATAGAAGAAACTGGAACCTCCGTATGTTTTCCCATACATTATGGTTAGTGATGAGATTATTAAATTATTTTTATAAAAAAATTTTAGAAAACATAATTTATATATTAAAAAAAATCTAAAACAAATATAAATATCTATAATTATCCCGTGTATAGCACGGGTGATAGGCTAGTATATTTTATGTAAAGAAGCTAAAAAAAAAACTAATTTTTTTAACTTGTTGGCTGAACACCCCTAACTCAGTAAAAAAAACGACTAGTTTGAAGTTTTAGACACACTAGTGTAAAATGTAATTAACCATGATGTGGAGTTTGACTAAAACCAGTGGCTCGGTCACTTGGCGACCTAACTAGCATCATGGCTGGGAAGGACGAGAAACAAGAGAGCGACGAATTAGCCGAGTCACTGAACGATCTCTTCACCAATCCCTCCACCATGGTCCAAGGCGAGCTTCAGGTACTCCTCTCTCTCTCTCTCTCTCATCACTTTCTCTCTCTAGTTTCTTTCGACTCGTTGTCTAGGGTTTGCCATCGGATTTTGAATCACTGCACTTAGCCGATTATAGTTTCGATCATTATATGCGATTTGATTATCTTCACTACTAGTTAGTGTTTTTTTCCCCTCTTCTTCTTCTGAGTTTTGTTTTATAATTATGATTTTGATGAAAAGGAAACATGTATGAGGCATTTTTGTTCCTTTCCTTGACCGATCTGAGAGAATTTTCAGGAATACCCAATTTAATTTTGTTTGGAGTCTGGTGATTCATTGGGATTTTTCAATTGATTCAAGTGTAATTCACTTCACGACATTTTCCATCAATTTGAAAGGGTCGTACATATCCCTATTTCACCTACACAGATGCCTCTACAATTTCATGATCCAAATGTATCCCTGAGGATGTTAAATCCAAATCTTGAAATGCATGACTGGTTAGAAGATTTTATTTCAGATCTTACGAGTCTGAGTTCTATGAAAATTCTGATTTTCTTTATATTTTTGCGAAGATATAAACATAATTTTAAAAACAAAAATATATACATAAACATAAGCAATTCTTTTAAATTGTTGTTCTCTTCAATATTTGGATCAATGATAGTTCTTGGATTGTCTGCATAAGCTGACCCACTAGTCGAGTAATAAATAATAATGATTTTGACGAAGAAAAAGATCTCTGTTTTTCTTCTTTTTTTTTATTTTTTATTTTTACCCTGTAAAGTTTGTATTAACTGTAATTTATTAAGCTGGAGAATTTTTTGGTATCCATTAGGTCTCCAAAGTAATATTGTCAAAAGATAAATTAATGGTTATTTCTTACAGCAGTTATAAAACTCTCCACTTTCTTATTAGCAGTAATGCTTTACAAATTAATATATATATATATATAATGTACATTTACTCATATGAGTTGTTTCAACTTTCAATCATATTTTTTAGGGTAAATTATCGATAGGTCTTAATAATTTGACTTAATTTCCATCAAGTCCTATTAAAAATAAGTCATCGTACAATCGTTGTTAAAAATAATTTTTGTGACGATTTTTTACATATGTCGCTAAAAATTTACAATTAGTGATTTTTTTAGTTACATATTTTATAAATTGCGGTTAAAATTTACAATTAGTGACGTTTTTTGTGATGAATTTTTCAAATTGTCGCCGAAAGTTGAAAATTAGTGACTTTTTTGTGACGATTTTTTTTTTGAACTGTTGTTAAAATTTATAATTAGTGACATTTTTTTGTAACAATTTTCAAACTGTTGCTAAAAATAAACAATTACGTTTTTTTAATAGTGTTTGATGAAAAACACCTTTAATTATCATGAGATCTATTACCTATTTCGACCTATAACAACCTACACGGAAACCCCCTATTTTATATTGGGTCTTACCTGTCTCAAATTATAAAAGTTTGTAACTGCATGCCCGGCTGTTATTAAGAAAAGGCTGACATTTTCCTTCTCTCATTCACTTCCCTAGTTATATAATTATATTCTCATACATGTGTGTACTGGCATCATGAGTTTCTGGTCAGATATTAGCATCTTAACTTTGGTTATTAGAAGAATATGACTTACCGTATAAAAATTAATTGATAATTTCCATATCACCGGCAATGGTGGAAAATTCTCGTGGATTTTGCATATGAACTGTAAAAGTTCATTACTGTGAAAAATAGTGCAAAAAAATGAAGGTATAAGTGGCATCAAATGCTGACTGATCGCTTTTTCTACTCATGAGCTGTACACATTCATAGCACCAAATTTGCTTGCTTCCTGGCCATGATTATGACTTTTATGCCAATTTTTTATTGCCTTCATAGTATGTAGGACTGTACGCACTTGTGGATTTGACACTCGAAATTGTTTATCTTGTTTCAGGGGTCAAGCAATGTACTAGAACTTTTGCAGAAGATGAATCTCAGGGTGGCAGAGGAGTATAAAGGGTATGGTGATGTGGCTTTTGGGTTAAGGGTCTTTGTAGAGCAGCTCAAGTCCAAAAGTGGAAGCTTTGATGAGTATGTTCAGCAAATTGATGCGATAGAGCAGCAAGTGACAGAATTTGAAGCTGTAATTTCCATGCTTGACAAATATGTTTCTTTGTTAGAATCAAAAGTGCATTCTGTTTACCAAGTTCCACCTTCGTAAACAGAGGTTCTCATTGCTGAATTTTATTTTGACATCTTGATTCATTTATGTCCGATGTGTTGTATATTTTGCGCGTGCAGCATATGCATGCTGATTCCATTCTGTTCTATTTGAAATGTATGCTTCCCAAATTGTGAAAGCCTATCACAGTTAGATGATTCTATCTTGTGTACCGTAAGGTTAAAGGCAATCATTTATGTTGTTGTATGAATGCATTTGCTATTTTTTCATGTGCAATCCAAAGAGATGGCAATAGTTGTGCTGAAATACAAGAGGTGTGTTGCATGAAAATTTTAGTAGTGTTTGGTAGGAGTTTTAGAATTATGATTTGAGAATAGAATTGTATTTTGAGTTTGTGAGTTTTGGAATTATAATTTGAGTGTGAAAAATTTGTTTAGTTATGAGTTTTGAAAAGAGTTTTAAATTGGGTTTGAATTGAGTGATGTCACATATGATATTTGATACAAAAACTTACAATTCATAATCAAACACACAGACACAATCCAAAATTCTATTTAAAACTCATAAAATTTTTTAAAAAAATTCACAAATATTTTTTTTTGTAATATAAAAATAACAGGTGCAAAAAACAAAAAAATATATAAAAATTGCACACTGTTCCGGTCAACCGGCCAGATGACCGGTGGGACAACCAGTTAGTCTAAATTTTTTCATTTTGAAAAGAGTATTCAAAATGGAATTATTTTTTGAAAATGCTAAACAAACGCCACAATCAAAATTGAGTGTGAAATTATATTTTGAAAGTTTCATCAAACGGAACCTTTGTTTTTATCCGCTTTGGTTGTTAAGAAATGTTAATTTGAAAACGATGATGAAAAACCGATCGATACCTTTGTTTTTATTCACTTTGGTTGTCAAGAAATGTTAATTTGAAAACAATAATGAAAAACCGATTGATATCTTCGTTTGGTTAGTGTGCTTGTTTGGGATCACTAGAAATGTACAAATGATTACCAAGACAACATAATATTTAATCATTTTTTTTTTTTGGAAAATTAGTTTAAGGTCCCTCTCCCATTTTTAGTAATGGAAGAGATCCATAATATTATTTTATGATGTCTAAGGTCCCTACAAAGAAATTTGATATATCTCACACTTTCAAACCCTCACTCCTCTCTTTCTCTCTCTCTCCTCGCTGCTCTTTTTTCTCTCTCTCGTCGATCCAACTCGTCGGCCACTCTCACTTCGTCGAAGACGTCGTCCTCTCTTCTGACGGCCAGTTCGTTCTCTCCGGCAGTTGGGACTCCGAGCTCCGCCTCTCAGACTTCTCCACCCGCATCACTACTCGCTGCTTCGTCGGGCACTCCAAAGATGTCCTCTTCGTCACTTTCTGCTTCGATAATTGCCAACATGTTGGAATGATAAACCTGGTTTTGAGCACTGCTCAACGTTGAAATGGTTGACGCTAGCGTTGAAACAGTTGGATGATGATGCTTAGACAGAAGGTTGAGTTCCCAAAGAACTGAAGCTAGGGCACTGCTAAGATTTGGGTCTAAGGCATAAGGTTGATACTTCTGGAAGTAATTAAATTAGTCATTAGTAAAAAGCTTGGGAAATTGAATGAAGAGCCCACCAGTTCAATGGAAGGTTAACTATATAACAACAATAGAACATGTATAAAATCATACGTTTTGGGAAATACACTTGCTATAGGTATAAATTATGTATATACAAAGTATATATACACATGTATGTGTGTGTGTATATAAACTGATGTAGTGTATGATTATATATTTTGATAGGTACATAAACTAGAGAATTTCTCTGGACTAACCCAGAGAAAATTCAATTCAAACCAGAAAATTTCTCTGGACCAACCCAGAGAAAATTCACTCCAAACCAGAGAATTTCTCTGGACCAATCCAGAGAAAATTTAGTTAAAACCAAAGAAAATTCAGTCTAAACCAAAGAATTTCTCTAAACCAACACAGAGAAAATTCAGTTCAAACCAAAGAAAATTCAGTCTAAACTAAAGAATTTCTCTGGACCAACCTAGAGAAAATTTAGTTCAAATCAGAGAATTTCTCTAGTCTAAACCAGAGAAATTCATTCCAATACACGAAGCAGAAGCAGCGATGTTATGCATGATGAGCTTTTGATTCGTACTTCGGAGTCGTTTTTTGGGTTGCTTTTGTTTGCCATTGGGTTGCTTCTATTCATGGTGGCATTTGTTAAGGACAGAGAGTTTTAGATCTTCTTTGCTAAAGGGTATGTGCTTCTTCATGTTGCCATGGCGATCTGAAGAGTTTACTTTGAGAAGAAGCTTGAAATACTCGGCCACGATTGGCTGATGCAGGTTGTTGGAGACATTGTATTGGCACTTTCATGGGGTATTCTTCCTTGTGTACTCTTAGAGGGAAAAGTATGATTAATTTCAATAGAATTGAAATGTCTGTTTGATAGAAATAGAAACTTAATGTTTAGCTTTGTACTTTTGGAGGCATTTCAACAAAATCAAAATTTCTCTAGGTTTGATTTCTACTTTTCAACTCAAAATTGATTGTTCTTATTACACTTATAGTTCTGACTTTGGATTTTTTCTGCATTAGTGATTTTTTCTACAAAATCGAAATTTCTTTGGAGAGAAACAGAGAATTTCTCTGGGTTTGAGAGAATTTCTTTGGTCTAGAATTTCTCTAGATAGAATTTCTTTGGGAAGTCCAGAGAAATTCTCTGGATGAAATTTCTCTAGATCAAATTGAGGGATCTTAGACATTATGAAAATATTAGATATTCTTTATGCTATAAAATCTTAATACTAGGGACCCTTGAAAAAACCCCCCCCCCCTTTTTTTTTGTTGGTAATTTTATCTCTTACGAGACATGTTTGATATCTATAACAGACGTTTCTATGTTTAAAAAAAAAAGTAAGGAAATTTAGTTAAAATTTTTGCATTGGACTCTTATTTGGTGAAAATGATTATAACGCCCTCAAAATATAATATCATTTATTCATTCCATAAGATCTATGAACATAATAAAATGGTATACTTCATTCATTAGAGTTTATATTACAAAAAAAGTATTATATGCATTATACATTAATAAATGTTCATCCTGAATCTATAGCATGTAATATTAGATTAACAACAACAAAATAAATGCCCTACGAGCTTACATCTTTCCAAGTTATCGCTTGGTTACAACAAAAGAAGAGTCCTAAGCTCTATACATATAAAGCCCTCGGCTTGAATAAACATTTAAACACATTATAACAAAATAAAGTCTTCAGCCCCTAGTTCTCCCAAGCTATGTCCTTGGAGGTGGTACGTCACCAGTACCTGAAAATGGTTTCCCAAGTAGGGTGAGTTAAAGCCCAGTAGAGATAAACTATCACAATATATGAGATTTAACTAAGATATGAATGCCAAGCGTAATTTTATTCAATGCTCATGGCCAACTTATATTCTTTTCAAGACCATTCAACGTAGATTTTTACATTTCAATCCGTTTCCATTCATCCATTTTAATTCAATTTATGGGTCAAGTTCATTGTCATGTAAACACACCAAATGAAATTTCAGTTCATTGGTTCACACTTTAACAACATCTTTTATTCAAAACACTACAACATGCCACTTTACGGAATTCACATCCGAGGGAATTGACACCCATAATTATAAAATTTTGAGATTTTCACCCTGGACACTCAGGCTAACTTAATTTTAACATGGAGTCCATCTCTTATCTTCTCCCAGATAATGGAGTACATCTCTTATCTCCTCCCAAACAAAGATACATATACAATGTATTAAAAGCAACGTCATATACAACGACAATCCATGACACATATTCAATATCTCGATTATACCATCATATTCAATGAAGTCAATTAAAAGATAGGTTTCAATTCACCTAATCCATATGCAGTTTCTACAACAATTATAACTATCCTCCA
>CM069906.1:70033692-70125616 GCA_036172215.1 Camellia granthamiana
TCTAATCTCAAAACCAGTATTACAGAGTGAGCTAACAGGTAGTGTTGCAGCTTCCTGGTAGTCCATACCAAGGCCAGACAAGCCTTCTCCAGCGGAGCGTAGCGGGTCTCATAATCCAGCATTTTCTTGTTCAGGTAGTAGATAGCTCTCTCCACCTTATCCTCAGACTCCTGTGTAAGCATGCAGCCCATTGTAGTTTCAGTCAGTGAAAGGTACAGAATCAATGGTTTCCTCGGCTCAGGCGATGACAACACAGGTGGGTTCTGTAAATATTGTTTGATCTGGTCAAAAGCAACTTGGCATCGGCCGTCCCATTGGAATTTCTTTTCTTTCTTCAAGAGACCAAAGAGTGGTTCACAAGTCAAGGTTAATTTTGCAATAAACCGTCTTATGAATTGCACTGTACCCAGAAAGCCTCACATCTCCTTTTCAGTCCTCGATGGTGGCATTTCTAAGATGGCCTTGATTTTGAAAGGGTCGACTTTGATACCTCTCTGTGTAATCAAGAACCCCAGCATTTTCCTTACTATAACACCGAACGTACACTTCTAAGGATTCAGCCGCAACCGATACTCTCTGATCCGTTGAAAGAATTTCTGCAAGGCGGTTGTAGACACCCCATTTTTGACCGTCTTCAAGACTTGGTTGTGCTTGCAGGTACATCCAACCACTATTTTGATTGCTCGTCAAGTATTCGACTGTCGCGGCGGAACGTCACAAGTTTGAGCTTTCCAAACCCTGTACCCTTTCTCCCCTATTCTTGGACCATGCGTTGGCCCTTTTTGCATGCTTCTTGAGAGGCACTGCCGACCACCTTTTGGCCCTGTCGGCCTTGATTTTGTCCCTGCTGGCCATTGATGAAGCCTGTCGGCCAACAATGAGCCACTGCCGGCCACCACTGATGGCCGGCAGAACCCTTGTCTCAGCAAGTTTCACACCAGATCTTTTGAGCCAACTGGTTTTCACTCATCTCTCCTCCATACACGTGTATGAAGGGATGAGCCCCTTTCCAAGCTTGTTTGACAAGCTTTGCATTGTTTTTCTTCTATATAAAAAGAGGCCCTTCCTCTCCAGTAGGGGTTCAGCCATTTTTTAGAGAAGTTGTATCTCTCTCTCTCTCTCTATATATTTCTCATTCTCTCTCTATATATTGCAGAGACTAGTGCTCTAAAGTCCCTTTTTCTTGCACTTTTGCACTACAACACACAGAGGTACACCACCACCTTTGGGTTGAGGTTCTTAGGAGTGTTGCTTGAGCTCTAAAAGTTGGTTTTCAGCCTTAGAGCTTGCTGGTTTCGAAGTTGAACTTCAAGGATGAGTATGTTCTCCTTTTTAGCATTTATTTGTACCTCATTTTGGCCATCCTTGAATATTTTTTTAGGCTTTGCTTTCAACTGAAAAAAGTTCTATTTTTTCATGCTTTAGGCCTTTGTTTAAGGTCACTTTTTCGTTGGGGGTGGTTTACCCCCTCTTAGGCCTTGTTAGGCCTTGTTTTGAGCCATCCCTTTAGGCTCTTGTTGAAACCTTTGCATGACCTTTCTACCACTGAAATCCAGAGGATCTTCAGTGGTGGGAAAGGTGGTTTTGGTGTCCTAAATAGGAGAGGGTCATCCCCTCTCCTTGTATTTTGTTTGCTAGCTTTATATGCATCATGTTTGAGCACCTTTGATAAGCTTGTGTTAGCTTGTTATTAGCATGTATTTGTGTTTTTTTTTCTGAGGCATAACACTGTTTTTGCTTGCTTTGGTCACTCCATGCATGGTTAATACACTTGTAGTGTAAATCACACAAACTAGCTTTATGCGCTTCATGAAATAGCATGTCATTCTAGCTTGTTTTCTTTCCATTTCAGCATTTTTTTGGTGATGTTTTACCATGTCATGACTCTATTTTGGTTTGGTTTGGTTTGGTTGGCCCTTGCATGCTCCATACACTTGTAGTGTTGTTCCATGAAATAGCCTAACATGCATCATGTTGTAACATGTCATTTTAGCATGCTTTTGGCTTAGCTCTGAGAAGATTTTGTTCATGTTTTACATGTTTAAGGTCTGATTTTGGTTGTTTTGGTCATGGATGACTTGCTTTGTATAGCCATGGTTCAATCTAGCTTGTTAGCTTTGTGCACCAAGTCCACTAGCATGTGTTACTTGGCCTATTTCAACAATTTGGCATCACTTGTTATGTTATTTCAGTCCATGTAATGTGGTCATACACTTGCATTTGACATGCTTTTAATGTCTTAGAGAGTTTGTGTTTTATGCCTCATGAATGGATCATTGTGCATGCCTCTATGCTTAGGTCTTTGGGATGCGATCTCAGTGGGTTTTTGGGCTTATTTTGACATGTCTTAACTCTAATTTTTGTTGGTTGAGTTATCCCATGCTTGGTCTTAATAGGTGTAGTGTAATCACCTTATTTGCCTTGTATGCATCATGCCTCATGCTCACCATGCTAGCTTGTTTTGGCTTACTTCCATATATGTTTTAGTCTCATTTTAACATGTTTTAGGACTGCTTTGGGTTGCCTTAACCACGTGCTTCATGTTTTGTATACTTGTAGTATAAATGTTCCTGATTGCCTCAAGCTTTGAGCACCATTGCATGCTTCATTTGTGTTGTGTATGTGATTTGGCATCACTTAACATGACATTTCAGAGCCTATAGCATTGCCATATTCCCACTTCAACCATGCTTTAAGTGCCTTTGAGTGTTGTGCATTATTGCCTAGCTTATGGCTTAGCTCGTATGCTTGCATGCCTAGGTCTTTGGGCCCTCATCTTAGCATGTTTAGGTCTCCTTATTTTGACTTATTTGAGCTCTGTCTATGCTTAGTTCATGCATTTGTGCCATGTATTGCATGCCTCCTTTGTAGTCCTCTTTGATAGCTCCATGCTTTTAAGGACCTTCGCATGCTTTACTTGTGTTGTTTAAATGATTTGGCATCATTTCTTACCTAATTTCAGTGCACTTGGTGTTGTTACACTTCCATACTTTTCACTCTTTAGGTGTTCTTGAGAGTTGCACCTTTATACCTTAATTGGTGAGCCAATTGGCATGCATGCTTGTATGTGTTTTCGGTGCCTTCATCTTAGCATTTTGGCCACTGATTTGGGCATATCTGAGGTCTGGCCATTTCGGTTTAAGTCCATTGAGCATGGTTGATTACATTTTGTTTGCATGCTTGCATTACATCGCATTGTTTATACTTTATACTTTGCATTGTGTATGCTTAGGTAACATTGCATTGAGTATGCCATCATTTGCATTGTGCACACTAATTGACATTTGCATTGTGCATGCCATAAGCCTTGTCAGGTTGTTCATATTACATTACATGTTTGCATGCTTAAGTCATATTGCATGTTTGCATGCTTGAGTCGCATTGTGTATGCCATGCTTGTGTTGCATTGTCGTTTGGATTAAGTGTTAATCCGAGCACGAGAAACGAGGGATGTTTCATACTTCAAGTGATGAAACGTGTCTCAATTCTCGGTCGCCGATGCTCTTGATCAAGCATGATAGAGTTCTAGGCATTTATGTGTTTTCGTGCATTCATTTCACATTGATTTGCACATGTTGGATCTTTGGCCATCATGCATCAGGATGCGTGGTTAATGGTCTTGGATCCAACTATGCCTCTCCCTTGATGTTTCGAGGTGATATGGAGTGGCATAGTGCTTACATACCCTTGGGAGACCCTCCATTTTCTCTATTTTGTGCTCTGCTGCAGCTTGGTGTCACAGTACGCCAGTGGCCGGCAGTGCCTTGCAAATGGCCAGCAGACCTTCATTCTTGGCCGGCAGATGGTTGGCAGTGGCTCCCCATGGTCGGCAGGCCACTGGTGCACTCCCCAACATGTTCTTGGTAAGATCCAGCAGCAAGTTCTCAAGGACACCCTGCAGACAGAGCCTCTAAAGAGCATTTGGAGAGCTTTCAGGACGGGAATCGAGCATGCATCTTCAACTTCTTCAAGGCAAAGCTGAGGCGGCCTAGTCTACATTTTTTAATGCTTTATTTGTTAATTAGCATTCGGTTTTGTAACTTAATTAATTTGTTAATTAGTTTAAGTTTGGTAATAATTAATTGTAGCTAGTTATTCAATTTGGTTGTGTAATAATTAATTAGCTTGTTAGTTAGTTAATTAGTAGGTTTGTAATAATTAGTCTAATTAGATTATTAAATTAGTTGATTAGCTTAGCGTAGCTAGCTTAGCGTATTCATTCGGACCCTCCATCGAGAGGGCGAATTGTTATAATAAGCGTGTGTGTGTGCGATGCATGTCTTCCAACCCCCATTTCTTTCTCCCTTTTACTTACCTGCTTTCAGTGGTTAGTTTTAGGGCATGTTTCAATTAGCATCCTTATGCTTCGCATGTTTACATACATTCATCTGTCTTGCATGCACCGGGCTTGGCGCATCATACTAACTGCATTGTATTTCAATACCAAGTTAAATAAATGTATCAATTCTTGCATTTCATATGCCATCTTAGAATAGCCGAGCCTATCTTAGATGCATCTTCGCATGTGTTGCATTAGCCATCTTAACATGAACTAGGATCATGCATTGATTTCTAACTAGTTCTCTGTTTTGGCTCGGAGTACATTGTGAGTGTTCACGCTTTAGCATACTACATGTGTGTTATTGATTGCCATGATAGCATGCTTGCCATGAAGCTAACTGCTTAGTTGATATAACTGCCTGAATGCCTGTGGGTGAAGGTTGGATTGCTTGAATTGGAACAATTTATTGAAATCCTCGATTTAGCCTACTTGCGAGTAGCAAACTTCAAACCGTTTTCAAACAAACAAATATGCAATGTTTTGTTCCAACTTAGGCGATCTAGTCTATTCTTGTATGCTGTGTGCATCACATAGTAATTCTAGGTTTAATAACTGAAATAAAAACACATGTGTTTTCAAAAACAAGATATCATGTTAGTAAAGGCTGATCTTTAATCGGGCGAGCGGGGGTGCTCATTGCATGATCTTCCCCTCTCGTACCCAAGTTCACGAGCCGAGGCAACTTTGGTGATGACGGACACGTGGCCTTAGGCACGAGTCAAGGTTTCCTAAATTCCCCAAAACAAAATATTTAGGTGGCGACTCTGTATCTGGCAAAGCAGTCCATGTTTGGCACTTCTTTATAAAAATCAGTTTTCCAAAACAATTTGCCGGATTTGGACTCTTTGGTGATTTATCGGTCTTGCATTGCACTTTGCGAGATTAGATTTAGAACCGTGACATTAAGTCCGAACTGTAGTAGTCCAATGAACAAAATGGAATTTCGTGCCAATGTCGCGCATGGAGCCCGGGACGTTCGGGCGCGTCTACAGTGGTGTACTGGCCCTCTCTTTCCTTGGACTTGACAATCATGTCGTCCACGTACACCTCAACCTCTTTATGGATTATATCATGAAAAATCATGGTCGCAGCCTATTGATATGTAGCTCCAGCATTCTTCAGCCCAAACGGCATCACCCTATAACAATAGGTCCCCCACAGGGTGGTAAAAATAGTCTTCTCCCGGTCTTCGGGTGCCATCAATATCTGATTGTAGCTAGAAAAGCCATCCATGAATGAGAGCAACGCATGCCCCGCAGTGAAGTCCACTAATTCGTCGATATGCGGCAGAGGAAAGTCATCCTTCAGACTGGCTTTGTTCAAATCCCTGAAGTCTACACATACCCGAATCCTGCCATCTTTCTTTGGCACCGAAACGATATTGGCCAACCAAGTTGGGTACTCAGATACTAACAGGAACCCTGCGTCAATTTGCTTGGTGACCTCTTCTTTGATCTTGATAGCCCAGTCCGGGCGGATCCTTCTGAGCTTTTGCTTAACAGGTCGAGCCTTTGGGTCAAGAGGGATCCGGTGCTGTACAATCTCAGGATCGATTCCAGGCATGTCTTCGTAGGACCACGCGAAAACATCTTTGAAATCTTTTAATAAAGCGACTAAGCACTCGCGCTCCTCCGAAGACAACGTGGACCTGATCTGGACCAACCACGGGTCCTTCTCAGTACCAACATTAATTTGGGTGATTTCATCAACCAAGGGTTTAACAAACCTCTCCTGCTCTTGTTCTAGCAAATATTTCAAAACCGAAGGAATTTCTTCCTCATCATTTTCATCGAAATTTTGAAAGTCCTAATTAATACAATAAATCAAAGGCACAGAAAAGTACTCGAAAGCCACAGCCATTTCATTCTCATTAATCACTTCTAAATCGCCTGATTCCTCTGTTACAACAGACTCAAAGGAAAAAGAAAAAGACGACCTAGACAGGACTGTGGCATCCGGGTTGTCACCCCCCAGGAATACCGGACTCAGACTCAGACGAGCTGGAACCTGATTCCGACTCCACAGACTCGGTGGAATCAGATTCCGGCTCACTACCTGACCTAGTGCTACTCGACAGAAATCCCTCCTCGTACTGCCAGACGAGGGAGGGTACGATGGACGCATCCAGAATATTTGAAGATGGGCTCGCAACCGTTTCATTCCCAATCATGGACACTGAGTTATCTCCCAAGCACTCATGTACGATCGGAGGATCTGAAAGTAGACAAGCCAGTGCTACCCCCATTTCAATCTCAGTGCTCTCGAAATCCACTTTCTTACACTGCTCAACCTCACCTGATGGGTCTGTCTGCTCCTCGGCAACATCATCCCCAGACAACTGCAAGTCGAAGAAGATCTCAAATCCCGACAGCCACCGCCTCTCTGCATTTAACCATGGCTCTGGGAAGCCGCAGAACGGGAAATCATCCCCCTCCCAGACAAAGCGTCTGTTCAGGGTGCCCTAGATAGGCCGATGCATCAACTCATAATGCTTCCCGGTCTGCTTAGCTCTGGCTCTTCCAGCCATCTCTTTGTCTTTCCTCACCCAGTCCTCTTTGGTAAGCAGATAGCCTAAGCCAAAGGTATGTGGATTGTACGACACTTCGGCCGATACAGCAATGCCTTTCCAGCCACTTTTTCCTAATCCCATCCCAGGGATGTGTTGAAGCTTGTTCATGAGGTACACTGACTGTGCGCTAATATATGACCCCTCATCAACAACTAAGATGTTCTGTATGACCCGAGCCTCGACTAGGGTAAATCCCGACAGGAACACATCCTCCGTGCCATGCTCGATTTCCAAAACTGGTGTAGACACCTCTGGCGACGGATGGATTGACGAATTCCCAAAAACAATAGCCACCCCCTTCCCATGGGGGTATTTCAACATTTGATGCAGGGTGGAAGAGACCGCCTTCACCTGGTGCAACCACGGCCCCCCCAGGAGTAGATTAAAGGTTGCGAGAACGTCCAAGACATGAAAGTCAATCTCCTGTTGTCCTGGACCAACCTGAGTCCGAATTTGCATAGTCCCCATCACTTCTCTGCTAGTATTGTCGTAGGCCCTTATCACTTAGGCAATTGGCACAAAATCCGCGGGCTTCAACCCAATTGTATATGTCATCCTTGACGGGCACACGTTGATGGCGGATCCCGTGTCGACAAAAACCACCGGTATCCACTTGTCTCTACACTCGACAGAGATGTAGAGAGGTTTGTTATGGTTTGCGCCCTCAGGCGGTAGCTCCTTGTTAGTAAAGGTCAACGTCAGGGAAGCTCCTTCCGGAAAGACCAGTCCTACCAGCTGTTCAGGCGTGGTATCTATTGAGAGTTTGGCCTTGTCCATTGCAGAAAGAACAGCTTGTCTATGAACTCTTGAGGCCATAAGTAGTCCCCAGATGGAGATGTCTGCTTGTATTTTCTTAAGCTATTTCAGCACAGCCTCCTCTTCGAGCAGCTTTTCTTTCTGCTTTTCCGCCTCCTTGTCCTTTCCGGACGCCTCTGGTTGATCTAAGTGCGGGGGCTTGAAATACCGCCCGCTCCTAGTCATGTGGTCAACTTCGCTAATATACCAGGTATCATCTGGCTGGCTTTGCCCCCAGTCTTCATCTGTGTGGGCAAGACATAGGTCATCATCTTCCCACCACATGCCATTGGCAGCCGACAGACACCTGTCCGGCTCTGTTACAACTATTCCAGTGCCCACAGCACCTTTCGTTCCTGTGCTCACAGCACGCTCTGTTCCCGTGCACACAACACGTTCTGTCCCCGCGGGGGCTTTGGCCTTTCTGACCCTCTCAGAATCTTCGATCCTTTCCCGCTCAAACTGCTTCAGTGCGACCTGCTGTTCAGTGTCTTATGTTCCCAAACTGCCCGTATTCTGAGCAAAATTCTTAACACCAATGCTCTCCGGCAGTGCATTCTGTCCCTCGGCCCTTCCGGCCACAGTTGATGTCCCCGTCCCTGACGGACCCTGTTCTGACTGAGGTTGTTCAACAACATCCGGCTGGTTGTCAAGCCATCTAGTAGACTCTGCTGACCTATCCAAATCAAACCAGTTGACTGTCACGTCTCCCAGATCTTGTTCATTGAAAAACTGAAGGTTAGCATTGTCCTCTTCCAGATCCACTAGGTCATCTAGTCCCTGATTAGGTCCATCCTCCCGTACTACACAAACCTCTGCCTCCACTGACAATTCCACATTCGGCCCAGCCTGGCCTGCTGATGTAATGTAACCGCTCGGGTTGTACATGAAGCTCGCAGACCCCTCAAGCTCTATATAATCATTATCATCTGCTCCCATAGTCGACCCACTTCTATCTTCGATAGCCACCACCATCGTTTCTGGTTGGATTTGGGAAATGTCCAACATGCACAAGTCAGTGCTGTCAGGAATGAACACCTCCGGCTTAGGTAGGTGAGAAGGGGTGATATATATGCTAGGGTCGTATGACACAACCCCAGTTTGGATTAGATTGATGCGTTTGGGAGGTGAAGCTTGGTTATCTGCTGGGAGAGGGTTGGTTGTGACATTCGGTTTCTCCAGAGGCATGATCACCCTATTGTCAATGAGATCCTGAATCTCATGATGCAATCTAAAGCACTGGTCGATGTCATGACCATACTGTTGGTGAAAGGCGCAGTACTTCTCCGCGTTATGGGTTGGTGGGAGATTACTTGGTAAGGGCCGCGGCTCTAAGGGCTTCAGGTGCCCTTTCTTGATCAAAACCCCCAAAGCTTTGAACGGAGACATATACAGCGGGGTAAAGGTTCTTTGGCCTCGGGGTGCGAATTTGGTTGTTTGCGAGCCACTTCCAGACGCACCGGTGAATGGTGTAGCTGCAAGGGTTTTGGGAAAGGTGGTGGTGACCATTTCCACATCTAAAGCTCTGGTAGCTGCAGCACTACTTGTGCCTGCATTCGTACTGCGGTTGAAGGCCCTCTTGGGCTGCTCTCTCTCATAATCAATGAGCCCATGTTTCATAGCGTCCTCGATCTGCACCCCTATCTCATGTAGATCTGCAAAGGTGGGGAGGGGGAGAACGATCATCTTTTGCATGAGCTTGGGCTGGAGGTTGTGCACAACCATCTGAATTTTGTCCTTGTCAACAGGCCTGATGGTCATCATCGAGGCTTTGGCCCTCCACCGGGTCACAAAATTGGAGAAGCTCTCATTCGGCTCTTGCCTAGTTATCTCGAGATCACAAGTTATGACCTCGATCTGTGTATTCTAGGAGTATTGAGCTATGAAGGCCTCAGCCATCTCCTCCCAACTCCTCTTGATAGAGTCCTCCAGTTTTGCATACCAAATAGCCGCTACACCCGACAGGGTCTGGCCAAACAAGGAAAGCTTCAGCAATCTAGAGAGGCCCATCGGCCTTAATATATCTAAAAACAGCCGCAAATGCACCATAGGATCTCCAGACCCGTCGAAACGGTCTATGTGTGGCATTTTAAACCAGTCTGGCAGAGTCACGACCGAGTTGGTGTACCCGTCCTCAATATCCGGAATAGACTTCACGCCCTGAGACTTCTTGAACAGCTTTTCTAGCTTGCTCACTTTTAGAGCTGTGGGGTCCACCTCGAACTCAAAGGGGAAATTCAGTAGGTTGGTAGGTGCTTTGGATAGCTGGGGTAGAATTGGGGGCGGAGCCGGCCCTGTTGGAACGTCCGTATCATCCTGGACGTGTGTGGTCTCCCCCAGTATGGGAACTCTTGGTGGGGGAGGAACCTGGTGCGAAACGGATGCTCCAGGTTACTGTGGTGGTTGTTGTTGCTGCAGTCTAGCAATCAACTCTACCTGTTGGGCCATAACCTCGGCCTGGCGTGCGGCAAATTCTACTTGACGGGCAGCGTCCTGCTGCATGGTTTTCATACTTTCTTGGAGCTGACGCATCATCTCTTCTATACCTGCCATATTGTGCTGATCTATCTGAGCAATCGATATATCTGTCCCTATAGTAGAAACTGAGACCTCAGTCTGACTGTTCATTGGTGGGGTAGACCACTAATCTGGCGACCGCTATACTGATACACTGTGCCTTTTTGACCTCCGTCTGGTAACCAGGGGTAAAGAAAGGAACACTACTTGTCTGTCTATCAAATCCCTGGATCGATTAAGTCTACGACCTCTAACCCAGAGTTCTCGAGGGATATCTGCCTGGTCGGATACAATGGTGCTAAACTACCTTGCAAAAAGATAAATAAAGCATAATAAGGAAACAATGAACAGAAAAACGGACAGCATAATAGCTTAAATAAAGACAACACACAGTTGGCAAACACAAGCTGAATGGACTGTTCTCAACCACTGATCACTGTTCCCTGAATCACTGCCCCAAATCTGAATCTGATACCCACAGGTAAAACTAATTCCCATATACTGATGCTGATGCCCGCAGGCCTGATACGCAGACTTGCAAACTAATACATGCATTCCTGTAGAGACGCACTCTAAAAGCACATAACAAGCAAGTGAGAGCCAAAACACCCCTATGTTGGGGTAGGGTTTCCCTGTCCTATTTTGTCAGGAGCTAGGGTTTCACTACGCATGCAACGGTTTCAAACAACCTACAATCGGGTAAGCAACCTGTCCTAGCTTGGAATGGTCACTACAATTTCCGATATGCACTAGGTCGAATGGTCAAAAGGGTGCCCCGCAAAAATCAAGGTTTGTGTTCCCATCGTGGCAGAGCCCGCAACCGGTCAGCCTTATGGCACACTTCTCAAAGCGAGCCTCCGGTAAACCGTTTAGGAATAGCATACGGCAAACACGGTATCCTAGGCGCACCAATGAACATGCAATGCAAAGAAACACATAAGTGTAATCAAAACAAGATATCATGAGTTCGAGTCAAGTTCTCTAAATCCCCAACAGAGTCGCCAGAAACTGTAGACGTGCCCGAACATCCCGGCTCCACGCGTGAAGGCGCGGATTCCGGTTTTGTTCATTAGCTCCCTACAGTTCGGACTCAAATGTCACGGTTCTGAATCTGATCTCGCAAAGTGCGATGCAAGACTGATAAATCAGCAAAGAGTCCAAATCCGGCAAATCGTTTTGAAAAACTGATTTTATTAAAGAATGCCAAACATGGACTGCTTTGTCAGATACAGAGTCGCCACCTAAATATTTTATTTTGGGGGAAATTTAGAAAACCCTGACTCGTGCCTAAGGCCACGTGTCCGTCATCACCAAAGTTGCCTCGGCTCGGGAACTTGGGTACGAGAGGGGAAGGTCATGCAATGAGCACCCCCGCTCGCTCGATCAAAGATCGGCCTGTACTAAGCATGATATCTTGTTTTTGAAAACACATGTGTTCTTATTCCGGTTATTAGCTAGCTTTATTATGTGACGCACACAGCATACAAGTATAGACTAGATCGTCTAAGTTAGAACAAAACATCTCATGTTTGTTTGTTTGAAAATGGTTTGAAGGTGCTACTCGCAAGTAGGCTAAGACGTGGATTTGCCACCCTTAAGTGGGCTTGAGAAAATATGATTTTGCACCCTCAAGTGGGCTTGAAACTCGCATTTTGATGAATCCAATTCAAGTAATCCAACCTTCACCCACAGGCATTCAGGCAGTTATGTCATTTAAGCAAATAGCCTCATGGCAAGCTTGCTATCATGGTAACACTCACACTCATGCAAGATGCTAAAGCATAAAAGCTTACCTAGTACTCCGAGCCAAAACAATAACTAGTTAGAAATCATGCATGATCCTAGTTTATGTTAAGATGGCTAATGCCACACATGCAAAAATGCAACTAGAAATAGGCTCGGCTATTCTAAAATGGCATATGAAATGCAATTAGATAACATGTATTCAAGTAGGAATTGAATTACAATGCAGTTAGTATGATGCGCCCAGCCCGGTGCATGCAAGACAAATGAATGAATGCAAACATGCATAGCATAAGGATGCTAATCAAAATATGACCTAGAACTAACCATCATAAGTGGATAAGTAAAAGGGAGAAAGACGTGGGGTTGGAAGACATTCACACACTCACGCACACTTATTATAAAATTCACCCTCTCGACGGAGGGTCCGAATGAATACTACAAACCAACTAATTAATTAACTATTCTAGCTAATTAATTATTACAAAACTCTTAACTAATTAAAAAAATTAATTAAGCTACAAAACCAACTAAGTACAAAAAGAGAGAAGCTGAATCGAGCTACCACAGCTCTGCCTCGGAATGATGAACGATGCATGCTCAGTCGCCTCGCTCGGAAATCCGTTGCCATGCCTCATGTTGCCTCTGTTTGCACTGTTTTTTACTTTTGAAAACTGTGAAAATCTCTGTGATGCTTCTGAACCACCTTATGGACACTTTGAGAGGCCATCGGCCAAATGGTGAGGCCATCGGCCAAGAGATGAAGGTCATCGACCATTTATGAGGCTATCGGCCAAAAATTGTTAGTCGATCGGCACTCCAGATAGCCGATCGGCCATCTCTTCCTGCAAACTGCTCCTTTTACTGTAGCAGAGGACAAACAAGGGCATGGCAATTCATTTGCAAGAAAATGTTGTGCAACTACACCCCTTATCATGTTTGGGACTCAAAGGAGTGTAGTGCTCGACTCTCGAGTCATCAATCACACATTTCGATGCATGATGGCCAAAGAGGCCAAATTGCACAAATCAATATGGAATCAATGCACAAAAACACATGAATGCCTCACACTCTATCATGTTGGATCAAGAGCGTCGGCGACCGAGAATTGAGACACGTTTCGTCACTTCAAGTACGAAACATCCCTTGGTCCTCGTGTTTGGTTTGACACCCCAAACCAAACACAATGCAATGCATGCAACGTAGAAAAGCTATGCAATGCAACATAAGCATGCCAAATGCAATATGACTCAAACATGCACACAAGGCTAAGGTAACAAGCATGCCAAATGCAATGCAACCTAAACAAGCATGTGACAAAATGCAAACTAGCAAGCATGCAAAATGCAACCTAAACATACAAACATGCATGCCATGCAAAGATAGACAAGCATGCAACAACATGCAAACTAGCAAGCATGCAACAACATGCAACATGTCAAGCATGCAACAACATGCAAAGATGGACTTAAACCAAAATGGGCAGACCTCAGCCATGCCCAAATCAAGGGCCAAGATGCAATGAAAATGAAGACAAAAGCACATACAAACATGCATACACTTTGGTTCACAAACAAGGCATGAAGATACCAACTCTTAAGAGCACTTAATAGTGAAAAGTATGAATGTGTGACAATACTATAGGCCTTGAAATTAAGCATGGAATGATGCCAAATCAACCAAGCAAAACAAGTATAGCATGCAAGAAAGCTCAAAGGTTGAAGATAGCAAAAGGGCTTACACCAAGGCTATGCAAAACATGAAGCAAGTGGCTTAAGCAAACCAAAACAGTCCTAAAGCATGCCAAAGTGAGTCTAAAACATACAAGGAATGAGGCCAAAACATGCTAGAAAGGTGAGCACAAAACATGATGCATACAAGGCCAAAAAGGATGATTGCACTACACCTATTAAAACCAAACATGGCATGACTTAACCAATGAAAAACAGAGTTATGGCATGTCAAAATAAGTCAAAAAACCCACTGAGATGGCATCCCAAAAGCCTAAGTATGATAGCATGCACAATGATTCATTCTTGAGGCATAAAACACTAACCTCCCAATGCATGGAAAAGGTGACAAATGTGAATGCATGACCACACTATATGGACTGAAATATCATATGAAATGATGCCAAATCATGAAAATGGTCTAAGCAATGCATGCTAATGACTTGGACACTCAAAGCCAACAAGCTAAATTGAACCAAGGCTATACAAAACAATGCATGCATGACCAAGACAATACAAATCAAAGTTGGAACATGGTAAAACATGACTAAAAGCTTCTTTGATTTGAGCCAAAACAAGCAAGAATGATGATCCAAATGCAAGATGCATGCTAGGGCAATAGAGAGGATTACACTACAAGTGCATGATGCATGTAAGAGGCTATCAAACCAACTTAAAACAGAGGTATAGCATGGCAAAATAACACCAAATACTTGCTGAAATGGGACCAAAACATGCTAAGCAAACATGCTACTATTGTGAGTCATTTATACTAACAAATGAGACACAAGGAGAGGGGGGGTGTCCCTCTCCTATTCAAGAATCCAAAACCACCTTTCCACCACTAAAAATCCTCTAGATTTCAGTGGTAGAAAGTTCATGCAAAGGCAAGAACAAGGGCCAAAAGGGATGGCTCAAAACAAGGCCAAACAAGGCCTAAGAGGGGGTAGACTACCCCCAACACAAAAGTGACCTCAAACAAACATCACAAGCATGAAAAATCAGAACTTTTTTTTAGTTTAGAGTTAAGCTTAAAACAATATGCAAGTAGGTCTAAAAGCTTAAGCCAAAATGGGAGATTAAAAGGTAGTTGATTCACCCTTGAAGAAAACCTTCAAGAACACAACTCCAGCACTCTTCTCTAGTCAAAACCAGTCCAAGTACCTCAGCAACAAAAGGATGGTGTTCTAGTAGGTGTTTGTGTGCAATAGTGTGAAGAATCTACACTTTTGGGCACAAACAAGGGCTAAACAAAAGAGAGAGGTAAAATATAGAGAGAGAGAGATATAACTTATATCTCAAATTTCCAGAACCCCTAGAAAGGGAGGGGAGGCTCCCTTCTTATAGAATTTCAATTCTCAAGCTTGTTGAACAAGCTTGAGTCTTGAATGCAATCCCTCCATACACGTGTATGGAGGATGAGAATTGTGTATACCAGCTGTCACAGCTGACAGAAAATATCTGCAAAAAGTAGATGGAAAGGCCTCGGCTCAAAAATATGGCTGATTGACCAAAAAGAGTGTCGATCGACCAAAAAGAGTGCCGATCGGCCAACACTTATGGCCGATGGCAGGGAAACATGGCCGATGGCACAAAGCCTTAGCTGATGGGTTGAGGGGATGGCCAACAAGCCACCCTCTTCCCTCAGAAACAAAACCACAAGTCCTTGGTCTACAACCAAGCACAATACAGACAAGTTGAGAAATCCTAAGGCAAGGCGCGTAGCCGAGACTTCCGGGAACTCAAAACGAACACGAGCATAGATGATCATCGAGTATTCAAACGATGACGTCCAAGTCTTGAGGATGGTCACAAATGGGGTGTCTACAAGAGGTGTCAGGGTTGTGACATAAAAGTTACCAGTCGCTAACTTCCTTTTGCATTTGTGTTGATTGATATGTCTAGTTTTGACTTTATATTGGGTATGGATTGGTTGTCATCCTATCAGGCTATTATAGACTGCTACCGTCAGAGGGTCACTGTATGTACCTTGAGCGGTGATTGCTTTTATTTCTTGGGGGACGAGGTGGATAGAGTCTTATCACCAGTGTATGATCTACGTGGATGGAGTGAGCTTAGTTGCCTTCTTGCCAACTTCTTGAGTACTGAATGTGATGAAGTTCGAGTTGAGTTGCCAAGGGTAGTTTGTGAATACCCAAATGCTTTTCCCGAGGATCTTACTAAATTACCACCTCACCGAGAGATCAAGTTCTCTATTGACTTAGTGCTTGGCACGACATCGATCTCTATGGCTCCGTATAGATTTGCGCCTGCTGAGTTGAGTGAGTTGAAGATTCAACTCCAAGAATTATTAGATAAGGGTTTCATTCGCCCTAGTACTTCGCCTTGGGAAGCACCAGCTCTTTTTGCCAAAAAGAAATATGGTGCGTTGCGACTTTGTATAGATTACTGAAAGTTGAACCGGGTAACTATTAAGAAGAAGTACCTAATGCCTCATATAGATGATTTGTTTGATCAGTTGAAGGGGTCTTATTGCTTCTCTAAGATAGACATGAGATCAGGTTATCACCAGTTGAGAGTAAGGGAGGAAGATATCCCGAAGACGACATTCCGTACGTGGAATGGTCATTATGAGTTTCTAGTGATTCTTTTTGGGCTAACCAATGCACCAGCTGTATTTATGGATTTGATTAATCGGATCTTCCGTGAGTTCTTAGACAGTTTTGTGGTCGTCTTTATGGACAACATTTACTCACCCTCTGAGGAGGAGCACGAGAAACATTTGCGAGTGGTACTTGAGTTGCTTAGAGCCCAAAAACTGTATGCTAAGTTTGGAAAATGTGAATTCTAGTTGAGGGAAGTTAAGTTTTTAAGTCATGTGGTATTCGGAGAAGGGGTGACTGTAGATTCATCCAAGATAGAGGCAGTGTAAGATTGGGAACAACCTAAGAATGCTTTTGAGATCCATAGTTTCTTGGGGTTGGTTGGATATTACCGTCAGTTTGTGAAGGATTTCTCTAGATTAGCTTCACCGTTAACTAGACTGACGAGGAAGGGAGTTAAATTTGTGTGGAATGAGACTTGTGAGAAGTTTTTTCAAGAGCTTAAGGTTAGACTTACCATTGCTTCAGTATTGATTATTCCAGAGAAGGGTTTAGGCTATTCGATGTGTTGTGATGCTTCACGGGAAAGGTTTGGGTTATGTATTGATGCAAGAAGGGAAAGTAGTGGCCAATAGCTCATGGTAGTTGAAGACACATGAGAGGAACTACCCTACTCATGACCTAGAGTTAGCGGCGGTGATTTTTGCCTTGAAGATCTGAAGGCATTATTTGTATGGTGAGAAGTTTAAAGTATTTTCTGATCACAAGAGTCTGAAATATCTGTTTACATAGAAAGACTTGAATCTGAGGTAGAGGAGATGGATGGAGTTCATAGAAGATTATGACTTTGAATTACATTATCATCTGGGAAAGGCCAATGTTATGGCCGATGCCTGGAGTAGGAAATACATTAGCAGTGTAGCTTATATTGTCATCTGGGAATGGGTGATGTTGGGTGCTATTGAGGAGTTTGACTTGCATCTTGGAGAGTCTGTTGAGTCTACAGCCTTATTTTCGGTAGTTGCACAACCTACACTTGTGAACCGAGTGTTAGAAGTACAGAAGAGTGACCTTGAGGTAGAATCCCTCCGGGAGAATATTTCCAGTGGGAAGGTAGAAAGAGGCTTGAATGTGTATCCCGACCTGAGTGTGAGATATTGTGACTGTCTTTTCGTGCCGGAGTCTTGCCGAGAGGAATTACTCCGAGAGTTTCACCATTCACGCCTTGCGGTGCATCCGGGAGGCATAAAAATGTATCACGACCTTAGTCTCCAGTTTTGGTGGAGAGGTATGAAGAAGTTTGTGGTCGTATTTGTGTCTAAGTGCCTTACTTGTCAACAAGTGAAAGGTGAACATCAGAGGCCAGCGAGTTTGTTGCAACCCTTACTTATAGCCGAGTGGAAATGAGAGCATGTCACGATGGATTTTGTTGTTTGCCTTCTGAGGACTCAACGGGGTGGTGATGCAATTTGGGTGGTAGTTGACTGGTTGACCAAGTCGGCGCACTGTATACCTATGCATGTGAATGACTCGGTAGACTATCTTGCCGACCTTTACATTAGGGACATAGTGAGGTTGCATGGGGTCCTTATGACGATTGTTTCAGATAGAGATCCGCGTTTTACGGCTCAGTTATGGCAGAGCCTACAAAGTGCCTTGGGCATGAGATTGACCTTTAGCACTGCGTATCATCCTCAGCCTAACAGGTAATCCAAGCATACCATTCAGATCCTCGAGGATATACTTCGGGGTTGTGTCCTCAATTTTAAGGGGTCGTGGGAGAGGCATTTTCCCTTAGTGGAGTTCGCGTATAATGACAGTTTCCAATCGAGCATTGGCATAGCACCGTTTGAGGCCTTGTATAGCCGAACGTGCAGCTCCCCCGTGTGTTGGGCCGAGGTGGGTGATGCACCTATGTTGGGTCCGAAGTTGGTCCAGGAAACGACTAAAAAACTCACACTTATCCGTAAGAGGTTGGTTACAGCTCAAAGTCGCCAAAAAAGTTATGCCAACCGTAGGAGTAGACCTTTGTCTTTTGAGGTGGGAGATCGTGTATTCTTGAAGATATTACCTAGGAGAGGTTTGATGAGATTTGGAAATAGTGGGAAGTTGTCCCCTTGATTCATTAGGCCTTTTGATATCCTGGAGCGGATCGGAGAGGTAGCTTGCCGTTTGGCCTTGCTGCCACAGCTTTCCAAGGTTCATGATGTGTTTCATATTAGTATGCTTTGGAAGTATGAGCCAGATCCATCGCACGTGTTAGATTGGACCAACTTAGAAGTAGATGATGATGCCTTGTATGTGGAGAGACCGGTGAGAGTCTTGGCTACCTGGGACCAAGTCTTGCGAGATAAGACAATTCCCTTGGTTAAGATATTGTGGAAATATCACGGAGTTGAGGAAGCAACGTGGGAATATGAGTTGGAAGTCCGTGAGACATATCCATATTTACTTGTAGAAGCTTGAACATGTATTGTATTGTTGTTATGTTAATGAAATAAGAAAACATTGCATATGTTTTGGAAATATGGAAACATCATATATGTTGTTTATGTTTTGAAAATACGAGTTTATTATAAACATTGTATATGTTTTGGAAATATAAATTATACATTCAATATTGAGAATTCGTTTATCGTGTTGATGGGATTGGATGACTGGGGAATGGGTCATGATGATGGAATTGATTGATGATCATTATTATAAATAGTTTAAGCATAACTTTAAAACTTGATTTGAAATTTCGGGAACAAAATTCTTTAAGAGGGGAGGTTATAGCGATTCCGATTTTGACCAGACCCATTTGATTTTCTAGAATCGGGTTTTGTGGTTTCTGAATGTTGTACTTGTCTTTCTCCCCTTATTCTTACTTGAGTTTGGCTATTGGGTTGTATTGAACATGTTTGGAACAGGTTGGTCATTTGATTTTCAAACCTTTTGTTGGCCAGGATTTTGCTCATCCGCTCGAGCGGCACTTTTTGCGCTTGAGCGGGCTTTGTGAACTCTCAGTACTTTCGTAGGTTTGCAAAACTACTGGGAAGATGTATTCTAAGCTCGAGCAGCATTTTCTACGCTCGAGTGAGCTCAGCTCGAGCTGCCCTTCTTGCGCTCAAGCATTGGTCAGTTGTCTGCAAAACTACTAGGAGTGTGCATTCTGCGCTCGAGCGGAACAACTTATTATGTTTGACGCTCAAGCGTCAACTCTTGCGCTCGAGTAGATTATGCATATATCAATTCGTGACAACATCTTTTTACATCACTTTTTCACTCTAAACCCTAGATCGAGACCTTTTCTCTCTAAAACTCACACTCTCTCTACATTTTCACCTAGATCCGTTGGTTTTCCTACCCTAGTGTCTTGAGGAAAAAGGTAGAGCA
Organism: Camellia granthamiana; assembly: GCA_036172215.1. Lineage (NCBI taxonomy): Eukaryota > Viridiplantae > Streptophyta > Magnoliopsida > Ericales > Theaceae > Camellia > Camellia granthamiana. Next base: position 70,053,331 of record CM069906.1, read on the forward strand.
TCTCAAGAGCTCCATTTTGATTTGAATAGATCTTGATTTCAGTATCTTCGAAGTTCCTCCACTTCTTCCTTGGTTTTCTAAGCTTGAGGTACGAATTTTCTACATTCTCCTATGATTTTTAACTTAGTTATTTGTTATTGTGTAACTAATGTTGGGAATTGGAGGATTTTAGACAAACCTAGGGTTTTGGTTTAACATCAAAAGAGGGGTTTTCAAATGAAGGTATTGAAAATGGTTATGGTTATGGGTATGGTAATAAGGATGTTTCGTGTTGAATTTGTTGATTTTGACACATGGGTTGGATTTGGGAGATAATGGAGTTTTGCCCTAAAATATTTAAAATAACTGTTTTGTATAAATTATAAAATTGGCATTGGAAATCTGAAATTAGACGAATGTTTATATCAATGGTGGAGTTGGATGTGTATTATCCCTCACTTATGGAAATTTAGATAATTTATATGTCGTGGAGATTGTATATCTGTTTAGAAATATCTGTTTTGGGCTATCGGTGGAGAATAGCTATGATTGTTGTAAAAAGTGCATAAGAATTAGGTGAATTGAAACTAATCTCTTATTGGTGGGAATGGCAATGGGGCGGGGATCACCCTCCCCGTCCCCGATCCCCGACGGTGAAAATATCCCTGGCCCCGATCCCCGACGGGAAACCTATAACTGTCCCCATCCCTGCCCCCAACGGGGATCGGGTTTCCCCGACCTCGAAACTCCCCCGATCCAAATCTGTTTCAACATTCAAAACACAAAACACACAGACACACAAAAACACATACAAATCTATAGTATTTTCTTATTTTCTACAATAGATAGAAATTATAAATGAAATTTACATGTATACAGATCTATAGAAATTATAAATGAAATCAGATCTATAGATAATTACCCAGATCTATAGTATAATCACAGATCTGAGATCTCTGTGTAACGGCGACGACGGTGACTCGACGGACAGGAAGAGAGAGGGCAGCGACGGAGGTGGAAAGGACGGTGGAGTCGACGGAGGTGGACAGCGACGCCGGCTTCGCGGACAATGGCGGCTGTGCTGCGGAGACGGAGAGAGAGTAGAGGGTAGAGAGAGAGTGAGAGAGAGGGGGGGGTCGGGGCCAGCGGCGGTGGTGATGTCGCCGTCGGTGAGAGAGAGAGCGGGTCGAGGCCAGAGAGAACAACGAGAGAGAGAGAGAGAGAGTTGAAATGTGTGATACATGGTTTGGTTTTATATATATATATATGGGGTATAAAAGTAATTCTACTTCGGGAAAATTCGGAGTCGGAGACGGAGACGAGGACGGGGCCGGGGACGGGGATCGGGCCGGGCCGGGGCTTAAACACTGATCACCGTCCCCAGCCCGAAACAGATTGGGGATTGATTTTTAGATACCGTCTTCTCCCCGTCAGGGGTATTTTTCAGGGAAAAACCGCTTAAATCGGGGTCGGGATCGGGGATCCCCGTCGGGCCGGTTTCAAATTGCCATCCCTACTTATTGGTTGTCATTGAACATGACTGTGTTTTAATACATTGTATATGTATGATGTTTGGGAGAAGAAAATGGATGTACTCCATGTTTGGGAGGAGAAAGGGGATGGACTCTAGTGAATTAAGTTGGCCTGTGTATTCAGGGTGAAAGTCCTAAAAGCCGCTTGTATACATAGGTACCAATCCCGCGGACGAAATTTTCATAAAATGGAAAATGAATGTGTTTGTATGATAACTATATTGATTTGTGACCCGATGAGTTGTATTCTCAGTATTGGGTGATTGAACGAAATGGATATGATCAATGAAATGATATATGAAACTTGGCATACTATGATCTTATAAATTATGAATGATTGCATTGCAGGCATTGTGTATACACATTTTACTTATATCTTTGCTATGATTCATATATTGTGTTAGATTGTTTTTACTAGGCTTTGGCTCACCCTACTTGGGAAAAACCATTTTCAGGTGTTGGTTATATGCCTCTGCCAAGGACTTAGCTTGGGAAGATATTGAGCTGAAAGCTTACTGTAATAACCCCGACCTATGATTAACGTTAATCCATGCTTAATTATGCCTAATAAGTAATTAAAGTGAAATTTTGCATCATATGTTGCCTTATTTGTGTTTATGTTTGTTTAACGTAGAAAGATCTGTTCATATTTTCGTTTCAGTTTGTGAATTGAAGGCCTTATCGGCATTCGATTCAGAAATTGACTTAGTTTTTGTGTTAATTAAAATTTTTAGAATTTTATAATAGGTTTAATTGAAATTTGATTCGGAACGAATTAATTAGAATAAATTGTACCCATTTGATTAGTGGTAAGCTTAATTAATTAAACTCTCTAACCAAGCCTATATAAGACTCATTTGTCTCATGACACTCCACTTAAAAACTCATCCCTTCACCTTAGAACATTAAAAATGTGGGAGAGAGAAGGATAGAAGAAAAATTGAGCTCAAAGCTAGGACAAAGGGAGAATGCTAAGAATTGTAGGAGATTTGCAAAAAATTGGGAGTTGAAGGTCTACACTTGTGCAATTTAGACTCTAGGTAAGAATTTTAGTCTTTGACCTTGTAATATAGTTGATTAATGCATGGAAACAAGTGAATTAGGTGAATTCATATGGGAATTGAGCTAGAATTAAAGAAAGTTAAGTCATTCCATACATCCATGCATATTTTATAGCATTTTGAAGTTGTTTTCAAAGATTTCCTCTCATGCATGTTGTAATTCTAGCATGGTTTGAAGAATTCATAACATTTCTCACCATTGGACCTCATTTGATCATGTTTTGGAAGCTATGAACTCAAGTGAATATATGCATGTCATGTTCATATCATGTTCTTACATTTCAAGTTGAATTTTGCGCAATTGACATGCTTTTGTGCCTTGATGTCATGAAATGATCTTCAAATCATGATATTTTACAAGTTCCTAAATGTTTTCCAGAATTTTGGCCCAAGAAGATGAGTTTTGAGGTGTGGAATTCGAGTTTGGAGCTTGGGAGTGCAATTTGGAAATTCCAGATTCTGCACTTCCGCTCGAGTGACAGATTCTACGCTCTAGCGGCCACCTTTGTTTTTGCACATCCGCTCAAGCGACCTTAAGTCCGCTCGAGCGTGAAATGTATGCTCCCAGAAGTTTACATGTTTTGCAGACCGCTCGAGTGACAAGAGTTACGCTCGAGCGAGGGCTTGGGTCTCACGCTCAAGCAAGAGTCGAGCGACCATCGAGCGGAGATTTTACACAACCAGTACTTTTGCAAAGTTTACAGACCGCTCGAGCGGGGGAAGTTGCGCTCAAACGGGACCCCTATTTTCAGCAAGTTTTGTTAAATGTGTTCAAGTGCATTTTGGCATCCTCATTGCATCCTAGGCACTCCTAGGCCATGATTAAGACTCAATAAGAGGTTAAGACTTAGAAACACACTAAGAATGAAACGAAAGAAGTTGAATACCAATCGAGTGTGTGTTTCATTATGTGTTTCTGCTATATATGTGTAGGTCACGCGCCTCAAGTTATTTGATTTGCCTATTCTACAAGTGGAGCCATCTGTGAGTAATAACTTAGTAAAACTATGTTTAACTATGTTTAACTTTAATTATTTTTTGAATGATATGAATTAAGATCTGTTTTATGAAATGTTATATTCTGTGTAATGAATGATTGTCGAAGTTTTTGAAATGTATTCGTGGCATCCTTAGTACAAGGGCCTAGCCCGGGGGTAACAATACCGTGCCTTTATGAGCAAGGCCCTTGCCCAGGGGTAATAATACCGTGGTCTCATGGCCCTTACCCGGAGGTAACAATACCATGGTTCAAGCAAGTTATAAGCTTTTCCCGGTACTGGAGGTTCCTAATGGAACTACCAAGCAAGTTAATGCTAATGGATGTATCATGGATAACGAAGCATGAACTCTCATTTCTGTATGTAGTTGAATAAAAACATGAATATATCTGCTTCTATTATGAACTCTGATTTCGGTACCTGTTATGGATATCATTCATTTAAAACCCTTTACTTTGTTATTATTTACTGGGTTCCAGCTCACTATTTATTTTATGTATGTAGGTGAGCAGGCATGTGACCAAGCTCAGAGTTGAGGACCTAGCGTCTCAGTTTTTGTTAGCCACCCTTCTGTGCCTCCCGAAGAGGTTCCTTTTCGAGATGTTTAGTTTTATAACCTTACTATAAATGTTTTTGCTTGTTTGCTTATCTGTACACTGGGCTAAGTCCCCTTTTGGTTTCATTTTTATGAATAAGTGACGCATGATTAATGTATTTATGACGTTATATATATTTTTACAAGTTTGTTTTGAAGATTTCCGTCTCATATATGTTAACACAGCTCTATGGACATTATATATTCTCTATATTTGCTTTCGCTGCCCCTTACTATATGTTATTCTGTCAAGAGGCCTTTGGTAATCCAAGGATTACTAACCAGTTACGACGCTAAACATATAGGGGCGGGTTTGGGTCGTGACACTCACTTTTGTTTATTTTGTATTTTCCTTTTGTACAAGCCTAGGGCTTATTTGTATTGAGCTTATAACTCATTTTGTTGTAATCAAGCACGATCTTGGAAAGATGTAAGCCATTAGAACATATGAATATCTGTTTAGCTTTATTATTTATTTACGTCTTGTAACACATGTTGTAGATTTAGGATGAACGATTTATGAATGTATATCGCATGTGTTACCTTTTGTATATTAACTCTGATTAATGGAAGCTTCTTATTGTATCTTTATCACTTTGTCCTGATGCTTGGAGTTGGATTATTGTAATTATTTTGGGGGCGTTACGGCTTTGGTCCAACGATTTGGCAAACCTAATATCTTTCTTACAATGACTTGTAATCCAACATGGCTAGAGATTAAAGCTGAGTTAGAACCTAATGATGAAGCTTAAAATAGACCAGATTTAACCTCTCGTGTTTTCAGAGCAAAAATAGAACAACTAAAGGATGACATCATAAAATATTAAATCTTTGGGAAAGTCATTGCATATGTTTATGTCATTGAATTTCAAAAGAGAGATCTTACACATATGCATCTATTGTTAATTCTAGCACCTGGACAAAAGCTTTTATCTCCTGAAAGTTATGATTCAATCGTATCTGCTGAACTTCCTGATAAAAAAAAACATCCTCATTTGTTTTCTATGGTGGTAAAACACATTATGCATGGACCTTGTGGTGAAATGAATCCAAACAACATTTGCATGAAAAATGGAAAATGCAAAACTCATTATCCTAAAAATTTGAACCTATAACAAGCTCTTCCAAAGACTCATACCCAATATACAAGCGTCATGCTGATGGTAATCAAGTGAAAATCAAAAGGCAAATTTTGGATAATCGTTAGGTAGTTCCATACAATCCATAGCTTCTTGCCAAATATGATCGCCACATTAACATAATGAAGCATACAATGCTAGTAAAATAAATTAACATGCTTCATCTTCAAATTCTTTATTTTCGTTTCCAAATTTTAAAATATTCTACATATATTATGCAGGATGGAAAAGTTTCAAATGAAGCCCTTCCAAAATTGAATGTGCTAGAATATCACATTATTCAACTAAAGCCTGCAACAATATCAGTTCTATGGACAAGTAATGCTTCAACATGTCATCACATCAGTGAACAATGATGCTGTAAAACCCTCCATGATAACTCTTGGTTCAAAACCACATCAACAATCTGTCCCAATAGAACCCAAAGCAAAGAAAGAACTGTTTCCATCAACTGTTGGTACAAATGTTGCTTCTGATATTTCAACTGCTGCTGTTCATACAAATTCTGCTTCTCATATTTTTGCTGAAACAAGTGTATCCTCTACAAAATCTCTCTAGAAAAAACACTCTACACTATAATATTTTTGTAACATATGACTGCAATGTGACATATTTTGGGTTTGGTGTGGCTCAGGTGGTTTGGTTTGTAATATATTTTTGTTGTTGGTTGTTTGGAACTAAAATGTGCTAGACACAACTCAATATTACTTTTGTAACATATCTTAGTGTTTATGCAAGTAAATTATCCAATATTACTTATAACGGGTATTAACCCACTTACTGCTACAACCCTAGTTTGGACTTAATTTTTATAGTACTATTCTCAAAATCAAAAAAAGAGCATGTGTGCTGATTGTTTTTACAGATCACAAAGTAGAAGTTGTTGTTATATCTCAAAAGCTATTGAACTTTCCAAATGCAAGATGCCCCTCATTTGTTGTCACATCTCCATAGTGTTTTTCATTTAATTTAATTTCATTTTTTCAATCTATGGTTCATCCATTCATTCAAAAAAAACAACTTTATTAACAAAATAATATTATTATCTCCTTTCATTAATGGGCATTTTGATGGGCATTAGCTAGCGTACTTTGCACACAGCCCCCTCACTAGTTTATATATATAAAGTAGTGTTTTTCCCTTAATTATGTGGCACATGCTAAAGATACTCTTTTCTAAAAAAGCCAAATTAGTATGCCTTTTTCATTAATATATAAAGTTTTATACAAACTCAATTTCAATTATAATAACTAATTTTATGTAGATTCCATTTGAGAAATGCTTATTTTTCATATATATAATTATAATGTAATTATTATGATATTTAAAATATATATATATTTATATAAGTAGTGTTTTTCCCTTACTTATGTGACACATTCTAAAGGCTTACTCTATTATAAAAAAAAATCACATCAGTATGCATTTTCCATTTATATATAAAGTTCTACACAAATTCAATTTCAATTATAATAACCAATTTTATATGGATTTTATTTGAGAAATACTTATTTTTCATATATATAATTATAATGTAATTATTATGATACTTGAAAAATAAATTATATCAATATACAAATAAATAAATAAGACAGAATGTGGTTAATTATGTATATTGCACGGATTAAATTAATTTTGTTTTATATTTTTTTATTTTTTGTCTATCTTATTAATATCTTAATATTAATTTATATTTAATTTTTTTATTTAACATGAACTCATTTATTACAAAATATTTATATTTAATTTAAATTTTATATACCTATATAAAATATGTATGAATAATTCAAAAAGAATAGTAAAGAAAAAATCAATATTCTACATAATTAATTTATGTATTTTTTTTTTAATCCAATCACAACATATTTATATATTTAGTTTAAAAAAAACATAATTATATTATTCTTTTAAATAAATTTTGTATAATTCTATTTCTACATATTTTTATTTTTTCAAATAAATATAAAAATAAAATTAAATAATTAGAATCACTTTTATTTTTATATTACTAATTCTATTATAATTTAACTATTACTTTTAAAATAAGTGTTTATTTTACTATCTTATAATTATATATAATATAAAATCATTATATGATAATTCAAGTATGACATATTTATATTTAATTTTTAAAATAAATTTTATATGGTTTTTATTTCTACATATTCTTGTTTTCCAAATTACATATTCTTGTTTTCCAAATGACTATAAAATAAAATTAAATAATTAAAATCACTTTTAATTTTGTGTTACTAATTCACCTTCCAATTTAACTATTATTTTTAATGGAGGTGTTTGGAAAGAGAGTAGGTCTAAAATAATCCACTAAAAGATAAAATAGGCTAAAATAGTCAATAATACAAAATATAACATCCAACCCATAATTATTATCTTTTTTTCTCTCACAACCATCAAATCAACTAAAAAAAACTTTCCAAATACAATTATTTTAGTTAAGCTAAAATAGCTAAAAAAATCAAATAAAATAGCATACTTTCCAAACAAAGCCAATATCAAAATGAGTGTTTATTTTATCTCTATTATAATTTAATACATATCATATAAAATTGTTATATAATAATTATACTTTTATAGTATAATATAATTTAAATTATTAAAATAAATAAATAATTTAACTAAATTTATTATATATAAATTTTCAAATAATACTTTTATAAACAATAGTATTTAAAATTATTAAAAATAAATAATTTAAATTTAAATTTAAATTTATAACGTATATAATAATATTATAAAATATCATTTTGAAAATAAAAAAAACTTAACCCACCGGGTCAACTGATGGTAAATATATAGTATAAAAAATTTATCTTATAACTCGAAAATGAGCTTGAATAAACTAAATTAGTATTTATTAGAGAATCGGACAAAATACTTATTTATCGCGATTATTATTTTGTCGATTGTGATTGTTAGTCTTTTCGTCGGACGATTAGTCGAATAATTGTTATTTTATCGATCGCGATTGTTAGTCTTCTTGTCAGACGACCAACCGAAAAACTGACCGACAAAATAAATTTCGAACCATTCAAGTCAAACTCAAATCCGAGCTAGCCAGGAGTGTTGACAGTATAAAGTACCGTAGGCATAGTACGAACTAATACGTCCACGTCGTCCACGCCCAGCAGCCCAAAAGATGACACGTACCCATTAAAAGTCTGGAAACCAGTTAAGAAAAAAGCGGCCGGCTACCAAGGACTCCTCTCTTCCAGTTCCAAGTCTCTCTCTCTATATATATATATAACAAGAATCAATCTCTCCATTGAAACCCTACCAAAGCTGTCAAAGGTAACAACAATAATTGTTAGCTTCTAGCCCACACTCCACATGGTGTGGGTGGCACCATGTGCTAAAGAAGGGTGGTGGGGAGTAACACCAACTCACTAAAGGAAGATAGTGAGGGTGGCATCACCTTGGCCAATTATGGCTGTCACTTCACCTACTCCTCTTCACTTGGTTATAAATTGAGATGAGTGAGGAGGGGTTAAGGACACGATGGGAGTGACACACAGAGCTAAAGAAAGCAAACACATAGTGTATAATCTGTGAATGAGAGTGCATTCTATAAAGCGTTGTGAGGTGTGAGTTGTAATCTCCCTCCGGGATAATTCTATAGTGGATATCACTCCCGTGGATGTAGGCAATTGCCGAACCACGTAAATCTCTTGTCTTATTGTGTGTGATTGATTTCTGGTGTCCCATAGTCCTAACAAGTGGTATCAGAGCCTCATCGGTCGCGTTTCGAAACAAAAATAGAGTGTTTTTCGAAACTGCCCAGAAATCAAGTTGCTCAAAATCAGGTTTTGAGCATACCAGGAGTAAGGTCTCCTACAGAGCAGTCCAGAATTGCAAACAAAAGGCCCAGAAGACCCTGGACGCACCCTCACGCGGCCCCTGAAATTGGCACGTGATCCCACGCGCTTTCACGCACCGTCAGCAGCCCTACGCATCATCCCAGTCTCTCACACGCACCTCACGCACGGCGCAAGGTAGAAGATGAGCCACATCACCGCCCACGTGGCTGTCACGTCACGCCATGTCAGTCTTAGTTGACTGTTGACCGAGCCGAAGCCGACCCGCCAGAGCCGTTGACTTAAGCCGTTGACTGAGCCGCCAAGCCGAGCCGGAGCCGAGCTTCCAAGACGAGAGGAGCTGCTTTGACCGCGCTGCTGACCGCGTTGACTAGGCTGCTTGATCGAGCCGTTGACTAGAGGAATTATTTGGTGCTTCCCAAGCGCACCAGATTTCGTAGATCTGAACCGTCCAAACTGTTTTGGCTTGATCAGAGCCATTCTGAGTCCATTTTTGACGATCCAATAGTACTTTCCAACTATTTGGAGTATTCCGGACACATCCGTACGGTCAGATTTTTCATTCGGAGTTTTTTATAAAAAAAAAAAAAAAGAATATGATGGAGGAATCCATATCAACTTCAAGATCTATGTTCAAGTTGACTCCTTCCAATTATGCAATTTGGAAGTCACGGATGGAAGACATCCTGTTTTATAAAGACCTATTTAACCCTATTTTTGTAAAAAGGGTTAAACCTGATGGAGTGAAAGATGATGATTGGATAAAGATGAACTGCAAGACTATCAGTTATATCAGACAATGGATAGACCATGGTGTGTACCATCATGTCATCAAGGAGACAGATGCCTATTCTCTATGGACAATGTTAGACGACATGTACCGGTCAAAGACCGCTCGGAACAAAGCCTTGATGATGAGAAGGCTTGTCAATTTAAAGTTGAAGAATGGTATATCTATCGCCGAGCACACCAGTGAATTTAAAAATCTAGTAAATCAGCTTACAACCATCAAGATACGCTTAGACGATGAAATGCAAGCCGTACTACTGCTCAGTTTTTTACCGGACAGTTAGGAGACGTTGGTGGTCTCTTTCAGCAACTCTGCACCAGAAGGGAAGCTGACCATAAGCATGGTCACAAACGCCATGTACAATAAAGAGACAAGGCGAAAAGACATGGAAGGTAATCAGTCCCATGCTCTTGTCACAAAAAATAGACGCAGAGAAAGAGGTAAAGGAAGAAGTAGACGAAGAAGCAAAAGTAGAGGCAGTTGGAACAACAGGAGTAAATCCAGAGACAACAAAGGTCGAGATAACTCCAGCTTCACTTGCTTTCACTGTGGCTAGGAGGGTCACATAAAGAGAAACTGCCCAAGTCGGAAAGAGAAAGGCCAAAGCAATAAGTCAAAAGGAGATGAGAACACAACAGCTACAACAACTGATGAAATACTTCTTGCAGTTGGTGAAGAGGAAGATTGCCTTCACGTGGCTGACCACAGCTACACAGAATGGGTGATAGACACAGCTGTATCCTATCATGCCACTTCCCATAAAGAACTCTTCAGTTCGTACAACACTAGAGATTTTGGCACTGTTCGAATGGGGAATTCTAACTATTCAAAGATTGTGGGTTAGTATTCAGACTAATGTCGGGAACAAGCTGGTTCTCAAAGATGTGAGGCATGTCCAGATTTGGGCCTCAATCTTATTTTCGAAAGCGCCCTGGACCAACAGGGCTATACAAGTACATTCGAAAATGGTCGTTGAAAGCTGACAGAAGGAGCTTTGACAATCGCTAGAGGAGAGATGTCTTCAACACTATATAAGACTCAAACAAAGATCTATCTGGAAAGTCTTAATGCAGCAGAAGACAAGGAGTCACCGGACTTATCGGACAGAAGACTGGCTCACATGAGTGAGAAGGGATTGCATCTGTTGGCAAAGCAATCCAGAATACCCTTATCCAAATGGAATGCCTTGAAGCCATGTGATCATTGCCTTTATGGAAAACAACATCAAGTATCATTCAGTTCAACAAGCAAGAGGAAAACAGAAGTGCTCAATATGGTATACTCAGATGTTTGTGGCCCAATCGAAGTGGAGTCACATGGTGACGGCAAGTATTTTCTGACTTTCATTGATGATGCATCAAGGAAGTTGTGGGTATATTTTCTGAAGACAAAGGATTAGGTATTTCAGCATTTTTAGGAGTTCCATGCAATGGTGGAAAGAGAGATTGGGAAGAAGTTGAAGTGTCTTCGCACAAACAATGGAAGCGAGTACACTTCCAATGCTTTTGCAGCATATTGTGCCAGCAGAGGTATCCAGCACGAGACAACAGTTCCCGGCACCCCACAACACAATGGCGTGGCAGAAAGGATGAACCGCACTATTATTGAAAGAGTTACATGTATGCTCAAAATGGCAAAGTTGCCAAAGTCATTCTGGGCTGAAGCCGCCCGTACAGCCTGTTATCTCATCAACAGGTCACCTTCAGTCCCGTTGAATTTTGCGATACCTGAGGAAGTCCAGTCCAGAAGAAAGGTATCATATTCTCACTTAAGAGTCTTCAGGTGTAAGGCCTTTGCACACATCTCCAAGGAAAACAAACAGAAGCTTGATAACAAGTCCACCCCATGCATATTTGTAGGCTATTCAGATGCAACATTTAGGTACAAGGTGTAGGACCCAGTGAACAAGAAGATATTCAGGAGCAAAGATGTGTTCCAAGAAGACCAGACAGTAGCAGATTTTGAGAAATCTGCAAAGTCTAGAGATGTCATCACTCCAGACTTGTTTCCATCTCTCGAGCCATCACAAAATGCTAGATGTGATGATTGAACAAGAAGTCCCAGAGTTGCAGGATCCTATGCCAGAAATTAAGGATCAAGAAGAAAGAGATGAAAACCCGGATGAAGAGGGTGTTGAGCAGGGAAAGCAACCCCCTCAACCATAGGCAACTGGGCCTCAGTTGCGGAGATCTAGAAGAGCTGTCGTGTCATCAACCAAATATCCCGCTTCTCAGTATATTCTGATTACTGATGAAAGGGAGCCCGAGAGTTTTTCGAAAGCCAAGAGTCATACAAAAAAAGACTGTTGGATGCAAGCCATGAAGGAGGAGATGAGTTATTTGTAAAAGAACCACACTTATGAGCTTGTTCCACTTCCAAGAGACAGGAGAGCCTTAAAGAACAAATGGGTGTATAAGTTGAAGAAAGATGGAAACGGTAAACTATTGCAACATAAAGCTCGTTTGGTGGTCAAAGGCTTTGGGCAAAAGAAATGAATTGATTTTGATGAGATCTTCTCCCCAGTTGTGAAGATGACTTACATTCGAGTAGCTCTAGGACTAGTAGCTCGCTTGAATTTAGAAGTAGAACAAATGGATGTCAAGACTGCCTTTCTCCATAGTGATTTGGAGGAACAGATCTACATGGAGCAACCAAAAGGATTTGAAGTTAAAGGAAAACAAAATCTAGTCTGCAAACTGAAGAAGAGTCTCTACAACCTGAAACAGGCGCCGAGACAATGGTACAAAAAGTTTGATTTATTTATGGTGGATCACGAGTACACAAGAACGGTGGCAGACCAGTGTGTATATTTCTGAAGGTTTTCGGATGGAAACTTCATTATCCTATTGTTGTATGTCGATGATATCATGATCATCGGACAGGATACTACTATGATCAACAAGTTGAAAAATGACTTGTCGCAGTATTTTGACATGAAGAATTTAGGCCCAACACAGCAAATTTTAGGCATGAAGATTGTTCGCGGAGATCTAGAAGAGCTGTCGTGTCATCAACCAAATATCCCGCTTCTCAGTATATTCTGATTACTGATGAAAGGGAGCCCGAGAGTTTTTCGAAAGCCAAGAGTCATACAAAAAAAGACTGTTGGATGCAAGCCATGAAGGAGGAGATGAGTTATTTGTAAAAGAACCACACTTATGAGCTTGTTCCACTTCCAAGAGACAGGAGAGCCTTAAAGAACAAATGGGTGTATAAGTTGAAGAAAGATGGAAACGGTAAACTATTGCAACATAAAGCTCGTTTGGTGGTCAAAGGCTTTGGGCAAAAGAAATGAATTGATTTTGATGAGATCTTCTCCCCAGTTGTGAAGATGACTTACATTCGAGTAGCTCTAGGACTAGTAGCTCGCTTGAATTTAGAAGTAGAACAAATGGATGTCAAGACTGCCTTTCTCCATAGTGATTTGGAGGAACAGATCTACATGGAGCAACCAAAAGGATTTGAAGTTAAAGGAAAACAAAATCTAGTCTGCAAACTGAAGAAGAGTCTCTACAACCTGAAACAGGCGCCGAGACAATGGTACAAAAAGTTTGATTTATTTATGGTGGATCACGAGTACACAAGAACGGTGGCAGACCAGTGTGTATATTTCTGAAGGTTTTCGGATGGAAACTTCATTATCCTATTGTTGTATGTCGATGATATCATGATCATCGGACAGGATACTACTATGATCAACAAGTTGAAAAATGACTTGTCGCAGTATTTTGACATGAAGAATTTAGGCCCAACACAGCAAATTTTAGGCATGAAGATTGTTCGTGATAGAAAAGCCAAGAAGATATGGCTGTCACAGGAGAAATATGTTGAACGGGTGATTAAAAGGTTCAACATAAAAGATGCCAAGCCAGTCAGCACACCATTGGCCAACCATTTCAATGTGTCAAAGCGTTCATGTCCCACGACCAACTCTGAAAGGAAAGAAATAGAAGCAATCTCTTATTCTTCCGCAGTAGGAAGTTTAATGTATGCAATGGTGTGTACCGGGCCAGATATAGCTCACACAGTTGGCGTTGTGAGCAGATTCCTCACTAATGTAGGAAAAGAGCATTGGGAGGTGGTCAAATGGATTCTTCAGTACTTGAAGGGAACTTCAAAGATGTGTTTATGTTTTGGGGGAGCTAAACCAATTTTGGAGGGTTTTACAAATGCCGATATGGCAGGTGATCTTGATGGTAGAAAGTCTACATCAGGATTTATGTTCACCTTTGCAGGGGGAGCTGTTTCATGGCAATCCAAACTACAAAATTGTGTTGCTTTATCTACAACAGAGGCACAGTACATTGCTGCCACAGATGTTGGAAAGGAAATGTTGTGGTTAAAGCGGTTTCTCCAAGAATTAGGTCTACAGCAGGAAGAGTACAAGGTACATTGTAATAGTCAGAGTGCAATTGATCTGAGCAAGAATTCCATGTACCATTCACGTACAAAACACATTGATGTCCGGTATCATTGGATATGAGAAGTGATGGAAAAACAGCTAATGAAACTAGTGAAGATTCACACGGACAATAATCATTCTGACATGATGACCAAGGGTGTTACCAGAGACAAACTGGAAGTTTGCAAGAATTTGACCGGGATGGACTTCAAGTGAGAAGTCAATTATCCATGTGGGCGTGGAGAGGGAGAATTGTTAGCTTCCAGCCCACACTCCACATAGTGTGGGTGGCACCACCTTGGCCAATTATGGCTGTCACTTCACCTACTCCTCTTCTCTTGGTTATAAATTGAGATGAGTGAGGAGGGGTTGAGGACACGATGGGAGTGACACACAAAGCTGAAGAAAGCAAACACAGAGTGTATAATCTATGAATGAGAGTGCATTCTAAGAGGGTTGTGAGGTATGAGTTGTAATCTCCCTCCAGGATAATTCTATAATGGATATCACTCCCGTGGACATAGGCAATTGCCAAACCATGTAAATCTCTTGTGTTATTGTGTGTGATTGATTTCTGGTGTCCCATAGTCCTAACAAAACGCAACCTCATCCACCCCTGATGTCCAGCCTCCTCTTTCCGATTCGTACGCTTTTTCATCACACACTTTCCTCACTTTTTCGTTCACCCACCCCCCCCCACCCCCCCCACCCCAATATATATAGTTGATTTTGGGGTTACTGTCAAACATTTGGGTTGGCCTTGTTTGGGCTTTTATTTGGAGTAAATTAACCGTTGTGAATATATACTGTACTTGTCGTGTATAATGATGTGATGAGTGTATCAAATATTATGAAAAAGTAACTTGAAACTAGTTTAGAGCCCACCCAGTTGTGTTTTGTGTGCTTAGTTGAGTCAAACCTTTTGTTGAATTCTTGGTTTAAGCTATGTTTTGGATTTTGGGTTTGTGGAGGGGAAAAAACAAGTTTTGGGTAGGAAAAATATAAGAAAATAGATAGGTATTTTGCCCCAGACAAAAAAGGGCGTCAAACTTCAATTTAGCCTGGTTTCGGCCGTGTGCGGTTTATCTAATTTTTGAAATTACCACATAATTTGTGGACTGAAAGGCATTGGTACGTTAACAATTTAATGAAAAAAACTAAAATATCCTATATAGATAGATATTTTGTCCTCAAAAGAAAAGAATAAAAGAAGAAAAAGCCTAAAACATTCATTTGGTTACCCATAAAAAATGAGAATTTTAAATGTGTTGGGAGGGTTTTTAGTTGTTCTGTATGTAGAAACATTTTAATGTTGAATCCCTTGAACAAAAACCGGGGAGTACTTATTATGCGTTTGGATATGTTGTGTGAAGAACTGAAGCCTCTCAGGAAACTCTAATTTTTTATTTTTTTTATCATGCCTTTGGAGCCATGTTTTTATCAATCATATTTCTAGGGGATGGAGAGCCATTTGTAGAATGTGAGAACGCATTTTCTTTTTCCTTTTCTTTCTTTATTTATTTTTTAATTATCTTGACACATTTCTTGGCTGTCTCCCTCTTTTACTTTATCCTTCTTCATTTTAATGAATTTTTTCGATGTCACAGAAATTAAAAAATGTTTTTATTGTAGATTTGAATGATGGAAGCAGTAATAAAGGATAGACATCCCTTGGTGTTTTTTGATAGTAGCACAGAGGATGTTTATTATGTGGTTATTCTAATGTTTTATATCATCAAAATTACGGCATTACCTCTAGCAATTTCTGCTCATTTTTTAAAAACTTTCATTTTCTCTACCTAATATGGTGGTAAATGTGTTGGTATATGACATACATCGCTTCGCTTGACATCTTAGTACCACACAGAATTGGAACCAGTTTGGCGGGTACAGTATCACTTGGTTTCAGCAGGTGCTTGTGCTGTGGCGTTTGGCCTGTTTGAGTTTTTGTCAAGTCCACACATGACCTGAAATTGACTTATTAATTTTCAAATACTCTTTTGGTCTTTTTGCCTTTTGTTTCTTGTAATTTTTTCCAGAAAACCAGTTTATATGCTCTACTTCAAGATAAACATATATGTGCATACATATATGTTTATATGTAATAACTTTGAGGTTCAACAGATTGGTTCAGTGGGTAATTGTTTACATTCTTTCTTTTTCAGAGAGCCATTAGGGTTCTCATGTGAGTTTGTTGTTTTCCTTTTTCTTGCCATTTTTACTAAAAAAAAATTATCTGTTACATTAGGAAAAGTAATAAGAAAGATTATTCCACCGCAATTCTAGAGCGCAAGAAGTCCCCCAACCGTCTAATCGTTGATGAAGCTATAAATGATGATAATTCTGTGGTCTCAACACCCTGCTAAAATGGAAGTGCTTCAATTGTTTCAAGGAGACACAATTTTAATCAAGGTGATTTTCTTCTACTTTTCTGTGGAAGAAACGAAAAGATACAGTTTGCATTGCCCTTGCCGACAAACAATGTGAAGAACCAAAAATCAGAATGAACAAAGTTGTTCGAGCTAACCTTAGGGTTGGTCTTGGAGACATTGTATCAGTCCACCAGTGTCCTGATGTGAAGTATGGAAAGCGGGTTCATATCCTTCCAATTGATGACATTATTGAGGGCCTCACCGGCAACCTCTTTGATGTATATTTGAAGCGTAAGTCTACACAATGTTTATAATCGTTGTCATTTCTTCTATTTTTTGCTTCTTTACATATTTTTGTCACCTTTTAATGCATCTCCGATGTTACTGAGATTTTTTTTCCCTGCATAAAAAGCATATTTCTTGGAATCCTACTGACCGGTGAGGAAGGGTGACCTTTTCCAAGTTAGAGGTGGAATGCAAAGTGTTGAATTCAAAGTAGTTGATACAGACCCTGGTGAATACTGTGTTGTTACACCAGATATGGAGATCTTCTGCGAGGGAGAACCCCTAAAACGTGAGGATGAGGAGAGATTGAATGAAGTTGGTTATGATGATGTTGGTGGTGTAAGAAAGCAAATGGGTCAGATCCGCGAGCTAGTAGAGCTTCCTTTAAGGCATCCACAGCTCTTCAAGTCAATTGGTGTAAAGCCTCCAAAAGGTATCCTGCTTTATGGCCCACCTGGGTCTGGAAAAACACTAATTGCAAGAGCTGCAGCGAATGAGGCAGGTGCATTTTTCTTCTTGATAAATGGCCCTGAAATAATGTCAAAGCTGGCTGGTGAGAGTGAAGGCAACTTCAGGAAGGCATTTGAGGAAGCTGAAAAAAATGCTCCGTCTATCATCTTCATTGATGAAATAGATTGGATTGCTCCGAAGAGGGAAAAGACACATGGTGAAGTGTGGAGACATATAGTATCCCAACTTTAGACTTTAATGGATGGCCTCAAGTCCAGAGCTCATGTGATCGTCATGGGGGCTACCAATAGGCCAAACAGGATTGACCCTGCTCCAAGGAGATTTGGGAGATTTGATCAAGAGATTGACATTGGTGTACCAGATGAGGTGGGAAGTTTGGAAGTCCTTCGGATCCATACAAAAAATATGAAATTTGCTGAAGATGTGAGATTCTAGTTACTGCCTTTCTGTTTCAGTATTCTTAACAATTTGATTTTACATATGCAATTGATATGCTTATCTTTTTACAGGTTGATCTTGAAAGGGTTGCAAAAGATACCCATGGTTATGTTGGTGCCGATCTTGCTGCTCTTCAGTGCATTAGGGAGAAAATGGATGTCATTGACCTAGAGGATGAGACAATTGATGCTGAAGTATTGAATTCCATGGCCGTGAGTAATTAGCACTTCATAACTGCATTGGGGGTGAAACAATAGTTTGAGAGAGTGAGAGAGAGAGAGAGAGCAACTGAATAGCTCTGTATTAATCTGTAATGTTGTATATGTTTACGAAGAGAATAAGCTCTCTTTATAGAGAGAAGAGGGATACAATGGAGCACCGAAAGCATAAAGGTTACATTAAACAATATAAGCACTAATGCTAAAGCTGAAGTGTGGTAGTGGGTGTTTGCCTTTACAGATAATTTACAGCTGCAATGTACTATCTAATATCTAATGTCTATGATATATTAACAGCCCCCCGCAAACTCAAGGAGGTTAGGCATCAACCAAGTTGAGTTTGGAAACAAGAGCACGAAAGCGCCCAGGAGGATGAGTCTTGGTGAAAATATCAGCAGGTTGATCGGCAGAGGCAATAGGGAGAAGATGAACAGTACCACGTGTAACATGCTGTCGAATGAAATGCCAATCAATCTCAATATGCTTAGTGCGATCATGAAAAACATCATTGTGAGCAATCTGAATGGCACTCTGATTGTCACAATAAAGAGAGGTAGCGCCAGAAGAGGAAACACCCATATCAGTGAGGAGCCAGCGAAGCCAGAGAAGTTCCTGAGTAGTATCAACAAGAGCTCGGTATTCAGCTTCGGTGCTAGAACGGGCAGTGAGGGATTATTTCTTGCTACGCCAAGTAATAAGAGAATCTCCTAAGAAGAAACAGAATCCCATGGTGGAGCGTCGATTCGTAGGATCCCCAGCCCAATCAGCATTAGAAAAGGCACGCAGTTCAAGGGAGGAGGAAGCAGAGTAGTGAAGGCCATGGAACAGAGTGCCTTTGAGATATCGAAGGATGTGGAGTAGAGCAGTATAGTGGGGAGTGCGAGGAGCCGACATGTACTGACTAACAATGTGAACAACATAGGCAATGTTAGGACGAGTCACTGTGAGATAGACAAGACTACCGACAAGCTGGCGATAAAGAGTAGCATCATTGAGAAGATCCCCATCGAGAGGAGTGAGACGAATCTGAGGATCAATTGGAGTAGAGGTAGTTTTGCAATCGGTAAGACCAGCACGAGCCAGAAGATCTTATGCATATTTGGCCTGAGATAAATAAGAACCAGTAGAATCATGAGAGACTACAAGACCTAAAAAGTAGTTAAGAGTACCAAGGTCCTTCATCTCAAACTGACGGTGGAGAAAACATTTGAGGTGGAGAATACCAGCTGCATCATTACCAGTGATAATCATATCATCCACATACAGAAGGAGAAGAGTGGTACCATGAGGAGTACCAAAAGCATAAAGGTTACATTAAACAATATAAGCACTAATGCTAAAGCTGTAGTGTGGTAGTGGGTGTTTGCCTTTACAGATAATTTACAGCTGCAATGTACTATCTAATATCTAATGTATATGATATATTAACAGGGGGATTCGAATCCTTCTGCCCTTCGTGAAACTGTAAGTCTTGGTGAACTTCTATGCTTCTTAACGTGGCTATTGGTTCTGTTTGGGTGTCATAGATGTTGACTGCCATTGTATTATTGAAAAACATTTCTAAAGAATTTGGGATTAAATTGTCTTAGTAGAAGCAACACTTCCACTACTAGATGTTGGAAAAATGGTTTTATATAGGCATATTTTTTAGTTCAATTTGAGTGGGTCTCAAACGTCTTTTGGGGTAGGTCCGAAGAGGTGAAGTGTTCCTTGCCGCGTGGCAAGTCACACGGTGAAGACGGAACGTCAAAACCATTTATTAGTGAATGGGAAGTTGACGTCGTTTTCGGGTTTAACATTAATTTTTTAGATAAAATTCTTTTGAATTTTTTTCAATAAAAATTATTGTGGGAATTTAATTTAATTCTAAATTCAAATTTTGGATTCCTGAGTGGTTTCCTAAAGTTTGTAATTGTGAAAATTTAATTTAATTCTAAATTCAAATTTTGGGTTCCTAAGTGGTTTCTTAAAATTTGTACCTCTTCCTATATTTATTAAACTATTTGTTTAATATATATATATATATATTTAAATAGTTTAATATATATATATAGTCCTAATAGTTTAATTAATATAGTTCCAAAAGTTTGAAACTGTTCCACTTATTGGCTTGTTAGAGAAAAACTATTTAAATAGTTTATATTATAATTGTCCAAACAGGTTCAATAGGCCATAACCGTTTCGATTTTTTGGGCAGTTTCAGATCAGGTATATAACTGCTGCTCCAGCAGTTAATCTGTTAAGGGAAGTTGCAGAATTGTTTGAATTTTGAATCAAATGTGTTCATAACAATATCACACCTGTTCACTTCCTCAGAGTACCTTTTCGGGTCAGTTTTCTCGCCTATATATATACCTACTATTCCAGCAGTGTAGGGATATAGATTCCGATCCCAAAAATTCAGTCCATATATTCTGATATTGCTGTCCATTTTACTCTAAGTACATATATTCTTCATATATTAGATTTAGTATAAATATTCAGAGAGTTAGAACATAGGTTTGGTTCGCCGAACAAATTTATTTGAAATGCTTCTATAAATTTGTGAAGATCATTGTATTCTGGGAGATAGACGCCATTCAACCGTAAGCACCATAGCGGGGTGAATCTGTCTTAAGAACAGAGTGTCACACACTCGACTTGGTCTTAAATTATTTATTCGGTTCAACGAAATAAATTCGGTATGTTATTTATTTATTTTGTTTAAATTATTTCAGTTTATTTTATTTACACAGAAGATTGTTCAAACAATCTTAAGACAGACTCGAATTATTCTGTTTACAGAATTTTTCGTTTGTTTCCCTTTTTCATTCTTCGTATATAATTTCAGAAGAAAATTATTTTCTGTGAATTTACAAAATAATATTCTGGTTGGAAAAACAAATAGTGATTATATGCTATTTGACAGATAGTAGTAATATACTGTCTCTTTTCTTTGACAACAACTAGTAGTACGATACTGGTATCATTAACAATTCAGAATATATTTTTGTGGAATTTGTTCAGAAATTAATTTTGGGTTTTAGAAATTATTTTCTGAGTTTTCATTAATTAAAATTCTGTTTTCAGTATTTTAATTTTTGGAGTGTAACAAGAGATTTAAGGTTCTGTGTGAAATTAATTTGGTTAAATAAAATTTTATTTTATTTCCAAATTAATTGAAAAATAAAAGTTATATTTTTATTTATTTTATTTTACAGAATTTAATTTCTTGTGTGGAATTAATTTGGTTAAATAAAATTTTATTTTATTTCCAAGTTAATTGAAAAACAAAAGTTATATTTTTATTTCTTTTATTTTACAGAATTTAATTTCTTGTGTGGAATTAATTTGGTTAAATAAAATTTTATTTTATTTCCAAGTTAATTGAAAAATAAAAGTTATATTCTTATTTCTTTTATTTTACAAAATTTAATCTTCTGTGTGGAATTATTTTGGTTAAATAAAATCTTATTTTATTTCCAATTTAATTGAAAAAAATAAAATAAAAGTTATAGTTTTTATTTCTTTTATTTTCTGTGTGGAATTAATTTGTTTAAATAAAATTTTATTTTATTTTCAAATTAATTAGAAAATAAAAGTTACATTCTTGTTTCTTTTATTTTTACAGAATTTAATTCTGTGCATTTGGTTTAATTTTCTATGTAGTATAAATTCTAATTATAATTTTGTTTTATAAAATAGAATTGATGGCTACTGAAACAAATGCCCAAACAAGTACTACTGTGGTGGCTGCAATGACGCCAACCCCCTCTCCTGTGGTAATAGTGCCAATAAATCATGGAGAAAAGTCAGAGAAGTTCTTAGGAACTGACTTTAAAAGATGGCAACAGAAAATATTGTTCTATCTTACAACTCTGAACCTGGCTCGTTTCCTCCGTGAAGATGCTCCTATCTTGAAAGAGGATGAAACTGACCGGCAAGTGGTTGCTGCGGTTGATGCTTGGAAACATGCCGATTTCCTTTGCCAGAATTACGTCTTGAACGGACTTGACAACACATTATACAACGTCTACAGTCCAATCAAGACAGCAAAAGGAACTTTGGGAATCGTTGGAGAAAAAGTACAAAACAGAAGATGCCGGCTCAAAGAAATTTGTGGTTGGCAGATTCCTGGATTTTGTAATGGTTGATTCAAAAACTGTGATCAGCCAAGCTCAAGATTTCCAACTCGTTCTGCATGACATTCACGCAGAAGGCATGTCTCTCAGTGAATCCTTCCAAGTTGCAGCCTTAATTGAAAAATTACCAAAAGGCTGGAAAGAATTCAAAAACTACCTTAAACACAAGTGCAAAGAAATTTCTATGGACGAATTAATTGTGCGTTTGAGAATTGAGGAGGACAATCGCAATTCTGAAAAGCGGACTGGTAAGAATCCTATGGAGTCTAAGGCAAATGTGGTGGAACATGCTTCAAAAACCAAGAAACGTAAGTCTTCTGGAGAAAGTTCATCACAAGGCTCTAAAGGGGGGGATAATAAAAGGTACAAGTTTAATGGCAAATGTTACATCTGTGACAAAGAGGGACATCGGGCCAAAGATTGTCGTAGCAAAGGCAAAAGTAAGAAAAGAACAAGCAAGAAGCCTGCTCAAGCCCATATGACCGAAGTGGACAATATTTCCAATGGTGTCGATGACATCAATCTTTCTACAGTTGTTTCCGAGGCAAATCTTGTCGGAAATCCTAAAGAATGGTGGGTGGACACTGGTGCTACTCGCCATATCTGTGCCGACAAAAAGATGTTCACATCTTATTCTATAATGGACAATGGTGAAGAACTGTTTATGGGCAACTCCTCAACTTCCAAAGTTGAAGGACAAGGAAAGATTGTACTCAAGATGACATCTAGAAAGGAACTCACTCTCAACAATGTGCTGCATGTACCGGACATTCGCAAGAATTTA
The DNA here is from genome assembly GCA_036172215.1 of Camellia granthamiana. NCBI lineage: Eukaryota > Viridiplantae > Streptophyta > Magnoliopsida > Ericales > Theaceae > Camellia > Camellia granthamiana. The sequence goes on from CM069906.1 coordinate 70,076,349, forward strand.
GTTTCCGGATCTTTGTTGAGTAAGAATGGGTTTAGGCTAGTTTTTGAAAGTGACAAGTTTGTACTTACCAAAACCGGGATGTATGTAGGAAAAGGTTACATGTCTGATGGCCTTTTTAAGATGAATGTAATGACCGTTGTACCCTCAGTTATTAATAATACTACATCTTCTTCTTATTTGCTTGAGTCTTCAAATTTATGGCATGGTAGACTAGGACATGTTAACTATGGATCTATACGTAGATTAATTAATATGGAATGTTTACCTAAATTAGATATTGATTCAAATCATAAATGTGAAATTTGTGTTGAGGCAAAATTATCTAAAACTCCTTTTCATTCAATTGAAAGAAGTACGGAACCACTTGAATTAATTCATAGTGACATTTGTGATTTTAAATCAATTCAAACCAGAGGTGGGAAAAAGTATGTAATCACTTTTATAGATGACTGTACTAGATATAGTTATGTTTATTTAATTCGAACCAAGGATGAAGCTTTGGAAACTTTCATTCAATATAAGAATGAAGTTGAAAATCAACTTGGTAAGAAAATCAAGAAACTTAGAAGTGATAGAGGTGGTGAATATGAATCACCTTTTGGTGAGTTTTGTAAAGAACATGGAATAATTCATCAAACCACCGCTCCTTACTCACCTCAGCAAAATGGAATTGCTGAAAGGAAAAATATGACTTTAAAAGAAATGATGAATGCTATGTTAATAAGTTCTGGATTACCTCAGAACTTGTGGGGGGAAGCAATACTTACTGCAAATTATATTTTAAATAAAGTACCCCGAAAGAAAGTGAATCAAACACCTTATGAATTGTGGCATGGAAGAGTACCATCCTACAAATACTTAAAAGTGTGAGGGTGTTTGGCTAAAGTGGCTATTCCTAGTCCTAAAAAGACTAAGATAGGGCCTAAGACCATTGATTGCATTTTCATTGGTTATGCCAAGAATAGTAGTGCATATCGGTTTTTGATTCATAAATCAGAACATTCCGAAATGCATGTAAATACTATTATTGAGTCTCGAAATGCATCTTTCTTTGAACATGTATTTCCAAATAAGACTGGACAAGAGACTAGTAATAAGAAAAGATCTTTTGATGCTATTACTAGTAATGATCATGAACATGATCAAGAACAAGAGTTAGATCAAAATGAGGAAGAGGAACTTAGGCGTAGTAAACGTGCTAGAACCTCAAAATCGTTTGGTCCAAATTTTCTAACATATTCGTTAGAAAATGAGCTTTTAACTTTTAAAGAGGCTATGTCCAGTCCTGAAGCTCCTTTATGGAAAGAAGCTGTCAACAGTGAAGTTGAATCCATCTTGCAAAATCACACTTGGGAATTAGTGGACTTACCACCAGGTTGTAAACCTTTTGGGTACAAGTAGATTTTCAAAAGGAAATTAAAAGCAGATGGATCAATCGACAAATACAAGGCAAGACTTGTAGTCAAAGGTTTTAGACAGAAAGAAGGTCTAGATTACTTTGACACATACTCACCGGTTACTAGAATAACATCCATTAGAATGCTAATTGCCATAGCATCTCTATACAATCTAGAAATTCATCAAATGGATGTTAAAGCCGCTTTCTTAAATGGTGAGTTAAATGAAGAAATTTACATGGAACAACCAGAAGGGTTTTCTGTTCTAGGGAAAGAAAAGAAAGTGTGTAAATTGGTTAAATCATTATATGGTTTAAAACAAGCGCCAAAGCAATAACATGAGAAATTTGACAAGGCAATGATGTCAAATGGATTTAAAATTAATGAGTGTGACAAATGTGTTTATATTAAAAACACAGATAAAGGTTATGTCATTGTATGTCTTTATGTAGATGATATACTCATCATTGGTAGTAATAATGACATGATTAAAACTACCAAGAAAATGTTGAATAAATATTTTGACATGAAAGACATGGGCATTGCTGATGTAATTCTTGGTATGAAAATTACCAAAACATCAGAAGGTTATACTTTGTCACAATCTCATTACATTGAGAAAATACTTAACAAATTCAGCAAAGATGATGATCATCTTGCTAGAACTCCTGTAGATGTTAATTTGTATCTTTCTAAGAATATACAGGAAAGTATTTCTCAATTAGAGTATGCCCAAATTATTGGAAGCTTAATGTACTTGATGAACTGCACTCGCCCAGATATAGCTTATGCAGTAAGTAAATTAAGTAGATATACGAGTAATCCGGGAGTAGAACACTGGAAAGTAATTATAAGGGTTCTTAGATATCTCCGATTTACTCGTAACATTGGGCTTAATTATACTAGATATCCAGCAGTACTTGAAGGATACTGTGATGCAAATTGGATATCGGATACTAGAGACTCGAAGTCCACCAGTGGGTATGTCTTTTCTCTTGGTGGTGCAGCTGTATCTTGGAAATCTTCCAAACAGACTTGTATTGCTAGATCTACTATGGAATCAGAATTCATAGCTTTAGACAAAGCAGGGGAAGAGGCAGAATGGCTTCGCCACTTCCTTGAAGATATTCCAATTTGGCCAAAACCGGTGCCTGCTATATGCATACGTTGTGATAGTCAATCAGCAATTGGTAGAGCACAGAGTCTTATGTATAACGGTAAGTCACGACACATTCGTCGTCGACATAACACCGTAAGACAACTACTCTCTAATGGAATTATTTCCATAGAATATGTTAAGTCTAAAGACAACATAGCGGATCCACTGACCAAAGGGTTAGCAAGAGAGTTAGTTGAGAATTCATCGAGGGGAATGGGACTTAAGCCTATTAAATAAGAATTACCACAACGGCAACCCAACCTAGTTGACTGGAGATCCTAAGATCTAGGTTCAAAGGGATAACCGAGTTGTGATTGACTTAGATGGATCACTGTGGAGTCCAACTCCTACCCATTTCTATGATAAAATAGTGATGTCTGCAGCGTTTTAGGTTAAGTGAAACTTTTAATGATTCTTATACCTAGGTTAATCCAGTGGAGTATAGCAGGATACTCTTCATAAGAATCACCTATGTGAGTGTGAACTGGGCCGGTTCTATGAGATTTGTGAAGGGCTACAATTCTCTAGAGCACTCATGAAGACCAGGTTGTTCAGGGCCAAAATGAACACAATAGTAAGAACTAAACTGTGTCTGGGAATATACTGTGTGAGTTCTATTGTCTTGGTTTACACAAACGGCTGAACAGTTCAAGACATCATGTTCACTGGTTAGCTAGTAAATCCGATAGTGTCTCACAATGGAAGGTTCAAAGCCAAAAGCTACCTATCATTTGCAGAATATTACCAATTTTTGTACTCTCTGATTAGATCATGTTGTTGCATTTTCTCTCCGTCAAATTCCATTCATGTGGGGGATTGTTGGAAAAATGGTTTTATATAGACATATTTTTTAACTCAATTTGAGTGGGCCCCAAACGTCTTTTGGGGTGGGTCCGAAGAGGTGAAGTGTTCCTTGCCACGTGGCAAGTCACATGGTGAAGACGGAACGTCAAAACCATTTATTAGTGAATGGGAAGTTGACGTCGTTTTCGGGTTTAACATTAATTTTTTAGATAAAATTCTTTTGAATTTTTTTCAATAAAAATTATTGTGGGAATTTAATTTAATTCTAAATTCAAATTTTGGATTCCTGATTGGTTTCCTAAAGTTTGTAATTGTGAAAATTTAATTTAATTCTAAATTTAAATTTTGGGTTCCTAAGTGGTTTCCTAAAATTTGTACCTCTTCCTATATTTATTAAACTATTTGTTTAATATATATATATATATTTAAATAGTTTAATATATATATATAGTCCTAATAGTTTAATTAATATAGTTCCAAAAGTTTGAAACTGTTCCACTTATTGGCTTGTTAGAGAAAAACTATTTAAATAGTTTATATTATAATTGTCCAAACAGGTTCAATAGGCCATAACAGTTTCGGTTTTTTGGGCAGTTTCAGATCAGGTATATAACTGCTGCTCCAGCAGTTAATCTGTTAAGGGAAGTTGCAGAATTGTTTGAATTTTGAATCAAATGTGTTCATAACAATATCACACCTGTTCACTTCCTCATAGTACCTTTTCGGGTCAGTTTTCTCGCCTATATATATACCTACTATTCCAGCAATGTAGGGATATAGATTCCGATCCCAAAAATTCAGTCCATATATTCTGATATTGCTGTCCATTTTACTCTAAGTACATATATTCTTCATATATTAGATTTAGTATAAATATTCAGAGAGTTAGAACATAGGTTTGGTTCGCCGAACAAATTTATTTGAAGTGCTTCTATAAATTTATGAAGATCATTGTATCCTGGGAGATAGACGCCATTCAACCGTAAGCACCATAGCGAGGCGAATCTGTCTTAAGGACAGAGTGTCACACACTCGACTTGGTCTTAAATTATTTATTCGGTTCAACGAAATAAATTCGGTATGTTATTTATTTATTTTGTTTGAATTATTTCAATTTATTTTATTTACACAGAAATTGTTTCAACACTAGAGTCTCTCAAATTTTCCCCACGTGTTGTTATGTATTTGTCTAAAAACATAATGGATGTGTTATCGTGGTTGGCAGGTTGTGGAGGTTCCCAACGTCTCCTGGCAGGATATTGGTGGATTGGACAATGTTAAAAGAGAGCTTCAACAGGTATGCATTTTTTTCAAATTTGAAATTCTACCACCATATATGTTTGTCCTATGAAGCATGAGTACTTTGAAAAACATGCTCTATCCGTACCGGATACTTACCAGTGTATGTATCTCGTATAGTACTTCTACATACATACCGAATATACAAAACATGTATCTAAATTTTTTCTTCTTAAATTTTTGTGTATCCAGACATATCTAGTATATACCCAAGTCGTGTCGTATTGTACTTTATTGAAATAATATTTTCTTTTACTACAAAGATAAAACTCCTTTCACTAGACTTTGTTTTATTTTTAGTTTTATACTTAGCATGATTTTAAAATTAAATTATAGTTTCTAAATTATTTAATATATTGACATTTAATTTTAATTTATACCTTTGCTTTTGGCATTAAATGTTTAATTGTAAGTTGAATCTTAACAAATTAAACCATTTAATTAAATTTTGCATTACTCAAAATTAAAAATAAATATTTTTTACAAACATATCAAGTCGTACTCGTATCTTATTTTTTTTTAAATTTTACCGTATCGACGTACTCATATCATACCAGTACTTCTACGGGTACCCTGCTTCATAGTGTTTGCCCAATTTTTCAATAAACTTCTTAACTGCTTTCCATTGTCAATTTCATTGTCTACTCTATTGGTTGTTGTTTGTCATTTTGTAGCAATAAACTTCTGTTTTGTTTTTAGATGAATATCGCTTTCATTTGGACGGCTACAATTCTGTTTTTTGTTCTGTTTGACAGCTTTCACATTTTTATTTTGTTCTCCCCTTTCTGCCTCATAGACTATATCTATTTTTATATGGTTTCGATGACTTATTTTGCACAATGTGATTGTTATTGCATAATACGTTTTGGGGCAGACCGTCCAAAACCCAGTGGAGCATCCGGAGAAGTTTGAAAATTTTGGCATGTCACCTTCCAAGGGAGTTCTCTTTTATGGACCTCCTGGATGCGGAAAAACCTTGCTTGCCAAAGCAATTGCTAATGAATGCCAGGCTAACTTTATAAGTGTCAAAGGACCCGAGTTGCTGACAATGTGGTTTGGAGAAAGTGAGGCAAACGTCAGAGAGATATTGGACAACGCACGTCAGTCAGCTTCCTGTGTACTATCCGAGCCTATTACTTGCAAGTTAATTTTGTTTGAATATGAACACAATTAAAATTACAGACAGATACCAATGATTAGCCTGTCTTTTTCTTTTTTATTTTTTATAACTTAATGATGTTGTTTCATATATGAATACTCTTCTTTTTTTTTCCCCTTTCTTTTTTCTAATTACTATGCCTGTCTGATTCAGCGTGGGAGTTCAATAGGAGATGCAGGTGGTGCTGCAGACAGAGTTTTGAACCAACTGTTAACAGAAATGGATGGGATGACAGCAGAGAAGACGGTATTTATCATAGGGGCAACAAACAGGCCAGACATTATTGATCCGGCATTGCTTACCCAGGACGTCTAGATCAGTTGATTTACATCCCACTAACAGATGAAGCTTCCCGTCTTCAGATATTCAAAGCATGTTTGCGAAAGTCTCCGATCTCCAAGGATGTCGACTTAGCCGCCCTTGCACGGTACACTCATGGGTTTTGTGGGGCAGACATAACTGAAATTTGTCAGCATGCCTGCAAGTATGCCATTAGGGAGAATATCGAGAAGGTAAGAGATTTTTTTCAACTTTGATTAGCATTCTGCATTGAACGGTTGATGAAGACTTCATATAAACAACTCCTCCATTTTGTTTAAGCATTGAAATTACACACAGTTGGAATATAGCTGGTGTAGCTTGTCTAATAACACAATTTATTGTCACTAAATTTGTAAACACTAGATGATGCAATTTTTTAGGAGAAAAGAAAGAATCTGACAATGAGTGTTAAAACCTATGCTACACAGACATGGGTGTGGGTATGTGTCTAGGTGTTCGATTCATCTAATTCCCATGTCTAAAGACATGGGACACTGAGAAAATATTCATCTTTTCAATATTATTTTCTACATTAAAATGGTGTTAGCAACATGCTTTAAACCATTTCATGCATAACATGGAAGTTTTATACGTAGTTACATTGCAAATTGAATTAATAAATATGCTTGCTAGTTGAATATATAACTACATGTGTCTGACACATATCCCATAGTTGGAGAAGATGCCTAACAATGAAGTTGGCATGGGGTAACCAAACCTACATATGAGAACTGGTCTCCATATTTTACAGAAATTGTTACTGGTCTTCTCTAAGATTCTTGGAATATTATGTTGAAATTTCTGTAAAGATCAAAAAGAAAAATACACTAGGCCAAAATTGGGCTTTAGCGGCGGTTTTTTACCGCCGTTAAAGGCTGTAAAACCGCCGTTAAAACCATTAATGGCGGTATTAACGACGGTTTCGTTACCACCGTTTATACGCGTGTCGGAAAAAATACAACCGTCATAAAAAGATAAATTACCGTCGTTAAAAGTCGACCAAAAACGGCGATAATATAAGACCAAAAACGGCGGTTCTTTACCGCCGTAAATAGGTTCAAATTTTTCAAAAAATAATTCTTTCTTCTTGCACTCCCCAAGTCTTGAACACTCAACCTCTCATCCACCCACACCAACCACTCCACCACAACCACTCTTCATGAAATATATTTCCTAAATAAATATTTAAACATTACTTTTACTTTATTGTAGATAGTCATGTTCAACCCTAGCCGCGCGTGGTCACCACTCACCGGAGCTCTGCCAACAAAGACCGCCGTCATTAACGGCGGTAATGAGAGGGCTTTAGCGGTGGTTTCATTACTGCCGTTTTAAAAATGGCTTTAGCGGCGGTTTTTTAACGGCGGTTTCATTACCGCCGTTAAAGGGTCATTACCGGCGGTTTTGTTAACGGCGGTAACGAAAACCGCCGTTAAAGATATATTAACAGCGGTATTAACGACGATTTTGTTACCGCCGTTAATAGTATCTTTAAACGGCGGCAATGAAACCGCCGTTAAAAAAACCGCCGTTAATACCCTATTTTGGCGTAGTGATAGTAACATAATAATGTGCGAGATAATTACATAGCCAAAAAAAATCAGTATATAACAAGAGCAAAGCATTTATGTTACCTGAAACCTTTTAAAGAAGAAGAAAAAGAAAGGAAAATGCATTTTCGTGTTAAAAGGACTCATTTATTATCCTTGATACTCACTTGCCCATCTTCTGAAATTATTTACTTGCAATTTACACCCTATATTTTAGGAACTGCACCTCTGTTTCTCTTTCTTTGTTTTCCCTTCATCGTGTTTCTTTATCTAACACTGTGTTACCAGAAAGCGCTAATATTCTAGCGAATTACGTATTGATACGCACGTTCCGAAACATGGTACATTTCCGTTCCAAAACAGTAAATTTAGTAATCCAAAGCGATACTTAAAGTTTTTTCCAATATATTTCCTTAAATGTTACCTCAAGAGAAAAAAATCAAATATATGAACCAAAATCTAAGGTGAGTTAAGTTTTGCAAGACAAAAAATCAAAAATAGGTCATAATTTTTATAGAAATGATTTGCTACATGAAAAAAATAAAAATATATATATATATTTTTTATTGGATACCTAATAGTTAAAAAAAAAATTACTTTACAAGTATTTTAAATTCTTAAATGTAATATATATATATATATTTGTCGACTCTTATTGTACCACATTTTAGAGTATGTGGCATATCACGTGTCACGCCCCAAACCCGCCCCAAGAGGTTTGGTGACGAGACCGGCCAGTAATCCTAGATTACCACAGGCCTTTCTATACATAACATAAATAAAATGGGGCTCGCGGAAGCACATGCAAAAACTATAGTCCAAGAGCTGTGCATTTATATGAACATACATTACATGCCAAAAATGAGTTAATTACCCACATTCATTACATAACATGATCTAGTACAACACGTATCATTCAGTTACAACTGTACAACAAAAACAAAACAAGAGCTCACAAAACGGCCTTCCAGGCCTCGCCCCAGTTCAGAGGCACATAAACTCATGGTAGGCTTTCAAAACGGCGGCTCGACTCGGGACTCCGCCTAGGCTTGACTTCCAGAATGCTCACCTATAATACATAAATACAAACAATGAGCTAAAGCTCAGCAAGTAACATTAAAGTAAAGGGGTTAGTGAACGAACTCCAACATTCTTTATAAAACCATAAACGTGACATGCATAATCATAATCAATCAACAGTCAACATATAAAAACATAAGTAATGGCATACTCCACAGAACCTTTCATAACTTTCATAACAGTTTACAGTCTACAGTCTACAGTCTACGAGATCTCGTGACTGGCCATGGGCCTTCATCTTCATGCTCTACCATGTTTCACGTCATGGCCCTGCATGTTCATGTTGCTCCCATGACCTAACTATCTATGGATGCCATACTAGATTCGCAATCAGGACATTCGTTCACAGTTTAAAATCACCTTCCAAAACATATCATATCATAACATATCACTTTTGAACATACTTTCATAAGAACATATCATTTACAGAAATGTTACTTACAGCGGGTTTCCGATACCGATTACACGGTCTTCACGTCCTGCCCTGCAAACATCAACATTATAACACATTTCTTAACATTCATTATCATCAAATCATATAATTCATGTCATTCCATTTTTCTTTTACATTCTTCATATTCATTTCATGCTCATGGGATGCTAAATGATGCAATTAACATGTTAAAATCACGTAATTTCAACTTCCCAAGATTTTCTGGAAATAAGCCCTTCCGCTCGAGCGCAACTTTGGCCGCTCGAGCGGCCAGTACAATTTCCCCAAACTGCTGAGAGGTCGATATCTACGCTCGAGCGGGCTTCCCTCCGCTCGAGCGGACCATGCAAAAATGCGAAACTCTGGTTCTTCTTCCAAGCTTCCTCCCTTTCTTCCCTTTTGCAAAACCACTTCCAATTTCATGAAATCAAAGTCTCAAGGCACTTGATAAACATCATAATTTAACTATTATATCTTCAATTCAAATCCCACATAGCTCATAAACAAGATCAACCCATAAGTTAAGATGAAAATCCATGAACATATACATACGAGCTTCCTATCTCTATAGCCATGGAGTTTTGAGGAAGAACCTCCTTATAGCCAAATAAACATGAACCAAACCCTTCTAAACCATAATCTTGAGTTAAACATGCAAGAATCAACAATCCATTTCAAGAATTTAAAGAAAATCCTTACCTTTTTAGCTTGATTTCCCCTTTTCCTTTCTTTCTCTTCTTCTCCCTTGATCTCTCTCTCTCTCCCCGAATTCTCTCTTCTCTCTCTTTCTCTAGATTTTTCTTCTCTCTTTTGTTTGAGTCAAAAAGGTAGCCATCCTTATCTATATATATAATCCACTTAAGCCAAAAACTTTGAGCCAAACACGACTTACGAATCAGACGAAATTCAGTCCTCAATTTATTTTCCCAAATAGTTCTAAAAATTCACGGTATCACATAGATGCGTTCAATTTCATTTTCTGTACCCATTACGGTCATCAATTTCAGTCCCGAAGTTATAATTCCAACAGATATTTTCCAAGTCAAACAGATATTCTTCAATTAATTCGTCTAAACACGTAATTAATTACCGATAATTATGACGTACATTTCGGGGTCATTACATCACGTACCCGTTCCATGTACCGAAATAATCCACGTTCTAGGTAACATAGATCTAACACATGGGGAATGGCAGGATATTGAGAGAGAGAAGAAGAAAGAGAACCCTGAAGCAATGGAAGAAGATGATGTGGACGATGTATCTGAGATTAAACCAGCACATTTTGAGGAGTCAATGATATATGCTCGCCGAAGTGTAAGTGATGCAGACATTAGGAAGTACCAGCGCTTTGCTCAAACTTTACAACAATATCAGAGTTTCGGTTTCCAGATTGCCCCAAGAATGCAACAGCAGCTGGAGCTTCCAACCCATTTTCTTCTGTCCCTGCTGCAGGAGATAATGATGATCTGTATAGCTGAATTTAAGTGAATGCAACATGGCGGTCTTGCAGTTTACAGGTATAAAATCCACTACTTGATAGCATATAAGTTTATTTTGTTGGTTATAGGATGATGTTTTGCTCTAAAACACTCAGAATTTTAGTTTAGTTTTGTTAGGTTTTTATTCTGGGCAATCCCGGTTAACAAAACTCCTTTCAGTTGTACTTGTTTTCGCACTTTTTATTTCAGTGAGGCTATGAGTGTTTAGATGCGAATCCAACCTGAAATGTGTCTTGCAGAGAAATTTGTGATGTTAATACTTTCAAGATTGCCACTTCGCTGATTATGACGGGGATCAAGCTGCCCGGTCAGCTCGCGGGGGTCCAAGGGGCAGCGCCCTTGGCGAGTTCGGGGCAGCGCCACGGCGGGGTCGAGGGGCAGCGTCCCCGAAGCAAAATGTAAAATTGCATTCGAAGTTGCATGTCCGCCCTTGCTTGCTCGAGCAAAGGAGTTCTCGTTCGAGCGAAGGCTGCATCCGTATAAAAACCTGAAAGAGATGTTTTTACGCTCGAGCGCAGGTTGTTTGGCTCGAGCGAAGCCACTTATAGAAAACACGCATTTTTTATTCCTCACTCGAGTGAGAGAGGCTTCGCTCGAGCGAGCTTCGCAATCCCAGATTTCTATAAGTACGTGTTTCTGTCAGATTTTAGGATTACTGCTCCAGATCTACTTTTTGGATATTAAGGTTTATATCTGGGGATATTTTGTTAGTTTTCTTTGATGTTTAATTGATTATTCAACTCGTGGGTTAAGAAGAATACATCAAAGGTTTGTTTGTTCATTCTATACAAAAGAAAGAGTTGTTCTTCAGTGGATTCTGAAGAATTTGAGCCTGAAACTTTGGTGGATTCTGGAGTGGCTCATCGTTAAGACAATTCCGAGGTGAAGACGGGATTGGAAGAGACACATATGGGTTGGTTCAATTCGGGCGTGGATTCGCTAGGTAATTGAGAGTATACCTGTGTAATTCCTTTATATCTTCTTAGTGGATTGTTTTGTGGCTGTTGCCCATGGTTTTTTTTATCACAATTGGAGGTGCTCCAATTGTGATTTTTCCACGTTAAAATCGTTTTGTCGATTTGTCTTGATTGTTTGATTGGAATTGTTATTTATTGCTTAAAATTGATACATAATCATAAATCAACATCTAGGGGGTTTCTAGATTTTTCAAGTTTTATGGTTTTGATGAGTAGTTCTTAGATTTCATCCATGGATATACTGATGATCTGTTTGCTTAGTATCTACCTTGTTAGCAAAACTGGTTGGATTCTTCAATCGATGACAATCTTTGGGAGTAACTATTTAGTTGATTCGGATCAGTACTTCAATTTTGGCTTTGATCCTTCAAACTTGACCGTATTAAAAAAAAAAAAAAAAAAGGGAACGGTGGGATTTTGGGTTCTATTTTTTTTTTTTTTATATATGTGGTTGTACTTTTTGAGATTAAAATTGATTTGGTTTGAATCTTGACACAGTGGTCTTAAAATGCATAGCTAAAGAAAAAAGAACTTCTTGGCAAGTGGTTGCTGTTGGAATAATCTTCTATGTAAAATAAATAACTTGAAACAAATCAAACAAATAAAAATAAATTTCTTACAGAAATTTATTTACCAATCTGAATAAATATAAAAATAGATCAAGTCGAGTGTGTGACACTCTGTTCTTAAGACAAATTCGTCCCGTTTTAGTGCTTACGGATAAAAGGCGTTTATCTCTCAGGATACAATGATCTTTACACAAATTGTAATAGCACTCCAAACAATTTGTACGGCGAATTAGAACCAATGTTCTATATTCTCTGAATTTTTTCCTAAAAAACTAGTGTGAAGAACAATGTAAAAGAAAGCAAAAACGGGAAGAGCAAATGAATTTTTCTAGATTTCAGGATGTCCAAAACTATTGGAATTGGGTCTCTATTTATAGGCAACTTGGTGATCATTCAATCTGTCTTAAGAGGTACAAATTGAAGTGAACAGGTGCAGAATTCAAACTGGACAGATCTGCTGGCAATTTTGAATCTGTTCGGTAGTTTTGAACATGTCCAAACTGCTAGCAGTTTTATAACTGTTACAAACAGTTTGAATTGGCTAGAATTGGACCGGAAAGGCACTGTTATAGACAGTTTAAAATTGAATTTAAATTTGAATTAATTTTGTCTAGGAAAATTAACTTTCTCGCAAGAATTTTTGGAAAAATTCAAATAAGTTTTGTCCAAAAATTAATGTTAGAATTGACCCGACCCACATGGCTCAATTGGCTGGTCGGACGACGACGACGCGCACATGTGTGGTGGTTTGAGCCAAATGTCACTTTGTTCATAACTCCTCACTTCTACAAACTTAGGGTGCCTCTTGGGACCCAACCCAAGTGTTACCACTTAGAACTTATATACACACATAAGTTCTCTTCAAGTTTCAATGTGGGATAACCATTTCAAGGAACCTCATGTTTTTACTTCTTTAATTGTCCATTCCACGAATCCGAAAATGACGTTAAGTTCTCATTCACTCATAAATGGTTTTGACAAGTCGTCTTCATAGTGTGACTTACCATGCAACAAGGAACACGTCACCTTTTTGGACCCACCTCAAAAAACGTGTGGGACCCATTCAAATTTGGGCTTAAAGTTGACCCAAAATAAACCTATAAAAACCATAATTCAAACGGTCGCTACCTAAGGAGAATGAGGGGTTTGGCTATCGGTAATATTTTGGCTAGAAACATGGCCCTTCTTGGCAAGTGGTTATGGAGATTTCCACTTGAGACTGATTCACTATGGCATTCGATTATAAGAAGCAAATATGGGACTTATGACAATGGTAGGGATTTACGGGTGGTTTTGAGGGGTAACTGTCGTGTTTCTTGGAAGTCAATTTCTCAAATTTTCACCTGTTGGTCTTATCATTTTTCTATAAGGGTGGGCAATGGGGAACTTGTTTGATTTTGGGAGGATGTTTGGATGAGTCAATCTTCTTTTGCTGTTGATTTTCCACATCTATATAGAGTGGCTCGATCTCATAATTCTTCAATTATTTCCATGGCTTGTTCACTTTTGGCTCCAATTTCTTGGAATTTTGATTTTTCTAGGAATCTTAATGATAGGGAGCCTTCACAATTGACTTCTTTATTGTTCAGAATTGATTTTTTTTTTTTATCCCCTCTTTTAGAGGACAAGAGGGTTTGGACTCTTCATTCGTTTAGGATTTTTTTTGTAAGTTATTTTTTTTATTACATCATTGATAATTCTCATCTTCCTCAGTTTCCTCTTTGCAAAAAAGTTTGGAAGGTTTGTGCTTCCCTAAAGGTAAAGGTGTTCATGTGGGTCTTGGTTCATGAGGCATTTTGACAAATGATACATTGCAGAAACGGAAACCTAATCGTTTTTTAAATCCTCAGTGGTGCATTATGTGTTGTAAGAATGGGGATTGATCATTTATTCTTGCATTGTCCACTCACTTTGAATTTATGGCATAGATTATTTTCTTTAGGAAATATTATGTGGGTAGCCCCAAAAGGAAGTGCGCATATGCTCCTGGTTGATTTTCACACATTCGGAGAATCGAAGAGAGTCAAAATGCTATGGTCTTGTGCCGTCTTCGCAACCTTTTCGGTTCTATGGATGAAGAGAAATGCGAGATTGTTTAAAGATGAGTTCCAGGAAGTGGGTTGTTTGTGGGATAATGTTTGTCACTTAATTTCTTTTTGGGTGTCAGGAGCTGTTTATTTAAGGGAGTCTCACTTCTTTTATTAGTTAGAGATTGGTTGTGGTGTGTGATATGTAGGCTTCTGCTCGTGTTAGGGGTTTCATTTTTGTATTCTCATTGTCCTTTTGTAAGAGGATACCTCATCTTCGCTTCCTATTTTTGATTTATTAATAAAGTTTTTTTTTGTTGTTGATCACAAAAAAAAAAAAAAAAAAAAAAAAGACAAATCTTTGCTATGACTGACCTAGGATTAAAATCTCTCTCTCTCTCTCTCTCTCTCTCTCATATGTTTGTAATGCCCGACATGGCCTCTTGATATTATTTACATGTCTAAAAAAAATATATTAAAAATTCAAAAAGACCTTGTAATAATTTCTGCTCTTTTGAGTCTCCCATGGAAATGTTCAAAAATGAGAGGAGAGACGATCAGATTGTGACAATTCTTCCTGAATGTGATCATAGACAAACGTTTTTATTCGTTGAAAGAATGATAAATTATATGCAGTTTTTGTTTTTTTTTTTTTGGGATAAATTACAAACTCACCCCTTAAGGTTTATTGAAATTACAAATTATTCCTTGTGGTTTTAAAAATTACATTATGTCCCCTAAAATTTTTAATTTCATAACAATTAGGTTCTTTTATTAATAAATCATCAAGTTAATTAACAATTTTTAATAATGTTAAAATTTTAATTCAATTAATAATTCATATAATTTTATTATTGTATAGGTTAACAGTTAAAAATTTTATTTTTTTAATTAATTCTATTAAATAAAAAATTTTGACAGGGATGAATTTATAATTTTTCAAATCACAAGAGACAATTCATATTTTAAGCAAACTTCAAAAGGTGTATTTGTAATTTATTTTTATTTTTTTGGGATCAAAATAAAAATATGTAGTCTATTCTATATTGAAATGCGGTTGACAGCCTTATCATCTTCCCAATCAATTCTATGGAGTGTAAGAGTTTGAATTACCTAATCAAAAATCTATAGAAGATTAAATAATAAAAAAATCCATTATGGAGTGTTTGGGAAGTGGCTCATTGGGCTCATTTGGCTCAATGAGCCACAAAAGACAAAATAGTAATTTGAGTCACAAAAGACAAAAAATCACATCCAACTCATAATCATTACACTCTTCTCTCATAAAAAAAGTCAAAAAAGCCAAAAAGCCAAGAGCCCTTCCCAAACCAGGTTTTTGAGCCCAGGCTCATATAGCCAAAAAAGCCAAAAAAGCCAAAAAGCCAAAGAGCCCAGCCCACTTCCCAAACGGAGGCTTAAACACACTTGCGGATAAAAAATCTACCATGAAACGGATAAAAAATCAGTTGAGTCATATCCTAAAATGTGACATCAAAAACATCATTATATTAAGATGTGATCAACTCTCATGGCGTAATAATGCCAAACTGTGAAATGTGACTTAACAATAATTTTGAGATGATTATGTTGCCGACAGCTTGACAGTGTCACCTTAACCACCCTTAAATTGGGAGGGGAAAAAAATTGGTTTTAAAAAAAAAAAAATTAGTGGTTTTTTTTAAAATATATATTTTAAGTAATTTTTTTATTATTTAAATTCATATATTTTAAATACACTTGAAAAGTAAAATATTTGTGATTTTTTTTAAATATAAAAAGTTACAAAAATTAGTACATTTTTGTTTTTATTTATTTATAATTATTTTACCTTTTGAATGCATCTTGGTTATACGTGGATTTAAAAAATGATTAAAATATTAAAAAAAATTAAAAAATTATTTTTGAAAATTTAAAATCTGATATGGTAGCAAAGTGTACATGTGAGACATTTTTTTTTAAAGATGGATGTACACACAAGGGCAGAGTCAGGACTCGAGTATTGGGGGCTAAAAAGGAGATATAAGGACATGTACAGTTGAGTGAGTTGAAGTGAGTTTAAATAACTTAAATAATTATTAAAATTAGTAAATCAATATTAAAGATAAACATGTAAATAATGAAAACATACTCATCAAATGAGATGTTTTAAATTTTTAGTTAGTCAAACCTAACAAAATTAAAGTTACTTTTGGAATTATGTTTTCTTTTTTTAGATTATATGATTTTTTTTATATTGACTAATTATTCATTATACATTTTTTTTTTTTTTTTTTTTGGATAGATAGAGAAACTAGAGAATGTTTAGGATTTAGTTATTTTAAAATTTTGTTATATACTTGCATATCTAAGAGCATCCTTAATTTTTGACTAAATCTTTTATCAAATTTAAATTTGATAAAAATTTTGGTAAGAATGAGGTTTAATCCTTATTAAACTTATATTAAATGAAGAAAGAAGCAAATTAAATTAAGGATGAACCAAATCTTTCATCAAGTATTTTTTTACTAAAATCAAAATTGGTTTAAGGAAAATTTTGAGATAAGTTAAATGTTTTTAAAAAGATTTGATAAAAGTTTTAATTCACACCATTAGTGAGTCATATCAAATTAAGCATTTAGATTAAACTTGAAGAATTAGTTTATCAAATAATGTGAAAGGAAGTGGCAAGAAAGGCACCCAAATTTGAGAAATTAATTTATCAAATAAAATAAAATAAAATATAATATGAGAATTTCTTTGGGCCAAATACAGATAAGGTAGGTAAACATATCTGTACACATACCTAACAACATGGATATCATCACAATTTGCAGGGCCAGGACCCCCACAGCTCCTGCGTACACGTGGGACTTTGGAGAATTGGAGTGTAATCTGAAAGTGATGTACTTTGTAGTGTGCTAAGACATCGTGGAAACTTTGGATTGATATAAATAAGGCTATGTTTGTTTGAGGATGATCTTATCTTGGGGTTGAGGGCCAATTCCAAGGGCCCACATTATCCCACACTTGGTCCCCATTTTTTTAATTTATTTGTAGTAATTTATCATCACCTATAATGAAAGAAAAATTATTGGTTAATTTTTGGGTTTTACACGGCTATGTCCCTGGGCAATTATGAATTACTCTCTCTCATATTTTTTAATTACTCAATATAAAATTATAATTCTCACTTAATTCATCAAGTGGAGTGTCACGTATCGTCGTCCTTAGACCAATTAGTATTCATTTGACATAAGTTAAAATTAGATTTTTTGGCTAAAATAGTTACAAAATGACAAAATAGACTTTTTAGTCTAATAAGACAAAATGTTACATCTAGACCATAATCATTTCATTTTTTTTCTTATAAAAGTCATAAAAATCAAAAAGCCTATCCCAAACAAGATTTTTAACCCCAGACTAAAAGAGTTAAAAAATTAGCTCATATCCCAAACCAACCCTTAATAACTTCTCCTAATTAGGGAGTGTTTCATACATAAACTTGGTATTGGGATTGTGGATTAATAATCTTAAATTTTGTGAGATTGCTAATAAAATAGAATTTTTAATTATTTAGCATGGTAATTAAGACTTTCAAATTTTTTTTTTTATATAAAGAATACAAGAAAATTTAAATTTGTATAAAAATAGTTATTTGTAATTAGAACTTCTATTTTCTTATAAAAAATTTATTCTAATCAAATTCATAACATATATATTATATATATACTTTATCTTCTACTACTTTTTATTTTTCATGATAATGATTTTTTATTTTTTATAATCAAATGGGGCTTGTGTCTACAATTTTTTCTCTTAAAATTTACTCGCAGCATTTTAATTCAATAGTTTATTAGAGCAATTCAAGAACTTTTGTATTGGTGATGCTTTTAGACTCACTTGATCTCTCAGGGTTCCAATCTTGTGATTTGTGGTTCCATTATCTTGCTAGAACCAGGATTTACCTTGTGTTGAATTGCATGGGATGTATATTTATGAAAATTATCATTTAAAGGTTTTATGGATTAAATTTCAAAACATTTTAATATAGTATTTCTCCGATGAAAACAAGTCTAGGAAAGAAAAATTTCATTACATAGGATTCGTTTGGGGGAAAAAAAATTAGCATGATTTTTTGACATTTTGGCTAATTTAATTTGGTTAAATTAGTTTCATTTGAGAATTTTTTTTGGACTTTTTGTAATAAAAAAAGTAAAATGATTATGGTTTAAGGCCTCGTTTGGGAACCCTCATTTTTAGTCAAAAAGTTACTAAATTAGCAAAAAAGCCAACAACCCGTACCAAAAAGTCAAAGATTCTCTTTTCTCTCTACTTTTGCACATCTTTTTGTAAAAAGCCAAAAAGTCATCCCAAACATACTAGTTTTTTTTAGCTCATATTTTAGCCAAATAGCCAAAAAGTTACTAAATTAGCATGTTCCCAAACGAGGCCTAAATGTTATATTTTGTCTTATATTAACTTATTTAGCCTATTTTATCTTTTTAGTACTTTTTTAGTGTCAACGTAAACCTAACTCACTTGCCAAATGGAGACATAACTAGACACAATACGTATATGATTGGATAGTTTTTATTTTTAAAAAAAAAAATCCAATCATATTTTTTATTTCAAAAAAAAAAAAGATTATGCCAATAGAATTTGAAGTTTTTAATTCATTTATTTATATGTATTTTATATTTAGGTTTTGATTTCTCTCAAATTGTTATTTTAACTAGATAGAGCTTTGGGACTGATTTTGATTATCTAGACTGTTTGTTTTTTAAGAATCCCTTAATAGAATATTTATACAAAATTTTTAAGAATAATCCTCTATTTTTTTTATAAAAAATAAACGATTTAAATAATTAAAATTAGTCTCAAAATGAATCTATTCAGCTCAAATATTCTATCAAATTGACCATGCCAAATTTATAAATAAATCTATTGAGCTCAAATGCTTTATCAAATTCACCATACCAAATTAAGAAAAATCAAACTTTTTATATTTAATTTTGTGACTCTCTGTAAATAACTCTTGTGCCAATCATTGCCCACGTCTCTTTCACTCTCTCTTAGGTAAGAGAGAGAGTTGAACTTTGCAAACACAAACGACAGCGCACACGACCATATCGATCGATATCCACACATCGTATTCTTCTTTGTTTTTGGACAAATGAAGTGATGGATAATGACTTCACACATAAAAGCAACACCCCAAATTGATCTCTTTCTCCACACACTCACACGTGCACTTCACCCCACACCATACACAATCTCTAATCAGAAATAATAATCTTGAATTGATAACAGAGTCATTATCACAATAATCTTGAGAATTAAGTATCTTGATTTATAATAAAAATCACAATAAATATTAAATTAATCAAAAATAAAACTTGTCCAATTAATTCATTTAAATTTTTTTATTGACCGATAACACTAAAAAAAAGACTATTACATTATATTTTTTTTTCCCTTTAAAGATTTAAAAACTACGTGAGTCACCAATTATTAAACACTATGACCAATAAAAATAATGAAATTTCAACATTTGTAGCATAAGAAGACTAATCAAAGGAGACATGAAAGATTACCCAAAAAACAACAGAGTTTGTTTTTGTTAATCACAATTTCCTTGTAGAATTGCCTTATCTTAGATGGGAAAGAGAGAGCTATATGATTTGTAAACCAGTAACATTAAAAAAATATATCTATAAACCTTCACGTATAATCCTGTTGATCAAGCCTATGTTCTTCTGTACGTCGTCGTTTCAACACCTGAAAAACACAAAATGAGCTGGCCGGCGGGTGTGTGCCGGAAACCTCTCCGATGCCTAAGTCAGTAAGCAAGAAATAGGCAAAAGCTCAATGTAGTCAAGGAGCTAAAGTTGCATTACCTCTTCATAGGTGATATTGGTGAGCTTATATAGGTTTCGTGTGGCACAGTCTTAGTAGGACTCTAACTCTTCCATGTAGAGTCCTGCTAGGACTCACATTCCTGGAAGATAATGCTTATCCTCCAACACCCCCCTCACTGCTTAAACCAAGTGAGATGGTCCTTATGGCCGAACTACTCTCAAGACCGAAGTAACAACTCGGCCTTCACTTTACTCTCCCTTATCTCGGCTTTCCCATACTAAGACCGAGCTATCCATAAGGGAGTTGAAACCGAGCTATCTTTAGAACCAAAGCTTACTTCGGTTTCTCACATGCTATGACCGAAGTAACTATCGAGACCGAAACCCTCGTGCTACTCCACTCAACCGGAGTAGAGCTAAGTCCTTCTAGACCGGGCTAACCACCACGGCTGTGTGACCGGTCTATCTTCAGATTTACTTCTCCAAACCGGAGTAACCTACATGGCTCTCCTGCTCGGCCCTTTTCATTTCGGCCCTAAGGCCCATCGCCCAGCTCGGCCCAATTGCATATAAATTACCCTCTCAATTGCCCCTTAATTCCGTCTGCACAGCATGATAGGGATTACCTGTCTACGAACCGAACTAAAGTTTTAGCTTATCCAGCCGAGGTATAATATTTTAGCTACTCCGGCCAAGCTGAAACCTTTTTAGCTTCTCCAGCCGAGCCAAGCTTAAGCCGAGCTAAACATGTCCGGTCAAACGTCTCTTCAGTTTGCAGAAACTGAATCGATTGTCCTTCCAATGACACGTGGCATGCTCTGATTGGCTCTGTACAGCTGTCCCGCCGCCCTCGTACTTCGCAATTTTTGAACAGTTCCCGCCTTAGGGCTTCTTATCAAAACACAAAAACCCTTTCATTTTTCGAATCATTCAACAAACTATTCACTTCCCTGTCACTCTCTTTCGAATCCTCCAACCTCTGAGCTTTCTGAGTTCGTGATCTTCATTACTGCTTGCTGCTCTCACCTCCAGTTTCTTCCTTTCTATCTGGTAAGCATCTCAAATCCGTTTCGTTTTTTTGCATTTGTATACTCTTCAATCCATAGCTTCTTATTTCTATTTTTGAAAAACACCTCTCTGCTTCCATATGCGCTGTTTCTGAAAAACTTAGCCATAGAACATATGAATGCACAGAATAAACCTGTAGAATACCAATTTTGATCCAAAATCACGAAGCAACCGAAATAAGACACTGTTTCTGGCATATACGAAGGCTTAGGTAAACTGGAACCGAATTACCACTTGCACTCATCACAGTAGTTTCAGTAGGTAACCGTTGTATTCATAGTGGCCGAAATAAAAACCCACCGAACTGGTAACCTTAGTACTTGACCGAGCTAAGCCCTGGGGGGCTACGCCAGCTTTCTGAGTCCTAAACCGAACTCATATAAGCTGCCCCTTGAGGCCTAACCGAAGTAAGAAAATTCTCTCATGAAACCGAGATAACAAAAACACTCTGTGAACCGAGATAGCGTGGACCTGTCAGAAACCGAGGTAAATACCTTCGCACCCTGTAGAGCCGAAATAATACCAGTCTTCTCTTGCTTTGTCTTTGTAGCACGGTCTGTGATCAGTGCTTAACAACTTGTTTTCTCACTTTGCAGACTTAGGTTGCCAGGCACTTCCCAGAGGGCAGCATAGCCTCTTGGGCGCAATTGGCCGAAGCATTTGTCACAAGATTCAGAACAAACACTAAAACCCCAGTGGAGATCGACCAATTACTCTCCATCGATATGGGCGAGAAAGAGACCCTGAGATCATACAACAGTCGCTACTGGGAGACATTCAACCAGATTGGGGACTGCCCAACCAATCTCGCCATTGCGCAATACAAGAGAGGACTCCCCGTTGGGAACAGACTGAGGGATTCTATAACCATGACGCCACCTCTTACCATGGAAGCCCTGATGGAAAGAGTACATCAGCACATCAGGGTGGAAGAAGATGGCGCCCGTGCCAAAGTAAAGTCTGGCACGACCGCAGCACCAGAAAAGAAGGCCACGGCAAAGGTCAATGCGGTAAATCGGCCGAACAAAAACGGGCGTGGTAGACAGGACAACGGAGAAGATAAGGACGAAAGATGGTTGAGAGTCCGCACTGCCATCACCACGGTCTTCAAGAAGCCGATCTACCGAATACTTAGTGAGATTCGAGACGAGCCCTTCGTCAAGTGGCCAGCCAAGTTAGGCGAAGCACAGAAGGACTACGACGACAGATCACGGTGCACTTTCCACAAAGAAAAGGGGCACCGAACTGAGAACTGCACCCCATTGAGGCAGCACTTGGAGGAACTGGTGGCGGCAGGCCACTTGGACAAATACATTGAAGGAGGGGCACAGCCGGCCCCCCAGGACCGTAATAACCCCAATGGGATGCCGATCGATGCTCCACCTCTAGGCATCATCAATGTTATACATGGAGTTTACGAACCTGAGCGTGTATGTGAACTCAGAGGTTCGATCAAAAAGGCTGAGCACTTGAGGGAGGTACTGAGTGCCCAACCTGTCGTCAAGAAGGGGAGGACAGAGGCCACAAATGTTATGTCTTTTTCGGATAAAGACTTGGACAGAATATATTGCCCCCATAATGATGCCCTGGTCGTCACTCTCCGAGTCAAGGATTTTGACGTCAAGCGGATTCTGATTGACCAGGGTAGTTCGTGCGAAGTCATGTACTATGAGACGTTTAAACAATTGAAGCTGCAAGATAAAGACTTAGCACCTGCAGTGTCACCCTTAATTGGATTTAACTCGATGCCAGAATGGCCAGTTGGCAAGATCATCCTTCCAGTCAGAGCAGGGAGTGTGACGAAGCAAGTGGAGTTCTGGGTGTTAAAGGTCCCATCCACCTATAACATCATCTTGGGCAGAACATGGCTGCATGCCATGCGCTCGGTGGCGTCATCCTACCACCAAGTGATGCGGTTCCCAAACGACACCGGAGTAATAGAGGAAGTCTATGGAGACCAAATCATGTCCAAGCAATGTTTCGTCACAGTGAATGGGAGCCGCGCTGCGAAGGGGTATGTTCATTCGGTGGAAGAACCGAAGAGTAATGAACTATTCGCAGACGTCGGCAAAGCGGCAAGCCAGAAAGCGGTGGAAGACTTGGTGGAAGTCAGAATAGATGAAAAGAACCCGGATAAGTTCTTTCTGCTCGGTTCATCGTTGTCCAGCGCTGAGAGGTTAGAGGTCCTGGAATTTTTGAC
Source organism: Camellia granthamiana (assembly GCA_036172215.1). Taxonomy (NCBI): domain Eukaryota; kingdom Viridiplantae; phylum Streptophyta; class Magnoliopsida; order Ericales; family Theaceae; genus Camellia; species Camellia granthamiana. Next base: position 70,099,731 of record CM069906.1, read on the forward strand.
CTCTAACATCGAAGTGTTTGCCTGGACTCCATACGACATGCCAGGCATTGATCCCAACTTCATCTGCCACCAACTCAATGTCCACCCATCTGCCAGGCCAATCATTCAGCGCACCCGCAGATCGGCACTCCACCACGCCGAGATAGTGGCGGAAGAAGTGGGAAACTTGTTGGAAGCAGGGGCAATCAGAGAGGTGCACTACCCCAGATGGATCTCCAACACAGTCGTAGTGCCGAAGAAGAATGGCAAGTGGCGCGTCTGCGTCGACTATAAAACTGTCAACAAAGCATGCCCTAAAGATAGCTTTCCTCTACCACGGATTGACCAACTGGTAGACCTGACGGCGGGGCACAACCGTCTAAGCTTCCTGGATGCATACAGGGGCTACCACCAGATCGCAATGCATGAACCGGACCAGGAGGTCACATCTTTCACCACGCCAAGAGGACTCTACTGCTACAAGGTCATGCCCTTTGGCCTAAAGAACGCTGGGGCGACAAAGTGATTCACCTTCACGTATAATCCTGTTGATCAAGCCTATGTTCCTCTGCACGTCGTCGTTCTAACACCTGAAAACACAAAGTAAGCTGGCCGGCGGGTGTGTGCCGGAAACCTCTCCGATGCCTAAGTCAGTAAGCAAGAAATAGGCAAAAGCTCAATGTAGTCAGGGAACAAAAGTTGCATTACCTCTTCTTAGGTGATATTGGCGAGCTTTTATAGGTTTCGAGTGGCACAATCCTAGTAGGACTCTTACTCCTCCATGTAGAGTCCTCCTAGGACTCATACTCCTGGAAGATAATGCTTATCCTCCAACACCCCCCTCACTGCTTAAACCAAGTGAGATGGTTTTACCATGGTCGGATTACCATACGACCGACCTAACTGTTACTTCGGCTATTACTTCCTTTCTCTTACCTCGGCCTTCACATGCTACGACCGAACTATCCATAAGAGAGTTGAGCCGAACTAATTCTGGCACTAAGTACTTAAGAAAGCTCAGCATACCTCGGTTCCATACACCACGACCGAACTAACTTTTAGCAAGGTTTTAGACCGAACTAACCGTACTGTGCCATGACCATGCTAAAGCCACAGAGTGGACCGAGCTCCACACCTCGGTTCTTCCTTTCATTGCATATACCTTGATTTGACACACTCCAACTTGGTACCTCAGTTGGGTCCTTTGAGACCGGGCTAACCGGAGTAAGCTTCCACCGCGCTATCCAGAGCGAAGTCCACAAAGAGAAGCCATCATACCTCGGCTGCGAATGCCATGGCCGAGCTAACTATGGCGCGCTACGACCGTGGTGACCGTCTTTACACTTGGACCGAGCTACAACTCTTCACTCCGACCGTGGTGACCATCGTTACATTTGGACCGAGCTACCACTCTCCAAGCGCCTTTACACTTGGACCGGACTAATACTTGGACCGCAGAAAACTTGCTAAGCCCTTTCCACCGTGGCCCACATCCGTTTAGTCCTTGGACCGAAGTACATCTATTCTTACCTCGGTTCGTCGCACGGCCCAATTTCCAAAGAAGTCTCCTCCTTAGCTCGACCCAATTTAGATATAAATTACCCTCTCAAGTAACATTAAAAAAATATATCTATAAACCACATTTACTCTTGAATATTTTTCAAAATAAAACTTATGACTATAGCACTTATTTTTTCCAGATAATCTAAAATGATTATGTAAAGCTATACTTTCTAAAATGATTACGTAAAGGTATACTTTCTAAATTTTACCGTAGGAGTAATGCTAACAACACTAATAAACCTACCAACAAATATATCAACAAAAACATAAAACATACACGTGATTCCGAGCCAATATAATAATTCTGCTTAACATAGAGTTCACCTAACATTATGTCTAATTATATATATTTGTTGATACGCTTATTAATCTCCTTAGCTAACATCATTGTCACAATGCACTACTTCCTAATAAATGGTGTTACAACATTTCGTTATAGATTATTGAAAACTAGCAGAAGAAGAGGAGTAAACAAGTGAGCAATTAGATGACCCATGGAGGTCCATCAACTTATCAATTGCTACCGCTGCCGAATTCGGTGACGGAGCATTGGACATTTTAATTGGCTTTTGGGCCTCAACACTAGTCACGTGCTCATGCTGAATCTCTCTCAATAGTGCCACAACATCTTTCATCGCGGGCCTATCTTGGGCCCGATTGCTGGTGCAAAGAAGGGATATGCCGAGAGCTTGGAACATTTCTTGAATTTGAGAGTCTGTGTGGCCTTGGAGCTTCGGATCAATGATCTCAATCGGGTCTTTTTGGCTCTTCAAGTGATCTCTAACCCATTGAATCACATGTTGCTGGTTTTCTGAGAATGATGGGTCTACGGGTCTCTTTCCGGTGATGATTTCAAGCAATACTACACCGTAGCTGTAGACATCGGTCTTTGAACTGATCTTTAGCATGTTGGCATACTCTGCAATCACCAATTTTGAAAACAAAGGTTTAAATTATTATTTTATTTATTTTTTGTCTAATGAGAAAAATTACAACTTCTTGTAGGGTTTATTACCAAATGTTGTGATGGGATGTAGGATTTGGTCTAGTGGACAAGGAATTTTTTTGTCAAGTGTGATATTTAGGAGAAAAAAAAAAAAAAAGGTTTGTTTTTTCACTAAATTTTTTTTGGGGACAAATTGTTTTAAAAAATAATAATGGTAGGTGACTTGAATTTTTTTGATTCTAATAATTCAAATGTCTTAAAACGACGACGTTTTGACATAAATACAAATCACCAAATTTTTTCCACCAAATATGCTAAGCTTGGGTCAGTGACAAATGATGTGATTTCAGTGGCATGCATGCACCATAGAAAGTGGACTCGGATGGGATCATAATGGGCCAATGCATATGAAAGCAAATTCCCAACTTGCGCATAATTGAAGCAACCATGTCCCTTCATATCCATGTCCTTTCACATCGATATCTACTGTCATTATCAAATTTTATGGTACAATGCAACAAATAGCATAGCTATGCTTGAAAGTTCATGACAAAATCTGCTTTTATCGTTTTTTACCCATTTGACAAATGTAAAATTCTATACCAAATGCCAAACACAATTCACCACTCTCCATGTTACTTTCAATGGTTAAAGATTAAACTAAACATTCTTTGATACTTCCCTTAGGTTGGATGAGATTGTAAAGAATTGTTTAGAATTATTTAAATAAATATATTTTTAAATTTTTTATGAGAAGATATATAATGTAATAGAGAGATCATATGATTCAAATAATAAGTGATGCGATTCAAATAGTAAAATAAAAAGATTTAGCACATACCAAACAACCTCTAAATATGATAGAATCTAGAAAATGTTATTCAGTGATTTTAGAGTATCACTTAACACCACTCATATTCATATGAGAAATGTTAGGGATCATGAAAATTTTTTCATGAAAATGATTATGAAAGATTTGTAACTCTTAGATTACCTTGATTAGTGTGTGATGCTTTATTCTAAGTGTAATCTAAAGATCACAAATCTTTTATGATCATTTTCATGAAAGACTTTTCATGATAATTAGCATTACTGATACTCATATTAAGGTATTTATTATGATTTTTTTTTCAAAAGAAACACAAAAAAGATCAATTTTATTATTTTGACTAATAAAATTCAGATAAAGGCATCACATATATTTATAGAGTGATATTAGGCGATCGGTATTGACATTGAATTTTTACTGAATTATTTTGAAAAACAAAAACAGTGGGATAGAGAAAAGTTACCAGGTGCAATGTAGCCGTAGGAGCCAGCAAACTGAAAAGGAGTACCAGAAAACGACCCATCTTCATCTTCTCCAACTCTGGCCAATCCGAAATCCGCCAAGCAGGCTTCGTACCCATCACCCAATAAAATGTTATCCGCCTTCACGTCCCGGTGTATTATCGCCGGAACACAGTCGTGGTGCAAGTAAGCTAACCCCTCCGCCACCCCCAACGCTATCTTCAACCTCATCCCCCACTCCACCACCATTCCACCACCACCATGTAACAAACCTCCCAATGTCCCATTCCTCATATAATCATACAACAACACCTTCGTCTTCCCATTCACTCCCCAACCCAACAATCTCACTATGTTCCTGTGTCTGATTCGAGCCAGAGTTCCAATTTCCGACGAGAATGCGGCGGCGGAGAGCTTCTCCGACCACAGGAATTTTTTCACGGCGATGGTTTGTCCCGACGAGAGGTTTGCTTTGAAAACGAACCCAGATCGTCCATGGCCGATCATGTTTGTGGGTATCAACGATTTGGCGATTTCATCGATTGAGAGATCGAGCTTCTGGTAGAGCGTGATCTCCCATGGCGTTGCGACGTCGTTTTCGCCTTCCAGATCGCATTCCGACGTCGTTTTACCTCTCAGGACGATGTAGAGCGCCGCGAGGAGGAGCCCGCACGCGGCGCAGAGTAGCACCACCATCGCCACCCTCGCAGCCGCGCCGTGTGTGGCGGAGCCGCCGTCTGCGGCGGAGCAATTGTTGCCGGGAAAACAGAGGTTTGGGTTTCCGGCGAGGACGATGACAGGAAGCTTCGCGAAGAAGGACGTTTCTGGTAATCGGCCCGAGAAGTTGTTGGACGAGACGTTGAGGACGACGAGATTTTGGAGTTTCGCGAGATATTTGAGGTCGCCGGTGAGATTATTGTGAGAGAGATCTAAGATTCCGAGCTTGTTCAGTGCTGTGAAATCCGCCGGAATTTCACCTGAGAGTTTGTTGCAGCTGAGATTCAGAGCAATCTCGAGCGCCGGAATGTTCCCCAAACTCGCCGGAATTTCGCCGGAGAGTTCGTTGCTGCTTAGGTCTAGTAACTGAAGCTTCGAACACGAACCGAGTTGAGTCGGAATCGAACCCGACAATCTGTTCTGTTGAAGAACGAGTTTGGCGAGTGAACTCAACGATCCGAGACTCGGACTCATCGTCCCTCCGATGAGATTATCCGAAACATCCACATATTGAAGATAGACGAGCTGGTTCAGATTCTCCGGCAAGTTTCCGGCGATTGAATTCGAATGTAGATCCAGAAAAGTTAGATTCCGGCAGCCGGAGATCTCCTCCGGAATAGCTCCTGTTAGCCGATTCAATCCGAGGTCCAAGAAATTCAGATTCGTCAGATTCCCAATCTCCTTCGGAATCGAGCCGGTGAGCTTGTTATCGCTCGCTCTGAAGCGAACCAGCGACGAGCATTTTCCGATCTCCGGCGGAATTACGCCGGAGAAATTGTTGGACAAAATCATAAACTTGTTCAAATTCGGCAATTCGAAGATAGTCTGGGGAATTTGACCTGTGAATGCATTCTGAGACAGATCAATGGCTTCCAGGTCGAAGCACGACGACAATGACGAAGGTATAGACCCTTGGAGCTTGTTCTGCCACAGAAACAGTAATGTTAGGTTCTTCAAATTCCCAAATTCTTCGGGTATGGTTCCGGTGAATTGATTGTTGTCGAGCTCGATGTGGGTCAGATTCAGGCAGTTTCCGAGCTTTTTCGGGATTTCCCCGGAGATCTGATTGACACTCAATTGAAGTTCTTGAAGTGAATTCAAATCCCCAAAAGTATCTGGAATGGTTCCAGTGAGTGAATTCACTGATAAGTCGATTACCAATAGGTCTCTGCAATATCCTAGCTCGGGTGGAATCGTGCCCACGAGGTTGTTCTGCCATAGAAGGAGGTTTTGGAGGCGGTTGAGGTTTCCCAACTTGGTTGGAATCGATCCGGTGAGCGAGTTTTCGTATAAATAGATGTTTCGTAAGGCTGTGCAGTCGCCGAGCTCCGGTGGGATTTGGCCGGAGAGTAGGGCGGTGTAGATGGCGATGGTTTCGAGCTTCTTGAGGAGGCCGAGGGTCGGAGGGAGGAACCCTGAGATGCTTGTTTCGGCTAGGCCTAACATGGTTAAATTGCTACAGTTGCCAATTTGTTGTGGAAGAAACCCTTGAAGATTCTTGTTGCCACCCGCTCTTATCACTTCAAGGTTCATTAAATGTCCTATGGTGTTCGGAATTTCACCACTGAGTTGGTTGTCGTATAGAATCATCTGTTTCAAGCTCCTCAACTTTCCAATTTCAACCGGTATTGAGCCTTCAAGCCGGTTGGAATTGAGATAAAGCTCCTCGAGCTTGGACAAGTTGCAAATCTCACTCGGGATTTGACCAGTCAAGGCGTTGTCACTCAAGTCCAAGTAAGTAAGCTTTTTGAGAGCACCAATCTCTTTTGGAATCGTAGCGGTGAGATTCAAACCCGATAAAATAAGCTTGTTTAAGGAGGATAATGAGGTCAAATTAGAGGGAACATTTCCAAGCAAATCAACATACCTCAAATTGAGCTCCACAACTTCCTTATTGAAGTTGCAAGAGATCCCAAACCACCCACATGGAGTTTCATCAGTTGGGTCCCAATTACTTAATGCCTCCATTGATGATCCATTCAAGCTTCTCTTCCATGAGAGAAGCGCTTCGCCTTGTGAGTTGACAGCGGAGGCGATTGTTACTAAAAGTAGGGATAATGTAGAGAAGAAGAAGAAGAAGAAGCAGAAGAAGAGGTTCCATGGATTTACAGGCATTAGAGCTATGATACAAACTTCAATGACAAAGACACAAAAATGAGGGGTTTGAGGATAGGGAGGAGGGACAATGGGAGAGAAACCAAATCATGTCTTGTGGGCTATGGTTTTTAAATGGTTGCATAAACAAATATAGCGAGAGACCCAAAATCTCAAGATCCAAGAAACAGCTAGGCCATGATGTGTTTGTGCAGAGAGAGATGGAATTTTAGATGGTTTTTTTTTGTTGGATTTGTTTATGGAGCAAGTGAGGAGTGAGTGCAAGGAAAGGAGGGAGATGACAGTTATTTTTAAAATGAAAGGTAGATAGGCTGTGCCCTCAATGAGGCTTTAAAAAAAATAAAAATAAAAAATTGTTTGTTTTCTTAGTGTAATTCCAACAATATGATGTGAGAAAAATTTTATGGTTGTATTGAGGAGATGAACAAAAATTGTTCAAAATGTTTTATTTGATTTGATTTTTTTAAAATTATTTTTAAAAAAATTTTGTTTGCTTTTGGTAAATTTTTTTTTTTTAATTTTAGTTACTTTTTTACTTTTTAGATGTACCTAATTTAGATGCATCTAAAAAGTTTTTAAAAAAAATTGATTAAAATATAAAAATGCTTCACTAAAAATAATTGAAAATCCAAACAAAAATCTCTATGTTTTTGTTTAGTGATATTTTTTTCCTTCATATTTTGGTCAATTTTTAATGTTTTAGATGTATTTAATCTTTAATGTATCTAAAAAGTTTTAAAAAAAAATTAAAGAAAATATAAAAAAGTTCAAAATACAAATGAAAACAAGTCAAAAAAAAGTTTTAAAAAAATTAAACTTTTTTTTTCTTTTGTGTATTCCCAAAAAATTAAGCTTGCTTGGTTCTATTTTTCCAAAAACACTTTTCAAAAAATTCTACTTTCTTATTTTTCGTTTTTTTTTTTTTGTTTTTACTGAATTTTTTTTAATATTTTAAGCAATTTTTTTACTTTTTAGATACACCTAACATAAATACACCTAAAAAATAAAAAATTTGTAATTAAAATCTTTTAAAAATTCACTAAATACCAAAAATACAAAAAAAATACAAGAATTTAGTACATTTTTTGTATTTTTATGTATTTATTAATTTTTTAAAATATTTTTTTATAAATTTTTTACTTTTTAGATACATCTAAGTAAAGTGCACCTAAAAAAGTAAAAAAAAAATGTTTAAAATTTTAAAAATATTCACTAAAAATAAAAAAATACGAAAATCAAAAAACTCAATTTTTAAAAAATTTAATCCAAAAAACTCAAACCAAACGCACTGATAATAAGTTTCCAATCTTTAATATGATAAAAAAAATTTAAAAAAAATCTAAATATAAGAATTTCAAAACATTACCATGCGAGAGTGGATTGAGGACATGAACATGAATTTTTGAAGGCAAAAAAATCACGGGTCGTGAAGAGTTGATAAATTTTATGCAATGGTGTACCTCTCTCTCTCATATAAATATATGTTATAATTTTATGTATTTATATCTGAGTAAGGGATTGTTTGGGATGTTTTAAATAAATATATTTTTTGACTTTTTATAAAATATGGGTTGGGTTTGAAGTGATGTAGTAGAAAAGTGATGTAACTTAAATAAGATGATGTGACTTAAATAGGATAGTAACTTTTTGACTTTTTAACTTATTTTGAAGATGCCAAACTTAGCCTAAGTTTATGTGCACATAAACTGAATACAGAATAATACACACCCTACTCATAAGGGGGTAAGGCCCCATATTGTGAGAGAATTGTGTTTAATTCTGTATTTAGTTTCTTTGCTCCTAGCATTACTGTTTATATCCATCGTACAAAATGCTTGACTATCTCTTCCTCTCCCAAGCTTCATTTGGAAACAGGCTTTTTTAGTAATTTTTTAACTAAAATATGATGTAAAAAAATTAGTTCATTTAAGATAACTTTTTATTTTTTTACGAAAAGAATACAAAAAGTAAAAAGAAAATAATATCTTTGACCTTTTTTGGTATAAATTATTGACTTTTTAATTTTTTTTTATAATTTTTTAACTTTTAAACTAAAATGTGATATTACCAAACGAGACCTCAATATATTTTCCATAACCGAATGTTTGTATCTTGACATCTCTATATTTAGATGTCAACTTCGATCACTTCACATGGGACTATTTTGTTATCACTTACCAATATCTTTTTCATTCGGTTTCTGGATTTATTGGTAACGAATGGTACGAATTGAAATAAAAATATCAGCAATGTCTAAGGTCTTGTCAGTTTCATCATTTTCAGCCTATTGGTAATGAGGAACATATGACTCGTTTTTTCTCTTGATCAGTGGACTTGAAATGAGTCCACCAAGAATTACTATATTTAAGACATTTTACTACTATATTTGTCAAATTTAATATTAACATTTTAAGATAAAAGTTGCATATAATTTGTAAGAACTAGTAAGAAGTATCATGCAAATAAAACATAATTTTTGTTTCTAAATCTTAATGTCTCAATGCAATTTCAGTTATTGGATTATATTTTAAATTTCACTTATCTCAAAATTTCTGCATAATTCAATAATTAAAGTGCATTAGGACTGAGAAACGGAAAAACTTTAGAATAATGAAATCCTCAATTGACACCAAATTAGGAGAAGATGAGAATTGGTGAGAGCAAATTGTTGAAATTGGTTCTTTTCTTTTTTTATTTTTAATCTGAATATTCAGTAATGCTATAGTTTTTCCCCAAGGCATCCCACCCAATTTAAAGCTAATTTTTGTCTTAGAATGAGTTTGAATCTTACTTGAGTATGGAAATAATAACAATACAAATACAAACATGTTTCTAGAAAAAGGCACAATCCTGCAAGTACTAGATTTTTTACATTATTCCATGAAAATTTTACAGTTCTTATACTTTCACAAAATCAAACTCAACTCTCTCATACGTGTAGGACTACAAACAATCAGAACTGTCCATAAACTGCTTGTTTGAGTTCTATTAGTTTACTTAATAAACAAGTTCGAACTCGATTTTTAAGCTCATATATGTAATCAAAGTTTCAAGCCAAACTTGAGTTTCTCAATTACTTCACAAGTTGAACTTGAGCTTGAATTCGCTTAACTCTTAGCAAACCAAACTCAAATACCCTCAAACTCAACTCGTTTACTGCTCTACACATGAGAGTGAAGCGTACTCATATGATATAGTTATATCTGGTTCTATAATTAGTTTATAGGTTTCTTGATTTTTTCAAAAAATTATATGTTTTTAAAATGGGAAATTCTATATTACTAGGGTAATATAACAATACAAACACACCCAAAAAAAAAAAGGGTAGAAATGTGAAGACGAGAAATGAGTTGGGAATCTTAGATCTAAAACAGTGCAGAATAACAAATATTGTGGTGGAGGGTGCATACGAATAAGCTCCAAATAGATCCTTGTCTCGCAACCAGATCTATAGGACAAAAATCAATTTGGATAATGACTCTTTATTTAATAATATCAATGTCCTTAATATTGGAGTATGACAAGCCAATCATATTGTCGGATCAAGGAAATAATTCAAATGAATTTAATTGGTTGAAGCATTATTATTATTATTTCGTATCCTGTAGTTTTTTTTTTTATTTATTTTTGAGAAATAAAAAATAAAACTAATTTAGTGAAAAAATGACAAAATAAAAAACGCTATTTCTTAGAAATTGAGAGTAACACATTTGACTTGGTGGCCAGCAGGTCGCAACCCACAACAAAATTAGAGTGTTTTATAATGTTTAATACTCTCTCCATTCTAAAATAATAGTTTTTTTTTTAGAGTTTAACTTTTTTTTAGTAATACAATTATTACACTTTAAAAATATTAATTTTCTAAAATTATCCTTTGATGGTACATTTTTTTTTTAGAATATCAATTGTCATAATTGTATTTTTTGTGTTGTTAATAAATTTAAAATAAAGACAAAATATGAAATTCACATTATTTTAGTCTTGAATTTTTGAAAATGAATTAACATTTTGAGACAATAAAAAATAGAATAAAAAACTAATATTTTACGACGGAGAGACTAATTAAATCTCAATTAATAATAGGGGGTGTTTGAAATCGAATCATAGAAAGCTATATCACGTGATGTCGCGTGACAAGAGGCCATTGCTGCTAAGCATATATATATATGATCATTTTGGATTACTTCCTTCACCATATAATAATATATATTTTTTAGTCCATATTTACTTTAAATTATGTTAGAATTAAGGTTTGTGTTTTAGGAATCTAAGCACGAGAAGAAGAGGAGGTTGGCCCATGAGAGAGAGAGAGAGAGAGAGAGAGATTTATTTTATAAAAGGCCAAACCCACCATGGTGTTCGGACAGGTTTTGTGTATTGAGGTCTTTTTTTAACGTTAGATGGTGTAAAGGAAGAGACAAACACAACCCATCAAAAGCTGAGAAGTCTCCTATTACTGGTCTGTTTTGATCTAGTTTATGGGATTTACTTATAATTTTATATATATATATATAGAATTTGTGCATGAACGTTTGATTAATTTAGTGGTGGTTCGCATATATGATGCATGTGTAATTTAAATAAATAAAAATAAAATAAAATAAAATATTTGTGGGATATAATTTTAGGGTCGTGCCATGTGGTTGAGGTGGTTAGCTGATGTGTCACATAGATGAGTCAAGTTGTCGAGATGGTTGTGATATTACCGAGATATGGTGCTATAATATTGGAATTCGAGATATTCGGATAGAGGACAAGAATCCTAGATAAGATGAGGCACTTAGTTCAGATAAAGATGAGGCTCTTGAAGAGTTCATTCATATCTAATTAAGAGTCCGAGATAAGTGTTATGCTTGAGTCCTATAAAATGAGACTTGTAGGGGACGAGGGTCCTATTGGCTATACAAGTAATCCCGTAGGTCTAAGGTATATTTTTACTTGTACACTGAATACTTGATTTAATATCTTTGAGAGATAAATGATTGACTTGATCGTTGGAGTGCCTTCGAGAAAACAAGCTATCGTGGTATTCTTGTCTTATTATTGGCAAGTGGTTGGTTTAATCTATTCTACTGCGTGCTCTTTAGTTAAGTTCTCTGTTTGGTTATGAGGTCAAAAATCAACACTCACAATATTCACAATATTTACAATATATAATAAGAGTCTTATTTATTAAACTCATGGTCTTAGTTTCAGGACACCATCAAAGTTGTTCACTTAGTATAAAAGATAATAAATTGACAAATTTAATTATTTAAAAGTTGAATAAGGAGTGCTTTTAATTTCTTTTATATTTTTTTAAATTATCATCCACTTTCAATTTAATAAAAAAAAAATTCATTCTACATAGTGCTACTCCCACCACCTTCGCTTCTTCTCACCACTTGACTTGGACACTTTTGCCCCTAAATAAAGGACTCTAATTGATCGCTTCCTTAAATCTGTCATTACCACTACCAGCTCACACAATTGTAAGTATAACAGTAACACTATCTTATATGACATCATCAATCAATATAAAATTGTCAATTAGGTGGAACGTCTTGTCTCTCACTAACTCAAAAATAGAGAGTCTATTTTTAAAAACACACATGCCATTTATTTTTTCAAAGATAAATACAATAAAATAAAAAAGTAACGATTATCATCAAATCGATCTAATTTTATTAATAAATAATATATACGAAATTTTTTATAAAATAAACTTTTTAAAACATCAAAAATAAGACTCATAATGATTCTAACAAATTTAAATATAAGGGTCGAGTTTAATTTAAACCCAACCCTTTAAAGATTCATCTTAGGTTATTAATCTAATAGTGCATTGTGTTACTCCTAAAATTTCTTGGAATTCAATTAGTGCAATGTGAAAAGAAAGCTCTCTATCAAGCAAATGTCAACGTACTCTCTTCATCATCAATCATTCTCCCAATTCTCAGTCTTTGTGATTTTTCATTTACACATTTCACATCTGTCATTCTTTCAGCTCCTTCTTGCTTTCAGTCACAACATGAAGATTTTTCTTAACTTTTCTTCTTTCACTGTTGGGATATTATTGTGATTTTTCATAACAATTGTCACATAAATAATGCAATATATATAACAACCGTGATTCATACCCCCACTGGGGGGTCGACCCCCAGTGAGGTGGCGGCCCCGGATTTGCTGAAAACACCAAAAAAAACAAAAAAAAAAACAAGCTGAAAACACCAAAAAAAACAAAAAAAAAAAAAAACTGTTTTTTTCCTGGCCAATCCCCCAGTGGCAAATGTCAACGTACTCTCTTCATCATCAATCATTCTCCCAATTCTCAGTCTTTGTGATTTTTCATTTACACATTTCACATCTGTCATTCTTTCAGCTCCTTCTTGCTTTCAGTCACAACATGAAGATTTTTCTTAACTTTTCTTCTTTCACTGTTGGGATATTATTGTGATTTTTCATAACAATTGTCACATAAATAATGCAATATATATAACAACCGTGATTCATACCCCCACTGGGGGGTCGACCCCCAGTGAGGTGGCGGCCCCGGATTTGCTGAAAACACCAAAAAAAACAAAAAAAAAAACAAGCTGAAAACACCAAAAAAAACAAAAAAAAAAAAAAACTGTTTTTTTCCTGGCCAATCCCCCAGTGACACCTCACTGGGGGTCGACCCCCAGTGGGGGTAGGAAGCATTAATCTATATATAATGTATTTATCTTATAAATATTTCAAAATATATTTAAAATGTATAAGTTGTATTTTGAAAAATGCAAGACATTATTAATTAAAGAGATTCATGACATAGGTAGCCTTTGAAAAATTCAATAAGTATTATTAAAATGTTTATAAAGTATCTCATATTATAAATTTAAAATTTTAATTAAGACGCATTAAAAAAATATCAAATATATTTTTAAAATTCTGATGACAAACACGAGTGTGCAATATCACGGGCCTTCAACATACACAGATTTTGATATAATGAAACTATTGATTCAATTTGATGAACGCTGTGTTTGGTTGGGGGATTTAGGGAGAGATTTGAAAAAAGAAATGGAAAATGTGTGTGAAACTAGGTGAAATATAGGCATACTTTATTTACATTTCACATACCTTTTCCATTTCCTTTTCCAAATCCCTCTTCAAATTCCCTAACCAAACATAGCAGAAAAGATTTTGAGATGGCATGGCATTAAGACAGTGCACATTATAGAATATATAGCATTATAGAACATACACCTTTAGGATGTACCAATCATTTTTTTGTATTAGGTAAGGCTTTTTTGATTACTATAAAAGTATGCAATTATGTGATTGATATGCCAGTCTTAGATGCATTCTAAAAGATAGATAAAAAGTGCCATGCAAGATCTCTTCATATTTGAATACAAGTCATTCAACAATTTGGTGATTTGTGGAAAGTGTTCTTTATTCAACCAAAGATTTGCTATTATATCCCAGAAAATTAAAATTAAAATTAAAATTAAAATAAAAAAAGGAGAGATTTGATATTATAATTATTGACTGGGTCATATTTGTATCCATTTTAAACATTGTAGTGACTATTCAAAACCCTTTTTTTTTTTAATTGCTACATCCAGTGGCGGACCGACTTAGAGCATCTCCAACGGTGAACTTCTTTTTTCACCAAATCTGAGTAAAAAATGACTCATTTCACCAAATCTGATATTACTACCTCCAACGGTGCATCAAATCCCGTATCAAATCCCGTGGGTCAACCGGTTGGTCGACCGGTGGGTCGACCGGTAAGCTCTGAGAAAAAGGCATTGATTGATGATTGTTGTTTTTCGAAAGCAACCCATTGTTGTCAAAGCACTGGTTTTGTGTTTTCTGCTGTAGATTTTGAGGAAAATTGAAACACAACTCATTGAATCCATAACCACTCTCCATCAAATTCTGTAAAACACCCAAAGGAAACCCAAAGAAGAAATCGGAAACCACTCTCCATCATATACGCAAAGAAGAACAGAATCGAAATGGGTTTTTGATTCAAAACAAGAACTTGATTGATTGTTGTTGAATCAGAACAGCTTCATCATCTCTGTTTCTCTCTCTTTATAAACTCCTCTGTTTTGGTTTTGGTATGTCATTGTTAACAACTGAAACAATTATTCAGATGGTGGTGGGTTGACCGGTTGGTTGACCGGCCGGTCAACCGGTAAGGCACATTTTTTTTTTTTTTTACCTGTTTGAACCTTTTTTGACCGGTTTGAACCTATCTATTTTAAAAGAAATCGGTCAACCGGCCGAGCAACCGGCTGGTTGACCAGTTCCTCCCTCCAACGGTCACAAACAGTGTTTTGATGAAATCTGCTTTCTATCCTCAGTTTGATGAATTGTTCGGTGAAATCTCATTTTGATATCGATTTGGTGCAACCGTTGGAGCACCAAACAGTAACTTTTTCATCAAATTTTAAATTTGATGTCAATTCTGGTGAACCGTTGGAGATGGTTTTAGGGACTGGGGGTGCCTCTATGTTTTATGCATATTTATAGAATGTCTAGTACAATTGCCTCTTATTTTTTTAAAAATCATTTTGCTACCTTTCTATTTCATTTAATTTTTACAATATATAATGAGATGATTTCTAATTATTTTACATGCTACTTAGGTTGTGTTTGAATCATTCATTTGTACAAGAATTTAAAAAGAATTAGAAAAAAATGTGGATGACATGTAAATGAAATATACTTACATTTCACTTTCTTTTTTTTTTCTTCTTCTTTTTCTTTCTAAATTTCTAACCAAATTCATGATGCAATCACAATCTTAATAGTATCAATACAATCTAGTCAAATTTATTTATGAAATAGATACATGCCCCTTTATTTTGTTTTTTTATTATTATTATTTTTTTTAAAAATCAATTAAGTATGAATACTTTTTATTCATTAAATATTATCAAAAAAAATAGTCTCATACATGGTTAGATTTGTAATCGGTTCGGTATGGTCGGTATTTAGATAAAAAATTATATCGAACCGATAATGTCGGCACCGATACAGACCGCTTCTCCCATCAAACCGCACCGAACCGATTGAAACAGTTCGGTTTGGTGCTATTTAATCGGTTTAGAATTTTTTAAAGTTGAGCCGCTTTTAAATATAATCATTAATCTATATAAAAACATTAAATTAGTCATTGTCTACCATTTCAAACATATCCAATCCATCCATTTAATACACACTTTTCAATTTCTAAATTATCAAAAATAAAAACAAAAAAAAGTTTGAAAATACTAAGGTTTCAAGAATAATAGAGTAAGATTATATATAATAAGAGCTTACAAACTTAGGTTATAAAGATGATAAGGTTAATTAATTAAGGTTAATAATTTATTATACTTATTAATATCATTATATTATTAGATTTTATATATATATATATTTTAAGTACAATATATGTTAAAGCGGTCGGTTTTGGTTTAAATCGGTGCACAAGGTATTTAAACCGATACCGAACCGAAAATCGAAAAAAATCAAATTTAAAAACCGCACAAACCGATTCTTGTTAAAAAACAGACTAAATATAGCCGGTTTGGTCTGGTTCAATCGATTTAGTCGATTTTTTCGATTTTTCTTACATCCCAATTCATAGTTCAAAATTTCAAAAATAAATAAATAAATAAACTTGTTAGGTTTATTTATTTTTCTTTCATAAATTACATTTTTCATGACCCATATTTAAGAAATTGTATTGTAATGCATCATTTTTTTTAGCGCATACATTGGCCCCATTATTTATGGTTCCGCCCCTGGTTACTTCATGTGCCTTTTGAAGGGATTATTGGTTCTCTCTTACCAAACATGGCACAAATTTAACCAACATGGTTAGTTTTTTTATTAGAACTCTTACAACTCAATAAAAAGTTAGGGGGGTCAAATTTTTTGACGTGCGAATTAGTAAACAACATTACCAATTGAAAATAAGATGAGAAAATACTGAGATTTTTAGATTATTGAAAAGCAGACGATCAAGTGAGAGAAGTTAAAAACTTTTAGTTGAACTTGCTAGAATAACATATTTAGATATGAACTTTAATTATAATTTGAGTTAGTGTTTAGATTATTCTATAATTTGATTTAAAGTTTAGTGCACTCTCCATAATATTCATGCAATTACTTTTTCTCTTTTGATAAAACTATTGATTAACAAAGGCAAGTACATGATTATAATTATTGCTTTTGAGCAATTATTGAGAAGTGTGAGGACATATTTTTTAGATTGTTCACGTAGCCGAGGTTGTTAGTCTAGGTGCCATGCAGATGGAAGTCGTCAAAATATGATGTGATCATATCTGAATCCGAAATATTTGAATAGATGACAAGAGTCCGAGATAATATCAAGCTACCTAGTTGGATAAAGATAAGACTTTTAAGGAAGTTCATCTTAATCTGAATAGTGTGAGTTGTGATAGATTAAAAAATTGAGTCCCATAAAGTAAGACTTTTAGGGGAAGTTAGGCACTGATGTTGGAACAATTCATCCAAAATTCTTCAATTGGTGATCTTCGGGTCTTCAAAACTTGGCAATGATCTGTCTATATAGAACAGAAAATTGATGCTTCAAGTCGCGTTACTTAGTCACTTTCCTAAAGACAATATTTAAAGAGTAATGCTACGGATCATAAAAAAAATATCATGAAGATGATCATGAAAGATTTTTTATTTTTAGATTACACATATAATAAAATACCACACATAAATCAAAGAATGAAAAATCTCCATGATGCATTTTATGATTTTTTTTCATGATCTTCATTATTAAAATTATCTCCCTCCAGGCTCCATCCAACTGTCTGAATTAATCACTGTCCCTTATATTTCATTCCACCTTAAATATACATAAATTACAATTAATCTGTTGATATATATAATATCATCCATTAAACTATGTGGGTGTTTGGAAAGTTATTATTTTAGTTTTTTTTTTTTTTTTTTTTTGATTATTTTAGAAGATTAAAATTTTTGTGTTTGGGAAGATAATTGGATTTTTTTTAGTTGGATGTGATGTTTGTGAGAGAAAAAGTGAAATGATTATGGATTTGATGTGACATTTTGTCTGGATTTGTTTTTTTTTTATTTTTTAACCAATTTTGTCTTTTAGAGTTTTTTTAACCAAATAAAACAAAAACAAAAAAAAACAAAAAAAAAAAACCCTTCTCAAACACCCCCTATGTTATTACCTTTTTGGGATTTGGTCAAAGCCCCTCGTAATAAAATTTTAATGCATTAAGGATAAATACAAAAAAAAATGTTAAAAATTCAATAAATATCACTATTATCAAAATATTAAATTTTAAAATAATATAACTTTTGTGTAGATGTCGATTTTTAATAAAATTAATCAGTGTGCTTAGTTTCAGTTTTTTGAAAATTAAATTTTTTTATTTTTTGTGTTTTTTTGTTTGTAGGGAATAAAAATTTTAAGTAATTTTTTTACTTTTTTAGATGCACCTTTATTAATTGTATCTAAATGGTAAAATATTTGTGAAAAAATATTTTCACAAATTAATAAATACACAAAAATATAAAAAATGTACTGAATTTTAGTTTTTTTTTTTTTTGTATTTTTTTGGTATTTAGTGTATTTTTTAAATATTATTTTCACAAATATTATACTTTTTAAATGTATTACTGTTAGATGTGTCTAAAAAATTTAAAAAAAAATTTTGCTTTGAATATTAAAAAAATTCATTGAAAACATTAAAATACGGAAAATAAAAAAGTATAATTTTCTGAAAACTGTTTTCTAAAAACCAGAACCAAACAAGCTGAATATTTTTAGAATTCTTTCATCAAGATCTATCAAATAAAATCCATGTTGACTATGAAATTCTTAAAAAAAAAAAAAAAAAAAAAATTATTACCGTTGAAATTTATGTAAACAGTAACATGTTACTCTATTTGACAATAACATGTTATTCTGTCTCACAGTAACATTTTACTGTGTTTGACAATTACTCTATTTAACAGTAATATTTTACTTTGTTTCACAGTAACATATTACTCTGGCAATATTATACAAAAAAGAAAAAAATATACATTTTTTACTTTATCCTTACTCAATTATGCGTTTTCTCCTTATGAAATTTATGAAAAAAATAAATTGAATTATCATTATAGCGATCCCGGTTTTGCCCCGACCTTCATTGTGTTCCAGACTCGGGTTCCGTGATTGAATATTGTATTCGTGTCATGTTTTCCTCATTTGATCATTTGTATTTGAGTTTTGGAACTTGTTGGGCGAGTTTGGAACAAGTTTGTTGTTGGTTGGTTTAGATCTTTGTTACCCAGAATTTGGCCTCTTCGCTCGAGCGAGGCTTCTTGCGCTCAAGATAGCTTTTTGTAATTTGCTTCTTCGCTCGAGCGAGGTTTCTTGCGCTCGAGCGAGAATTGGGAGTCTTCAGGTCTCTTTCCCAGACGTAGAATTTCTGGGAAGGTAAAGTGCTTTGCTCGAGCGAAGCTTCTTGCGTTCGACCGAGCATGTGCATCAGTAAAACTGTTGGAGAAAAATGGTTGAATGAGAAATTGCCTCATAAATGTGTATATAACTCACACATTTAAGGCTCATCAGTTTTACAAAATTAATTGGGCAGTTTTGCTAGCATTAGTTAGCATTAGTTGCCAGCCTTGATGGCTAGAGGCTCCTCCCCTCTCCCCATGGTGTATAAAAGGAGGCCCTATTCATTGAAAAGAGATATAGAATTTTTCTTGGCATCCATACCCTCTGGTAAAAACCGTCGTATCTTGGGAAGTAGACGCCGGCGTACCTCCAGCACCCAACGGTGAGGCGGCGAATCTATATTAAGGAGACTGTGGTATCACACAAGTTTTGGTTTGCTTCCTTTAACCATTTTATATTGTATCTGTATTTTATTCAACATGTTATATTTTCTAGAATAGAAGGTTTGTTTTGTTCATCTCCTAATTTTGCGATATGCAATGTAAAATTATGTAATGTGAGTAGCTTTTCCCAACAAGCGTAAAATAGATTCAACGTTTATCATAGAATTAGATTAATAGATTCATAGGTGTGTGTAATAATTTTGCATGTAATTGGCCACTGGTAGTGCTAGCGAGTTAATTGGTTTATTAGATGCATGTACACAGGGTTAAGCTTTTGATTTTGCCATTTTGTGTATGCTACTGTTTGGTCTTCCCATAGCATGGAATAGGCCACTGTTATCAATAGGGAAGAAGAGTTCCATTGGTGCAACGTTAATTCACTGTATTTTCTAATTAATTTATGGTGTACCAGTTCATGCCTTGTATTTCTAGATTTACATGCTTCTAGTTTACAATATAAATTACATGTTCATTCGGTTTTAATTTTTAGTGTAATTTACATTTCTAGCATGTTTATTAGTTAGTAAATTTACATGTAACTTGTACCTATTAATTTTTAATTTAGGTGTGGAGTTGTAAAGTTTATAACTTGCCTATATTTAAATTCATGTTAATTTCTCTAGAATTATTTGCATGTTTTTTTTTTTTTTTTTTGTTACAGGAAAATCCTCCCACTCTCTCGCAGGTCCAAAGCAGCGCCCCATGAGGAGATCACCAGGGTGTCCTGTTGTCCGTTCCGAGTAAGAGACTATAACCTGGAAGCTTGTCCCGACCTCCCAAGGCAAGCTCCGCTTAAGTCAGGACTCGCACAGCGGGGGAGAATTAAACCCACACCAAGTAGCTGATAAGGCATCATTGAGGTCAACCTCCTAACC
Organism: Camellia granthamiana; assembly: GCA_036172215.1. Classification (NCBI taxonomy): domain Eukaryota; kingdom Viridiplantae; phylum Streptophyta; class Magnoliopsida; order Ericales; family Theaceae; genus Camellia; species Camellia granthamiana. The sequence continues at coordinate 70,120,074 of CM069906.1, forward strand.
AACTGTGCTACACCCAGGAGATTGGCCTAGAGGAGAGTTAAACCCAGGACCTAGGGGCTTAAACCCCAGGCCCTTACCAGGTTGCCACTCACCCCTGGGTTAAATTATTTGCATGTTAATCATGTCATTTGCAATTCTTGCCTAGTAATGTGATTTAAGTGTTTAGGAGTTATAAAATGTTTGTAACTTACCTCAATTAATTACATGTTTAGTGTACCATAAGTTCATATGTAACCTTTACCAATTTAAAATATGGTTTAATTATATTTAATTTTTGGTTTGTAACTTGTATAGTTAATTACATGTTTATTATGTAATTATTTTTTTACAGTTTTTTTTAGTCTAGAGTCTAGATTCTAGATGTGTAACTTAAGGGTTGGTTTTAATCTTTACTTACAGTTATTTATTATTGTGTTTGTTAGTACCCTCCCCTTCAATCACTACTTTGCCAAAAACAAAGAAAAGCTGAGGGAGGTTTTGTTGTATTTTGCTACTAACTCTTTATTGCAGGAATACGTATGGGAATGGGAAAAAGGATTAATTTGGACTAAATATGTAAAGCAAGTTTTATTTGCTTGTAATTATTGTAACAATTTTGTTGTAATTGCTTATAATGTGATGCAATTGTAATTGCTTGTACAGTTTGGAACTTGGTGTGTTTAACCTAGTTCATCCCTTGGAAAATTTAATTCTTAAAGTTGTTTCCCATGGATTAGGAGTCAACATGCTCTTGAAAGTTTGTCTAAGGTTAACTGGGTTTTAAGTGGAACCGGTGTGACCCATCCAATCTTCCTGGAAACTTTCCTGACCATGTTCGATTCTAGGTTGCGTGGTGAGACTAGTTTTGAATTAAATTTTCAATTGTGGGATTTTCTAGTGTTAAGTTTGATTTCTGGAAATACAGAATAGTGAAAATTCTGCTATAATTTTTCAAAAATGGCAACTGTCTCTGATGCTGCTGCTGCTACTGCTAATGTTGGTGGGGATCCGAACCCCGGGGCGACTGGCTTGCCAACCCCTGCTGTGACCTCTGTGGTCAATCCTCCTGTTGTTACTCCGGCTGTTCCGGGAGGACCGCTCAATCATCACGAGCGCCTGGAGAAGTTCACGAGAGTGAATTTCAAGAGATGGCAGCAGAAGATGCTGTTTTATTTGACTACTCTAAGCCTTGCGAGGTTTCTGAGTGAAGATGTACCAGCCGTAATGGAGAATGAGCAAGATAAACAAAAGCTCATGGCTCTGGACGCTTGGAAACAAGCAGACTTCTTATGCCGGAATTACATTCTGAACGGCTTGGCGGACCCGCTTTTCAACGTGTTCTATGCCAGGAAATCGGCTAAAGAGTTGTGGGATGCCTTGGACAAAAAGTACAAGACCGAGGATGCTGGGGTAAAGAAATTTATCGTCGGCCGGTTCCTGGACTTCAAGATGGTGGACTCCAAAACTGTCATGAGTCAAGTCCAAGAGTTCCAAGTGATTCCGCACGAGATACATACAGAAGGGATGGTCCTAAGTGAGTCATTCCAAGCAGCTGCTTTGATTGAGAAGCTGCCTAACAGCTGGAAAGACTTCAAGAACTACTTGAAGCACAAACGAAAGGAGATGACAGTCGAAGAGCTCGTTGTCAGGCTCTGGATTGAAGAGGACAACAGGAAGAAATGAGGGAGTACCTCCACTGTCAAAGCCAACATGGTTGAGCATGGCGAGTCCTCGGGGCGAGGGAAAAACCACCGACAGGCAAAAGCTCAAAGTTGGGGGCTAGAGGAGGAATCTCCAAAAGGCCAGTCTACATGCCAAAGGAGCCTACTTTTAGGTTCAATGGCAAATGCTTCAACTGTGGAAGTGACGGGCATCGGGCAGTTGATTGTCTGAAGAAGAAGCCCTACAAGAAAAACTCTCCGCAACACAAAAACCGGGCACATATGGCTGAAATGGAGGAATTGTCACACGATTTGGACGACATGCATCTGTCAGCCGTCGTGTCAGAAGTGAACATGGTGGGGTCAAACCCAAGGGAGTGGTGGGTGGACACTGGGGCCACTCGCCATATTTGTGCAGAGAAGAGAATGTTCACAACTTTCGAACCGGTTTCAAACGGGGAGAAGTTGTTTATAGGAAACTCTGCAACCTCAGCTGTTGAGGGTAAAGGCAAAGTGATCCTGAAGATGACTTCAGGAAAAGAACTGACTTTGAACAATGTCCTTTATGTGCCAGACATTCGTAAGAACCTTGTCTCGGGGTCTCTCCTAAGCAAGCATGGCTTCCGCATGGTGTTTGAATCAGACAAGGTCGTGTTGACCAAGGGCGGGGTTTATGTGGGGAAGGGATATATGTCAAGTGGTATGTTTAAATTGAATGTAATGACACTTATCCCTAAGATTAATGAGAAAGCTTCTTCTTCTGCTTATATGCTTGAGTCCCCTAATTTATGGCATGGTAGATTGGGTCATGTAAATTTTGACTCTTTACGTAGATTAATCAAGTTAGATCACATACCATCTTTCAAGATTAATCCACAACACAAGTGTGAAACTTGTGTAGAAGCAAAATTGACAAGGTCTTCTTTTCATTCTATTGAAAGAAGTACCCAGCCTTTGGGTTTAGTGCATAGTGATGTGTGTGACTTTAAAGTTGTACAATCACATGGTGGTAACAAGTACTTCATCACTTTTGTTGATGATTGCACTAAATACTGTTATGTGTATTTGCTTAAAAGCAAAGACGAGACTATTGATAAATTTATTCTTTTTAAGAATGAAGTTGAGAATCAATTAAGCCGGAAAATCAAGGCATTGAGAAGTGATCGTGGTGGTGAGTATGAATCCCCGTTTGCCGAGACTTGTGCTCAATTTGGGATTATTCACCAAACCACAACGCCTTATTCGCATCAGTCAAATGGTGTTGCTGAACGGAAGAACGGGACGCTGAAAGAGATGATGAATGCAATGTTGATAAGTTCTGGGTTGCCACAGAACTTATGGGGGTAAGCAATTCTCTCCGCGAATTATATTCTTAATAGAATACCACGGAAGAAAGTGAACAAGACTCTATATGAGTTGTGGAAAGGTCACAAGCCTTCATATAAATATCTACGAATGTGGGGGTGTCTTGCAAAAGTAGCGGTACCTACACCCAAGCGGGTTAGGATAGGTCCGAAAACCGTGGACTGTATATTCATTGGTTATGCACAAAATAGTAGTGCATATAGATTTCTTGTGCACAAGTCTGATATTTCAGATATACACAAGAATACTATCATGGAATCTAGAAGTGCATCTTTCTTTGAAGATGTATTTCCGTGTCGTCCCCAAGACAGGGTTCCGAGTTCCATGAAAGAAATAGAAGATGTTGATGATGATAATGATCACATAGATGATCACGAAGACGATCACATAGATGATCACGTGGATAATCAAACAGCTGATCAAATAGCTGATCAAGTCGATGATCAAGCTGATGAAGTAGATGAGCCAAGAAGGAGTAAAAGGGCTAGAACCACAAAGTCCTTTGGTCCAGACTTCTTGACTATTATATGTTAGAGGGAGAACCTCGAACGTTCCATGAAGCTGTGACTTCACCTGAAAGTCCTTTATGGAAAGAAGCAAGTAAGAGTGAGATTGATTCCATCTTACAGAACCATACTTGGGAGTTGGTTGATCTACCCCCAGGCAGTAAGGCCTTGGGGAGTAAGTGGATCTTTCGAAGAAAGATGAAAGCGGATGGGTCAATTGACAAATATAAAGCTCGGCTAGTTATCAAAGGATACAGACAGCGAGAAGGCCTAGATTACTTTGATACGTATTCACTTGTGACAAGGATTACATCCATTTGCACGGTGATTGCAATAGCAGCTTTACGTGGTTTAGAAATACATCAGATGGATGTAAAGACAGCTTTCTTAAATGGAGATTTAGATGAAGAAATCTACATGGAGCAACCCGAGGGGTTTTCAGCTCCAGAACAAAGTAAGAAAGTCTGTAAGCTTGTCAAGTCATTGTATGGTTTGAAGCAAGCTCCCAAACAATGGCATGAGAAGTTTGACAATACTATGTTGTCAAATGGGTTTTGAATCAATGAGTGTGATAAGTGCATATATGTTAAAGACACTGACAAAGGTTATGTCATTTTGTGTCTATACGTTGATGACATACTCATTGTTGGTAGCAATGATGAAATGATTAAAGCTACCAAAAGATTGTTAAACTCTAAGTTTGACATGAAGGATATGGGCCTTGCAGATGTCATTCTGGGTGTTAAGATCATCAGAACATCTGGTGGTATTGTACTTTCTCAAGCTCATTATGTTAATAAGATACTTGAGAAATTTGGAAAGTCAGATACAAGTATGTTTAGGACACCGGTAGACTTAAGTCTATATTTGACCAAGAATATTGGTGAGAGTGTCTCTCAACTAGAATATTCTCGGGTCATTGGGAGTTTGATGTATCTGATGAGTTGTACAAGGCCGGATATCGCCTACGCTGTTAGTAGGCTGAGTAGATACACGAGTAATCCTAATGCTACTCATTGGAAGGGCATTATGCGGGTGTCGGGGTATATCCGTTACACCCTGGATTATGGGCTGCATTATACCAGATACCCAGCGGTACTAGAAGGGTATAGTGACGCAAATTGGATATCTGATATAAAAGATTCCAAATCCACTAGTGGTTATGTGTTTACCCTCGGAGGGGCAGCCCTGTCTTGGAAATCTGCCAAGCAAACGTGTATCTCGAGATCAACGATGAAATCTGAGTTTATTGCTTTAGATAAAGCAACTGAAGAAGCTGAATGGCTTCACCAATTTGTTGAGGATATTCCACGTTGGCCGAAACCTGTGCCAGCTATCAGTGTTCATTGCGATAGCCAATCAGCGATGGTCGGGCACAGAGTAATATGTATAATAGAAAGTCTAGACATATCCGTCGTAGACAAAATTCCATACGACAACTACTCTCAAATGGAGTTGTCTCTCTAGACTATGTCAAGTCTAAGGACAACATTGCGGATCCGCTAACCAAAGGGTTAACTCGAGAGTTAGTAGAAAAGTCGTCAAGAGAAATGGGGTTAAGGCCTTTAGTAAAGGTTACCGGAACGGAAAACCCAACCTAGTTGACTGGAGATCCCAAGATCTAGGTTCAAAGGGACAACCTAACTTCGTGTAACGGGAGAGTCACTGAAGAGGTAAATCCTCTTGCTCATTCCTTTATACAGTGATACCCTGTGGAGATGGAAAGTTAAGCTAATGCTTTTAATGACCTTAGTGATGTGGTATAATGAAATACCGTATCTAGGTCACCTATGTGAGTGCGAAGTGGGGCCGCTTCTTTAAGAATTGCCAAGGCCGAATTCTTTAACAACACTCACAGAACCAGGCTAGTGTTCCAGGGCCATACCGGACACACCAGTGAGAACAAGAACAATGGTTGGACTAACCCTACATCAGAAAGACTCGGAAAGACCTCACACAGGAGTTAGTCCAACCATTGTTCTTGTTCTCACACAGGAGTTAGCTATTGGACTTGAACCTTGCTGTGTGTTTA